>VXBS01000584.1:89536-115859 GCA_013400255.1 Sitta europaea | reverse complement strand
CTCTCAAGGTTCCTGCACTTCCTCCACCCTTCCATCCTGCAGGAGTTTCTCTCCCCCTCTCTGCCCAAGGCTCCAGCCTGCCTGGCCCAGGCTGCATGGCTTCCCCTGCCCGGCCAGCCCGCAGCTGGGCAGGGGAGGCCTGAGCTCCTGCAGGGACTGAACCCAGAGAGAGTTCTCTGGGAGCCCTGTGCTTTAACCCCTGTGTTCAGTTCTCTGGGAGCCCTCTGCTTTAACCCCTGCCACACCAAGTGTCAATATTCAAACCTGAGCACCCGTTGGTTTGATTACTGAATCCCAAAAAAACTCACTTCCATTTCAAACCACCACACACCATAACTGTGCTGGGTTTCCAGCTGGAGAAGAGATGCCTGCCAGGACCCTGTGTGCTCAGCAGAGTTTCTCAGGAGCTCTGTGTGCCAAAGGAAACAAATTCACTGTAAACAGGGAGGTTTGGATGTCTGAATTCTTTCAGAAGTTCCCTATGGGGCAATGCATTAATGATATGATTCCATATTAATTATTTTATGGGTTGTAGGACAGGTTCCTGAGAGCAATTTTGCAAGGTACCCCAGTGCAATAGAGCTTAGGGCTTTCTAACTTCTGAACACTTGATAAACTAATTAATGTTGGAAAGATCCTGAAGATGAAAGTAGAAAGAATTGGATTACAGGAAGGAAAGGAAGTGGGATAAAGGTTAAGTGATTGTTCCTCACTCCTTTTTTACATGCTCAAGCAAGTCAGAGATGTACCCATGAAGAACTAATCTTTCTCCCTTTCTTTACAATCTTGACTAAACACCCTAAAAACGAGTGTGTCTTCACAGCTCTTTTACAAACGACTGGCAACTTTACAACCTGTGTTCAGGTTTTTGGTAAAACCCAAAAGATCCCTCAATAAACTCTTGCTGAGCTGTACAAGCTCTGGCTCCTGGGATTTTGCTCAGCTTTCTTCCCGGGAGCTCCAGCAGCCCCTGGAGCCTTGCTGGTGCCACCTCCTGGAGTGGGCTGTGCTGGATGAGGAACGAGAAGCAGCAGCATTCCAGCAGAGCATCCCAGGAATATCCACAGCCCTCAGCGAGGTGCTGTCCTGGTGCAGGACAACATGAGTGCTGCTAATTAATCTCCACAGTAATGCCTCCCTCACTTGTGACAAATCCTCTGTCTCAAAACATTTTATTTAATTTTATCTTTTTTTCAGGATATAATACAGCACATATATGATTTCCTATCAAACCACTGCAGCATTTCCAATGCAACAATCCCTTCAAGTGTGTGGTACTGACTGGCAGTTGTCAAAACCAAACTGAGAGCATTGCAAATGTTTGCTTCCCTTCCATTTTGCCTCCTACTTGGACTTTTTTTTTTCTAAGAACGATCCTTTTATGCAGCTTGCCTGTTAGCATGCTTATTGGATTTTTTTTTTCTTTTTTTTAGTGGACATTCACCAGTTAAAAGTATCAGAGATTCCATGTGCACTTCTTTGAAGTCACTTGTCATTTTTCTCAACTAAAACATGTTGGATCAGACACCTGACAACATGGGGGGCCAAGTCATGCTCAGAAGTGCTTTTGTTCACTCTTCCCAAAAGGCCATGAACTCCCTCTGTGCTGGGGGACAGTGTGTGACCATCAGGCAGCACTGCCAAAGTCATGGAGCTGGAGATATAAATGGCAGGGGTCACCTTTACTGAGAGTAATAAACTGAATTGATATTTTCTTCTAGTTTGGGCTAATTTCATTAAAGGGTTTTGGAGACTGTGTTAAAACTTACACAGAGAACTGAAAAACTGAGGGAGAGTTGTTTAAGAGGTTTAGTCAGTGAGAAGTAAAAAAACTGGGAGGAGAAAAATAAAATTTCCTATAAGAAATTATCTTCAATTAGTGATTCGAAGAAGGAACCCCCATAATGTGTCAGAGAAAAATGAAAAGGGTTTAACTTCTGAAAAAGTGCTGCTCAGACTGAGCAGTGGCCTGTCAAAGCAGGGTTCATTCTGGCAGAGGCTACTCCAGAACTGTTTATTCCAATGTCAGCATTGCCTGAACTTGCAATTCTGTTTTGATTCCAAGCTCTAGTTTATTGTAGGCACTGTGTCCCCAAAAAGCACTGGGATTTGCCTCAGTGCCAGCTGTACAAAATTGCAATTTCACATGAACAAAAGTAAATTGTAAATATGAAACTACAGTAATTTATTCTTCTTTTTCCTCCCTCTTCCCTGTCACTCCTTTATCAGATCTGAAAGTGAAAAGCTCCACAGGTGAGTACATTACTTTCCCCCAGTATGTTTTATTTGTTTTAGAGCAAAAAAAGCATCCCCCAATAGTCGTTTATATAATTTATACAGGAAGAAACATTTTGAAAACATTTTTGCACGTTTTTACTGGTCTTCCCAGGATGCTGCAGGGGAAATAATCTAATGACTCCTTAAATTTGTTTCTGTTTACAATAGCTGTTGATAAGAGTTGCTCTCACTGGGTTACCTTGAAAGCAGAAGGAAAGGCAAGAGGAGATGATTTCTGTGCTGGTGTGTTTCTGCTGACACCTGGCTGAAGAGGAAAGCTTCTGCTTCTTCTATTAAAGTAATTTTTAACAGTGCATTAAACTGCTGCAAAAGCCTCCTGCTGTAACATAACCAAGGGCTTTACAACAGATGGGCTGCCATGAACACTTTTGTTATGCTCTGGGGTATCCATTTTTCCTCACAGAAAATTATTTGTACTGAAATGTTCATGTAGCCAAGAGTTTCTTTAAGGTATAAAACAAGTGCTGCCATTTGCAAAAAATGAGAGCCCACTGGCAGGGCTCCATTCTTGCTCCCAGGTGATGGGGTTCAAAGCTGATTTACCAAAATTCCAAATAAAGCAGAAGAGAGAAGACACAGCATCAGTCTGCCAGCAGAAACAAAGAAAGTGCAGCTGAGAAATCCTGTCTCACAATATCCTCCAGATGTTTGAGCTTTCTGGTGGAAGAGCTGATTGCACATGCATCAAACCTGATTCCTTCCATTATAACTCACAGCATTTTGTAGTGTTCAGGATGGCAAACTCTGCAACAGTGAAGGGGAATTACATTTTCCTGGAAGGCCTGAACATTTCTATCAAAATCACCAGTAAATAGAGAAAACAAAGTCTTCCCCCAGAGAATATTCCCCATACAATCGTAGGTTTTGGGGTGGTTTTGGTTGCATTTCTGTGAATGGGAACTGGTTTCTTATTTCACATTGGGTATATGGACTCTGTGCCAGAAGGGAATTACTACAGCTCCATTTGTCCCACGTTGATGTAGAGACACAAACGTTCTGTGACCATGGTTCTTTATCTGTCTATTCAAAAGATGACAGACTCATGGGCGAGTTTTTGTCCCCCTGTTCTTTGAAACAATCATTCAGGTTGGAAAAGACCTGTGAGATCTATAACCTGTCAGAGAACTCTTTATTCCAACAGCAAGTGCACCCTGTGAGGATGTGGTGGTTGGTTGCTTCACCTGTATTTGCTTGATTGATACATCGAGACAGGATCTGAAATGAAATAATAAGAGTGTGGGAGTGAAGAGATTGCAAAATGCCTATTAGGGAACTGCATCACACTTCTGGTGTCAATGATTTTCAATTTTTAATGGTGTGAATCTATTTGGGCTAATGGACTAAAAAAAGTAGCGGGATGAACAGGAAATTTCCTTTTCATCTTAAAATTTTATAGCTAAATATTAAAAATGGTACCTCCAAGTTTTCTCAAGTAACTGCAGGCTTTATACAGTGATTATTCTCTAATGTTATGTTTTAGGGAAATTCTGAAGACAAGATCATCAATTACCTATTTTGATTGGCTCCAATAGCATAAGGCTGACATTTCCTTCTGACCATGAGGATTATGGATCTGTTTTTTCCTACCTACACAGCTCTTACACCAGATATCCTTCCTGGTAAGTTTAAGCCAGGTAATGTGCCTGCCTACACTCTTGGGTGAGGCCCTGGAGAAAACAAACCAGAGGAAACTCCTGTGGTATTTCTGTGTGGATGATGCTGTCATGGGGGAGGCAGCTGAGGTAAAACCTGTCATGGAGATTTGAGTTTGGTTTTGCTGTGCACAGCAGTTCATCATTCCTAGGGATGGGCCCAAGGGCCACCTACTGAGTCTTAAACTCTTGATGTTCCTGTTCTGGCAGCACTTCCACCTGGTTTTTTCCTTCCCATTTTTGTCTGCCGGGATTTCCAGATGCTGGCTGTGAGTCCCTGGCTGTCCTTTTTGAAGAAGGAGTGTTGGAGGTTATGCTCTCCCCAGAGCACTACAGCAACCTGGCAGGCTGTCAGGATTATCTGTGCTCCAGAGGTATAAGATGGATCCTTTTTGTGTCTACATGATGGAAAAGGGCACCACTGGGCTAACAAGAAAAGACACCACTAAGGACAAACAAGATCAAGCAACATGAGCCTGAATAATGCTGCTGGCTGCAGTTAAGAGGAATAACTATCCATCCCAAAAGACAGATAGGTTTAGATTTGATAGGTTTTGGAAAAATGGGAATTCCTGGGTTAAATTTTATCATGACAGATTCTTCTAGAAAATTTACATATCACCTGTGAGAGACTCTGTGACATTCTCATTTATATGAGAATGTCACAGAAACTAGACCTTGCAGGAATCACTCACAGCTCTAAAGACCCTGTAGATCTTTGCAGTTTTCCATGACTTTCACTCTTCTATTTTTTAATATAAAGCTTACATAACAGTTTTTGAAGCAGAAGAGAGTGAAGATTGGTCCTACGATGCTGTGACTGTGAATGAAGAGAAAAAAGGAGAAAATTGGTTTGACTTTTGATTATTTATTTTGGGTATGATTTATTTCTTTTATGACTTTGAAAAGCTGTATTGTCCAGTGTAAATAAAGTTTAATTGTGGGGTCTCAGGTAATGTTATAGGTATGAGTTTCCCTACCTTGAAAAATGCTCCCAGGTATTGCTAATTCTTCAGAACTTACAGAGGCAAAGCAACATTGAAGTGAACCTTTTTTGAGTGTTTAAATTCTGTGTGAAATGCAGTTCTAAATTAATCCCAATGAAGAAAATACATAGCACAGTAATTTGTGTGTATAGAAATGGTGACACACAGAGCACCCAAGACATCTTTTCAGAGAGAAGTTTTGCACCACACCAGTGCTCCTCAGTGCTGGGGATGCTCGATGAAGGTGGGGTGAGCCCAGGGATAGGGGCTGGAGCCTGTGGTGGTGACTCCATACCCCAGACTCACACATCCCTCTGCTGCAGGGGTCAGAACCTACAAACCACACGACAGGGAGCACATCCAGGCCATCTTCAGCACCTACTGCCACCACTGAGACACCCAGGACCCCAGCATGGAGCAATAAAGTGCCATTCCAGCGTGTCCCTCTGTGTGTGTGTGTGTCCCATGGAGAAAATGCCTTTGGTCTTCCTTCCTGCTCAATTCCATGAGCTCAGCTCCTCTCCTTCTCTTCCCCAGCACCACACTCAAGCACAGTCCATGGAGTCAATCCTGGACATCAACAAAGCCTTTCCCCAGTGAAATAGAAACCAATCTCACAAAATAGTTTTTAATGTAATTGTGATTCTCAGACTGTCCACGATGCAGCAATCCAACAAGCCTCTGTGCTGATGCTAATCTGCCTTTACACAGAGCTTTTGTGTGACTGTCAGCACAGATCTGTGCCTCCACTGAGCTCTCCAGCTCACTATCCTGGAGGATGTGGGAGTGAGAGCTGTATTGTCTCTGTACTCACTGGTGATGGTCACCACGACAGAAAGAATTAGGGCACAAGTTGCCACTTCGCTCACAGTGGATAAATGTTTTTCCAAGACTCTCTTCCAGCCCTTCCTGGATGGAGTTTTCTGGAGCATCCCTGTTCCATGTCACAGATGCATAATCCTGACTTGTTAATAGCAGAAAGCTGGTGGTTACTGGAACTGCTTTTAAATGCTTTCTGCTCTTAAGGCACCTCGGACATTTATAAAACCAAAGTCACTTAAAGCTTCACATTCCCAAGTCTTTCAGAAAATGTCGATGTCTTTGCTTTCCTAGAAAAGATCAGTCAAGCAGTATTTTATACACCCAAGTTTTAACACTTTGGACTGACATTGCCCTGCTGCAGCCCTCCTGGCAGAGCCCTCAGGATTCCCAGTTCTGTGCTGCCAGTGTGCCTCCCTGCCGAGGGGGGGATGTGTGTGGTCACAGGGTGGGCTGCACCTGATGCAGCTATGCAGTCTTTGCTGCTTGGGCACCTTGTGGCTGTGTTTTAAAGACCACATTCTGTGCTGGAACAGTCCTGTCTATATATTAGTTTTTGGAGAACAGACATGCTAAAATGTTTTCACTTGTGTAAGCTCAGCTAGACATGAAGGGACATGGATGGGAGGAGAGAAATCAAATAATTTAGATTGAGAGCATTTGAAAAGGAGAGGAGTAAAGCTTCCTTTTGGAACCACTAATTCATGCCTCTACTGGATGATGTGTTTTAATTCAAGACAGAGAAAAGGGGAAAAAACTGCAGCAGCTGGAAGTGCCCATCCTGGCACCTACCATATGTCAGAGCTGTTACATAAACCTTCCCAGTAAAGTGACCCAGGGGATGATCTGTGCAGGATTCCCTCTGGAGGAAGGCAGGGCCTCATGCACAGTAAGTTACATCTCCCGGGGGATATGGCCAGATGGGTTCTAGAAGGGAAGTGTAAAACCTCCCAAAGAAGTTTTCTTCCAAACAGGCTGTGATGATTTACAGTGAAAGACTGCCTAGCAGTCAGATTTTAATTACCCATATTGCAAAAAGTGACTTCCCTTGAACAAAGGTTGTGTCTTTCTTTGTCTTTTAAAAATGGAAAACCCCAAGCATGTGAGCAGCTGGGCCCTCTCCTTGCTGAACTGATATTTTAAAACCAGCAGGAGTGATGTTGGCTCGTGACAAGGCTCCTCTGTCCTTGTGCAGGGTGATTCTGGAGGCCCATTAGTTTGTCCTTCAGAAGACAACTCTGGGTTTTACACCCTCCATGGAATTACTAGCTGGGGCTTGGGATGTGGAAAGAAGAACTACCCAGGAGTATACACCAATGTTGGTTTTTCTGTTGACTGGATCAAGAAAAATATTAATAGTAGTGGTGTGTATGAAAAAACCCAAACAATTAAATTAATCCTTTTGCTATTTTTAGATTATTAATTTGAGGTCTTTTCCAGGGTACCATTTTTGTATTTGGGTGTCCAGCACTCCCTGAGATCTTGGTTGTTTAAAATATCCCTAGCTGAATCCCTAGGGAAAAAAATGAACTTAAATCAGCAGTAATTTCTGAAAATCTTATTTCTTCCAGTTGTATTGTTATTATTATTCCACTCTCTTCTGCATTTCTTGTGTGGATGAAATGCTTTCCTTGCTGTAGCTCTGCAGCTTCATTTCTCAGGGTTGGAGAGAAGTGGAGGAGCATGAACTGACACGTGGTGGCAGCTGAGTCCACTTTGACAAGTTTACAGCCTGTCTTTATTGATGATCTTTCCAAAGTTTACCCTGTTTTTTTAAATTTTTATTCAGATCTCCCCATTTTCATTGTGTTACTGTCAAAAGAACAGTTCTGATGGATCCTTCTGTAAAACACTCCCGAAGCACAAATGCCATTGAAAACAAAATTTGGTGTGCATGCAGGTTTTTGACTGCTGAACAGATTCAGAGTAGCTGATTCTTACCCTGAGGCTTTGGCTTTACACCTGTGTTGGGGCAGTCACAAGTTACCTGCAGGCTTCTGACACTCTGTTAACCCATTCTAGAAGGGAAAAGAGGGAAAATAAACCACATGAGCCAAGTATGTCCTTGAATGTAGTGCTGGAGAGTACAAAAATACTGCAGGATAATTTAAATACATATTAATAGTATATTTTATATATAAATATTATATTTTATTAATACATATTAATATTTTAATAGTTTCTGGTTTTACAAATTGTGTGGTGTTTGAACAAAAGTGTTTGATCAGACAGGTGGTACAGGCCAAGGGCCCATGCAAGAACTGACAGCTATCCTAATTAAACTATGCATTCACCTGGAAGCAGCAGCTTGTTTAATGTCTAAAAGGCTGCTTACACAGAAATCTGTGGTGACAGGCTCCAGTTAGCTTTGCAGACCCTTCTGTTCTCAGTGTTTAAAACTGGATTAGTAGGATAATACAGCAGGTAGCACAAGAATAATCCTGCTTTGACTCAGTGGTCCAGATAATAACTAGAAGGTATCTCACTTAGTTTTTGTTGATATTAATGGCAAAAAAGTTTAGAGAGTTTTTCCCATACAAGCATTCAATACCAGTAAACCTCCTTTTTTATTATATTAGTTTTGAACTTTAATTATTTGGGTTTTTTTTAAACTTTTAATTTTATTCTGTAGCTGGGGTAACAATAATCTCACTGACCTTATTCTCCAATTAATAAGGTAAACATATTTCACCACTTTCTTCTCTTCACTGTAAAGTTTGAGGCAAAAACCTACAAAATTTGAGCATGAGTTTTTCGTGAAGCTATGAAAATATTACCAGTGGAAGGTTTATGGGCAAATTGAGATTCAGTGATCCAGATTAACAGCTTTGTTACATTATTGATAGAGTATGCATGTTCTATCTTTGCTAAGCTCTCTGAAGAGATCTTCAGAGAGAAATGGAGGGAAAATATCCTTTGTAAGTTTTTATCCTAGAAGCCTGTTAATGTTTGTTTATGGTAGAAGTTGCCATTGGCTGACTATCAGTTTATGCTGGGAACAGATGTGTATTATCTCTTGGCTGCTATTCTGTTTTGCTTAACAGGAACACAGTGACTTTTATCTGTTTATTAATTTAAGACAAGGATTTCAAGTGGCTGTGTTCAGAAAAGCAAAACGTGTGTGGGGAGAAGTACAGGTGATATCAGCTGTGATGATATTGAATTCAGTGGTTATATACTGATAAATTGGTATCTCATGAAAATTCCTGTCTTAAAATGGCTGGTTTTGATTTGATTGTTATGGGACTAACTTTTTGCTTTCCAGCTTGATGTCGGCCTTTTGTGTTTCTCCTAGAATGGTTTTACCACGAGCCTAGTTTTGATTTGTTCATTTCATCTCTTTAGTCTCATAGAAGGTGCCAGTACTTTTTAGCAACAACGTGATCTGTTTTCTGATGCAAATAAGACCTTGATTTAAAAAAAAAAAAAAAAAAGAACTAAAAAATAATTTAAAAATTACTTTAAACGGGGTTCTTGTAATGGGATTCTATTTTAGTTCTTAGGTGAGGATCTGTGACGGCACGTTGGGCTGGTTAGCTCTGGAATGGTGTCCTGATGGTGTTCTGCTGGTGTCCTGCTGGTGTCCTGATGATGTCCTGATGGTGTTCTGCTGGTGTCCTGATGGTGTTCTGCTGGTGTCCTGCTGGTGTCCTGATGATGTCCTGCTGGTGTCCTGATGGTGTCCTGATGATGTCCTGATGGTGTCCTGCTCTCTCTGCGCTCCTCTGCCCCTGCAGGTAACGCATTCCGTGCCTCTCCTGACTGCTCCCACTGTGGTCTGCCCCAAAACACATGACAACCCCATCCTCACTGGACCTTCCCTGTTCTCTTCTACCGTCGCTTTGTTCCCTCGCACTTTTGAGAAGTGGAAGGAGAGCAGGTTTATTTCTCGTTTAGGAATCAATTTATTGTCATGTGTTGGGGGCACAGAAATACTGCTGTTTCTTCATCTGAAGTGACTAGTTCGACTTCCTTTTCTTTTCCTTCGCAGAGAGAATCGCTAACATTGGAAGTGGCTGCCCGGGGAGGCGGTGCGGTCGCTGTCCCCGGAGGCGTTTAAGGGAAGGCTGGACATGGCGCTCAGGGCCATAGTCTGGGTGACACCACGGTGTCCGGTCAGAGGTCAGCCTCGGTGATCTCAGGGCTTTTCCAACCTCATCGATTCTGCGAAATCAAGAATTTGGCTCCCGGGGCAGCCTGACCCGCCCGGGCTGAGCAGGGCTCCCGATTCGGGCAGCGCCCGGCCGGCCCCAGGCGGAACCGGGCGGCGGGACCCGCAGAGGAGCCGGGAGGAGGAGCCGGGAGGCGGGTGCCAGGAGGAGGAACCCGAGGAGGAGCCGGGAGGCGGGTGCCAGCAGGAGGAACCCGAGGAGGAGCCGGGAGGCGGGTGCCTGCAGGAGGAACCCGAGGAGGAGCCGGGAGGCGGGTGCCTGCAGGAGGAACCCGAGGAGGAGCCGGGAGGCGGGTGCCTGCAGGAGGAACCCGAGGAGGAGCCGGGAGGCGGGTGCCTGCAGGAGGAACCCGAGGAGGAGCCGGGAGGCGGGTGCCTGCAGGAGGAACCCGAGGAGGAGNGCTGCTGCTGCGGGGCCCGGCGCGCAGGCCGCGCGGCGCCGTCACCCTGCAGGACCCGCTGGCCAAGTACGCGCTGCGGCTGCTGCACAAGGAGGTGACCGGCGCTTGGGGACGGGGGGCGGGGGTCATGGGGGGCTCTTGGCTGTGCACTAACCCCGGGATCGAGTGCCCAGAGCCGGGCACGGAGCCCTCCAAGGATGGCTGACCGCCTGAGCCACCCTGTGCGCTCCCAGAGTCGAGCAGGGTGTGTTAAAAGTGTCTGTGCCACGCTGCGAGCTGCTGTTTGCCGATGCTTTGCATGTTTAAGTGCTGGCTGTGTTCCTGTCCTGGGTGCTTCATGAGAAGCATGCCCGGTAGCCTGGGCTTCTGCCTGATCTTTGGTCATAAGCATGGAATGTGCTCACTGGCCTTGGGCACAGGGTTTCCTGATTTTATCTATTTAAAGATGGTATAGGGATTGTGCATCAGCAGAAGTCACTCCTTGTATAAGAGGAGAAAACTTCCTCTGAAACTCCTGGTTATTTCAGCTTTATTTTTCAAAGTGTCCTTTCCCAGCATTTGGCTTGCATGCTAACAAAGAGCAGTCTTGCTAAAGCATATTGTGTTGAGTGGAGTTTGAAATTCAAAGTAGTGGTGATGCTGACCTCATTCTAGCTTTGTTTTTTAGGAAATCAGTCACGATACTAAGAAATTTAGATTTGGGTTACCCTCAACGAATCATATATTAGGATTACCTGTGGGTAAGTACTGTAAATACTTAATACTTAAATACTGGTTTCTCACAGTCCTTTTACTTCTGACTGTGAATTTAGGGCTCAGAAAAGGAAGGAATTGAAAGCTGCATCTGAATGCTGCTGTCTCAGAGAGAAATGTCAAGTTTCCCAGAGGACTGTATTTCTGATCTTTTGTGAGTGCTTTGTCCAGTTGTGTGGTGTAGGTTAGAAATGCAACAGTAAAAGTGAACTGAGACTGATGGAATTTGTCACCAGTCAGGATATAAGCCAGAGCTGTATCTCTCAAAGCTTTTTCATGTTTCTTATTTGCATTCTATTTCCATCTGGTCCCCTCAGTCTCTTGGTAATTGCCCTCATGGTTTGGCAAATACAATCACACTTGTAAAGGAGAAGGAGGATAACTCTACTGCCTGGGGAGATACTGAAATATTCAGAGCCTTTTTTGTGCATGTGCTTACCTTTGAATTGCACACATTTACATGCAGCTTAATCTGGAGTTCTGTAGCAGGAATTTCAGCCTCGGATTGGCCTTTCCTGTATCCTGGCACACTGATAGCACTGAACCTTGGACCTTGACTCAGTGACAATGTGTGCAGGGGATAGTGTCTCTCTGTCTGCTCTGCAGATGTGGCTCTGTTTGTTCTGCACTCTTTGGCAGTTCCCTTTGCTGTCTGGCAGGTGTCAGGGTCATCCATGCTGTGAGCATGTCCTTGCATGCTGCGTGTTTTTCTCCAACTCTTTTCTGGCTTGTATGGGAAAGAGTAATGGAATTAACTAGATAGCTGGTGAACCAATTGAGATGTGCTCTGCAGTGCTTGTGTTTATCCAGATTAATTCTTAAGAATTTAGGAATAAGATCCTGAAACTATATTACTTGCTGGGAGATTGCTGCTCAGTGCTGAAAAAAGAGAACTGACATGTTTCATACAGCATTTATATGGCACAGATTTTCTCTGTCATTGCATGTGTAGCAGGTTACAATGCCTGTCTTTCCCTCTTGTGAAAAAAATCATCAGATTGTAATTCTTTCTCCCCAGGCCAACATGTTTACCTTTCTGCAAAAATCGATGGGAATCTGGTGATTCGAGCCTATACCCCAGTTTCCAGTGATGAGACAAAAGGTTATGTTGATTTAATTATAAAGGTAAAATTTGTTTTCCTTTAATATAGATAGGTTGCTAAATGGAAGGAGGGCAAATACTTAATTTAAGTGAAGTGTTTTTTTTTTAATTTAGTAATCAAATTTCATCATCTTTTGTTCAAATTTCATTAAATTTCATTTTCATTGGATCTTATCTTTTTCAAATAGGGTGACTGCATGGCAAACAACATATTTCCCATTGCCCTTGAATAGTAAGTTGTATCCTGTGTATCTGCTGTGTGGCACTGAGGGATGGCAGAGGAAGAGTAGAGGGAGGAGAGAATCACTTCCCTGGCAGTTCTTAAGGAATTTCCCTAATATCTTGTATTTGGCAGTGCATGGTTACTGATCTCTCTCCCTCTAGATGCCTGTGCTGTTGCTGATGCTAACTGCAGACAGCTCCAAGCAGAAAACAAGTCAAACAAGGGAAATCCTTTAAGCTAGGGGATGCAGGATTATCTGATCCCACAACTACTGGATTTCCTTATCCTTTCCTATGATAGAGTTTGTCCTCAGGCAAAAATCCAGGCTCTTTTTTAATTTTTTTTTTTTTTGCATGCACTGCTCTTCATGTTCCAAGTGTGGTGGATCATTATGAACTGCTTAATGCTTCTCACGTGCTTTGAAAGCTGAAAAAGCTGTTGTGTGGCTGAGTGGGAAAGTTTTAGAAGGAAAAGATGCAGCAATGCCATTTTCAGAAGGAGCAGCTACAAAAATGGGGTGACATAAGGCAGTAATGAAATGAGGGCAGCAGCACCTAATCTACCTGCCACCCATCCCTGTCCTGGCTGTTTGCAGGGAGCAGAGGCACATATGCCCAGAGAACATTTTACTTGCATTGGCTGCTTGCTGTTGCAAGGTTCAAGAGATAACTGAGAGCAAAGAATTGCTTCGATTTCTTTCTCAGGTGCTGAATTCCAGGCCTGCAGGATTGTGTTCTACAGTGTGTGATACTGTCTGCAGGAAAGTTAGTTAGTGGTTGATAATGTGCAAGTGATTGTTCTTACAGGTCTACCATAAAAATGTGAACCCCAAATTTCCAGAAGGTGGGAAGATGTCCCAGTATCTCGATAACATGAAGATTGGAGATACTATTGATTTCAGAGGGCCAAATGGACTCCTGGTCTATAAGGGCACAGGTACTGTGGCACAAAGGTGGGAGAGCAAAAGGGAGGTATTGGTTGTTTTCAGAGGTGTTATATAAAACTTGACAACTGTAGAGAAACTTTTTTTTTTTTTTTAAGTGAAAAAGAGGAAAAGCCACAGTTTCTAGATTTCATGGGCCTGTCAGAGTTGATATGATGGGAAAGAGTACTTTGTGTCAGCAATAACTAATGAGTGTCTCACTTCTGGGACTATAAATCTGAAAAAAATGCTATTGCATTGTATGACTGAAAAGTCTGCACTGGAAATAAAATACCTCAGCTATACATATAGAGGGAGATGCTCCAGAGGCTTCTTAAGCAAGTGAGATTGTGGCTTAAAATGTCCCCTGAGAATCTCAGTGCTGTTACTGAATAACCAGCTGACTGAGAGCCAGCTCCATTTCTTAATCAAACCAGGTCTGAGTTGACTGTGAGGAAATGAGCTCAGAGAAATAATCCTCTTGTAGGATACAAGTGAAGGATTTTGCACTGATCCCAACTAAGAGTTGTGCACTTAAGTCTCACCTCAGAGTGCTCAGCACTTCTCTGGATGCTGACCTCCTGTGATCTGCAATCTCCTGATGAACATCTGTGGTAACTTACTCCCATGGAATTTACATCCATGTTTTTTGGAAGCTAATGTACCTATAGGTTTGGAATATTTCTTCTAGGTACCTTTCTTATCAAGCCTAATAAGAAGTCTGAAGCAGAGAAGAAGTTTGCAAAGCACCTTGGGATGATAGCTGGAGGAACAGGTAAAACTAGTCCCAGCATATGGAGTGTCTAGAGGGTGAAAATGTCTTTATGGATGTATGTGAGGCCTGTGACTGTACTTTAGTACTTACACCTGCATTTCTTTTCATTAATTTCTTTTCATGGTGGCA
This sequence comes from Sitta europaea, assembly GCA_013400255.1. Lineage (NCBI taxonomy): Eukaryota > Metazoa > Chordata > Aves > Passeriformes > Sittidae > Sitta > Sitta europaea. The sequence goes on along the minus strand of VXBS01000584.1, from coordinate 101,628 downwards.
ACACTGAGGCATTCCAGTGGTTTGAGCTCAGTCTGGGGAGTAGCAACCCAGGGGGTTTGAATACTAATTTACCTTGTGATCTCAGAGAACTTCATCAATGACAAAAAGTATTTTAATAGAATGTCTTGAGGGTAAAATTATGTGATGGAGAATCCTGAAATCCTGAAGAGAAGAGCCCTGCATAGAAGAATGGTGGGTTTGTTTTGGAACTGTTTGTTATAGTAGAAACCCTCAGTCTCTACACTCTATGTGGATTAGAAATCCAGAGATGTGTAGCCCTGTGCAAACAGATCCCATTGAAGACTGAGGGGAGGCAGCATTAATAGTGAAACTGTAGCCATGGAAAGAAATACCCACTTTATGACCATTTTGGTTTTTGACAGGAATAACTCCTATGTTGCAGCTGATCCGTCAGATCACAAATGATCCTAAGGACTCCACAAAATGTTACCTCCTTTTTGCTAATCAGGTGAGTATTCTGACCCATCTGTTTGTTCTACTTTAATACCCATTTGTTTTTGCTGACCTCTTCTGAGCTTTTCAAAGTGATGGCACATGTTTCATACTCTTTCACACTTAGGTGTCTCCTCATAGTTTCACTGAATTCCTACATTAGGGAATAAATACTGCAACCAGATCCTGATCCCTCTGCTCATCTTAGTCCTTCACTGATTTCAAGGAAACAGGATTTGTTTCCACTAATCTGTTTGTACAGTTAACCTTCACCATGCTGGTCCAGGGACAGTTGCCAGGGCCAAATTTGCCAGGGTCAGGGACAAATCCAGCTCGTTGTGATTTTAACCTGGGTTAAAAAGTTGTTCTAATTGCCATCTTTAGGACTGTGTTTAGGTGGCTGCTAAGTCTCACAGTTTGTTGTTCTTAATCTCAGTTTACAGACACCTGTAATGATAATAGCTATCATGGAAGGGGCAAAATACCAAATTACTTCCTTGATTTGTATAATTTTTATCATTGCATTTGTTGTGAATGACAAATGAGCTCCCATCAGAGGGCTCCTGGGGTGGTTTGGAGCTAAACAGCACTCTCACTTTTCAGACAGAAAATGATATATTGCTGAGAGCTGAGCTAGAAGACATTGCCAAGAGGCATCCTGAGCAACTTGTGCTGTGGTACACACTGGACAGACCTCCAAAAGGTAGGGACACATGGAAATGCCTTTGCTCTTGCTCAAGGGACATCAGAGTAATGTCAGGTGTTCTTGTCTTACCCTTTGAAACTCCTCAGAAACAAACCTCCCTGTTGTAAAGAGGGATCTAAGCCAGGTGGGCCTTAAAAAGAGGGAGCTCATAATTAACCTCATTTGGGTCAGGTGTGTTACTCAGTGCATCTTTTCATCTATTTCAGTTTTTGGGAATTTTCTTCAAAAGTTCAGCTCTGTTTTGGGCTGTCTCCCAAATCAGGTTATGTTAGCATGTTGTTAGCACTATTGTTTAATACCTGTAAGTACTATGTGCACATCTTTGTTTTGCAGCAGCTCCAGATTAGATTCTGGTGAAACAGAGCTGCCATGTATCTGGATTAAGGCATCATTTCCCTACTTGGCTTACTTCAGATGGTAGATGCATTCAATAATAATAATTCCTGAAATAGTTTAGCATTTCTTTCCTCTTTTAATTTGTTTTCTCTTACCACTGAACTACGTGGCAGAGCTTTTGTTATCACCAAACTTTGCCACCTCACCACTCCTCAAAAAAAAATAAAAGTACAGGTCTCAATACCTCTCCCTGCCACTGGGTGCCCCCTCTTCACTGGAAAAGCTCATTCACTCTTCCCCTTTATACCTACCTGCTCAATTCTTGTAAAGTTTATAATTTGTTGTTTCAAGACCTCCATGTCTTATCAGCCAGATCCTTGTTATCTGCATGCTTGTCCCTATGGAAGGGGATCACTAGGTTTGAGCTGAGTGAGAAATTTAACCCTCTCCTGGCTTGCAGTGATGGTGCCATAACTTGATTCTTCAGCTACTTAATGAAGTTTAAAAAGGCTTCAGCCTGTACAGAGATTCAGAGTAATTGAATGAATTTCTTTGTTGCAGACTGGAAGTACAGCTCTGGCTTTGTCACTGCAGACATGCTGAAGGCCCACCTGCCTCCCCCTGGCAGTGAGACCCTCATCCTCATGTGTGGGCCACCACCAATGATTCAGTTTGCCTGCCAGCCCAACCTGGACAAGCTTGGCTATCCCAAGAGCAGCACATTTGCTTATTAACATGGGTGTCACCTGATACCTTTTTTGGAAGTACTGCATATTTTTCTACAGGAACAGTTGATGTGCAGCTGTGCAACGTTTGTGTGTGTTTTTAACCCCTTGATGTAATTTCTTTGGTTTATAACTTCATAATTACCTTGTGGGTTTTAGTACTAAGAAGTTGAGAAATCATCTTGAATTGTGTGGGAGTTACTTAGTCTGACCTCTGAAATTAGTATAAAACATTAATTCTGAGAGAAAAAAATTAAGATGAGAGGTCATCCACATGAATTTGTGTTAAAACATTCCACAGTCAGCAAGAGAGAGGGGAACATTCAGAATTTATTCAAAACAGTCAAAAAGTAAGCATTTATACCAGTGTTATACTAATTCGAATTTCTTACTACATATATTTAAAAGAAGAATCAGTTGTTTTGTGGATTGACTATTCACAGCCAAGTTAGCACAGCAACACACTGAGTTGTAAATACAGCATTGAAAGAAATAGGAAGTACTGTGTTTGGAATATCCCTGGGCTGCTGGAGCAGCCAATCCCATTTGCAGTGCTGTAATAAGTCTGTTGGCTAATTGACCTGACAAAGTATTTCAAATGCCTGTGGTACCTGAGCTGGTCACTAGCACTGACTACATTGCCAGACTGGTACATTTATCCTTTTAATAAACATGAAACATTTGTAGTTTGATGATATGTAGACTTATTTCTCATTCTTCCACATTTTCCTTTTTTGCAGTTTGCAGGGATTGAAAAGAATGTGCCTTGATTTTACCACTGAGGACAAACAAAACATGTGTTTATCTTCTTACACCTGTCCATACAGTGCAAGGTCTGTCATGAGAGACTGGTGAAGTGAGGACCAGGATAGATCACCTGTGAAAAGCACCCCAGGTAGTTCTCAAAGAGCCCTTGCTGCATCCTGTGGCCAGCCCTGGACATTCCCTCTTTATGTGGGAGGGTTGTTTCTGGCAGTGACCTGCCCTCAGGCTGTATTAGACTCTAAAGCAACACCTGCAGCCAGCAAGGAGAGAGTAATGCAAACCAGCCCTGTAAAAAGTACTTTTCCTTAAATTAAGGAGATTTTTTTTCTGGGCGTTTATCTGTTTAAGAGACCTTGTTAATAGCTCATTAATACAGGAGATGTACATGTGAGCAGATGCCACAAGTAATTTCTGCTGTAGAGGTGACAGCTTCACCCTCAGCCCCTCAAAAAGTGAGAGGCCCTATTTGCCTCTGATGCAGTCCTGTCTAGCCCAGTACAACAGCAATAGATTTATTTTGTCAGGTGTTTTAAATAAATAAATCTTTGTTTTATTGTGGTACTTTCCTGGTAGTCTCAGAGTTACAATTTCCTGCTGCAGTTGTTTTTTGCCTTAGGTAAAGTCTTGTGAACATGTCATCCTAATAAAAGCAAGGGCTTGATGGATGGGATTATGTTCCATTCTTCCCATCCTAACAGTGCACTGACTTGGATAAAAAGAGGGCAGGACAGGTGCCAGTGAAAGGGAGGAGAGATTGAAATCCTTTCTGGGACCAGTCTGGCAAGAGCACAGGAGAGGTGAGTGAGCCATTACTGCTGCTCTCCCCAGCACCCAGCTGAATTCCTGGGAGCTCTCATTAGCCCCCCTGGTACAAGCATGTAATGATTCCTGCACTACAGGTTAATTATAACAATAAAAAAATTACAAAAGGTCTTTCACGTAGCATGTAAAAGACAAATGAATAAAAGGACAAAACATTGCCAGGCATGGCTTTCCAGACTGTGGGTGTGAGTCCTACTCCTCTCCCAGCACCTGTTTGCTATTGTGATGTGAGAGCACAGCACAGAGGAGAGTTACCTGCTCTGACAACAGGACATGCTACCTGGGAGGTGGCAGTGGCAGGGAAGAGGGAAAGCTTTCCTGCTCCTGGGCATCCAGCTGCTCCTGGCCACTCCTGCAGACATGAGGTACAAGTAGTGCTCTTGGCCACGCTGAAGGCTCATCTCCAGTCTTCAAAGGTTGGTGTTAAAAACCTGCTGTCATTCAGCATTTCATCCTGGCTCAGCAGTGTCTGGAAGAACAAGAGGGGAAGGGCTGAGGATGTTTGGTGAGGTGCCTGTACTCCCAGCTGCTAGGAGATCAGGCAGTCAAAGGGAATTTCTTCCATATAGCTTTAAGTAAACTCTTTTGCTTGAGGAAATTCTTAGGTATTTTGTGGCTGGTGTTTAATTCAACTATATTTCATAACATATTCTTCATGTCTTCCAGTCACTTATTTTTATTTTTTTAATAAATGAGCTTCTGTGGAACGAAGAAGCAAAAGTGAGGTGTCTTGCAGTTTTAGATCATGTAAATTTTCAAAAGTCTGTACCTCGTTCCTAGCTGCTGTGACTGAGATGGTGGTTACCTGAAAAATCTTTGAAGAATTGTTTACATTTGAGGGGGTGAATGTCTGAACAGCAGAGTTCATGAAAACTTAGAGAGGCCTAAATGAATCTTAATTTCTAGAGCAATTTAAAATCAGGGTGTTTTTTTTACTGACTCCCACCAGGCTGTAAAGATATATTTAGCAAGACCAGAGCCCCAGTTACTCCTCATTAGCACCAGCAATGCCCAACTTTCAGTGAGTTTTAGCAGAACACATCGGTGACTTTGGAACAAGAGAGGAATGAGTACTTACTGTGAGGTGGGTTATGCCTTGGGAAAGAGCCCCTATTTGCATTACTGTGCCTTCTGAGTGTTCCATCTGTAAAAGCAGTCAGCAACTAGTTCAAATCAGACAGCATGTGCAATTTTATTCACTCTACATGCAGCTTTGGGAGGGATCTGTGCCTGGACAAATGAAGTTGGGGTAAGTTTAAAAGCTCCTTAACAAAAATGCCTCCATGCTACAAGGAATGTGAAAATTAAAATAATGATAGGAAGAGTGAATCTTGATTAAGAGAGATTGACTCCATGAAACTTGGCCTGTAATTCACAGAAAAAAAGAAAAAGCTTAACTGGTATTATCAATGAAGAGCAATATTTTCCAAGTGGTCTGACATTACTTATATTCCTGGTAGGCTTCTTTCATAGGCAAGAAGTCCTTGATACAGTGCTACCTCTTGTTGCATAGAAATGGCACCAGTTCTAGGGCATTGTTATTTCCTGTGTGGGCCACATGCATAATAGACAGACCATGCTCCTAAGGGAAAATCCAGTCTTTGTTGTGCTTGAACAACTGCACAGTGCAAGTTCTTGGGTCAAGTTAATGCATTCCCTCACAAGTCTTAGCTGAGCAAGTGGACATCCACACTCACAGTCAGGGTTTGATATTGTCCCTTTTTAGGACATTGAAAAATGACCATGGTTAGCCAATGAACACAAATGAGATGTTAGATTCACCAAACCATGCAAGTGAAAAAATTACCTTCACAGTTAGTCTTTTCCATGTTGTGACCATTCTCTTATCAGGCTTAAACTGGTTTTATGTCACTGGAGAAAGGCCAGTTTACTCCAGCTGCCTCTGTGTGGCACTTGTGTGTTGCCAAAGTTCACACAAGGCTCCAGAAGCACTCCGTTTTTCAGGGTTTACACCCCTTTACACAACAGCAAAGTTGAAATAAAATTTGATGGGTTTTAATGTTCACCATTTCTCTGTATGCTGTCTAGACAGTTTCATTCACAAGTTCACTACTACATTACAAAAGTGAATTAGCAATTGGTTTATTAATAATTTGTTCATTGCTGCTGCATTGTCTTCACATATATTGTCTAAGCAGAACTACTCCCCGCTGTACACCATGAAAGAAAAATTCAGTTGGATTCTCTGAGTACTGTCTGTTAAAAAATACAATCCAGTTGTACTTTAATATAACTTGATAGCTTTGTACAAGTTTGTCCAAATGAATTTATTACATTAAAAACCACCCATAAAGATAATGAAAAAAATAGTGTGCCATACTAAAATTATGAAAGCTAGAAGTATAAAAGTCTTGTGTTTCCTGCAACCAAGCCCTTGACTGACAAAATACCTCGATCTTCGGAGTGTAAAGGTGTCATAGTCCTGAAAAAGGGCTTGAGGATGGATGAGTTTATTATGATGTTGACTAAAAAACCCCCAACATTCTTAGTCTGGAACTCTTTCCAGTGTCCACAGCCAATACTTTTCTCAGTGAGTTCATGCGGATGTAGCAGAGTTTGTTATAGGGGAACATTTGGTTATTTGCAAGCTTTGGAATGCATGGAGAGGATGAGATGAGCATGGCATCAGTCTGTCTGTCCCACCTGATCCAGTTCCCTGTCAGTGAAAGGACTAAGTCCTTTGTAGCCACCATAGTTTTTCGAAGTACCATTCGTAGCAGCTGGGCTCGTATCCATAGGACAAATGTAGTCTGTGGATTCGTCAAACTTCTTTTTCCTTAAGTTTCCAAAATGTGAAAATCCAAGTTTCTTTGGCTAAAATAAGGAGTCAACATAAGTACTTTTGAGTAAGACAAGAAAGGTTGTTCTTTCAACATTCAAAATCCTCCCCTTTTTCATTTGCTGCTACACCCTGGTCACTCAAGTACATAGATTCTGAATTAACTACATTTATTCTCAAATTTGAGTTACAGTGGATGTTAAAAGATGTTCCTCATAAGAAAAGATGGAAAAGATTGCATGCTGGTTTTCAGGACCTGATTGAAAGAGATACAGCTTAAAAGGTCTGGTACCTAGAATTAAGGGAAATGTAGCACTCCTAGAATTCACCTCTCCCTGCCCACGTTCCTCCCATATTTTCACTGTAACTCAGAGTGGAGGACTATAGTTTGGTTTTCTAGGCCTGAGGATTCTGAGTTTCTGAACTCTGTTTCTTTGTAGTGTTTGAGTTTAGGAAGACCTTGTTTCTTACAGGCTTAGCAGAAACATTGCTAATGTTATTTTAACGACAGTGATGTTTTACATTCTTTACTGTGAGATAAACTTTCCTCTATCCATGAATTTAGGCCAATAGGATGAAGAGTTCTAGCACTCTTCTAACCAATGAGAATGGCCTGTTCTAAAAGGTATATAAAGAGAGCAATTGTTTTAATAAATCACAGTCAGATGCTTTCATAAAATGAAGTTCGTGTGTGTCCTGTGTTCTCACTCCACAGCGACAGAGGACCCTGACACTGCCATCTCCTTTTGGCCAGCAGGACCTACCCGAACTTTGGCAGTGGTGGTCAGGGGTGTGTATGCTGCTGACTCCATGATTTCTCTCTTTTCCTGCTGTGCCTCTGGCCCAATCAGCACGTTGAAGTTGGTGGTGAGGTGGCGGCGCAGCAGGGTCTTCTGGGGTGGGATGTTCAGGAGCATGGCCAGCGTGTCGCCGTTGAAGCGCGGCTCCAGAATCTGGGCACAGGGCAGGATGGTTATTTGTTATAGAAATGTTTGCAAGAGTAAACTACTACAGTGCTTAGCAGAGCATTTCTGACTAAGTATCTGTTCACATTAGGCCTTTTATAGCTCACTCATGATACTGGGGTTTGAATGGGAAATACCTGAAAGGAGCCAAGAAAAAATGCTGAGCGTGATCAGGCAAATGTGTGTTTATATTTATCACCAAACCATTTGTTCGTTGGGTTGAACAAGATTCCTTTCAGAATTTTCAGCTCTGCTCAGAGCACAAACTTAATCTTACTATGCTTTCTACTACTGCATTTTTACAAAAATCCTACAGCAGTAGAATCATGGTATCTCAGAACCCTGACATTACTGAGCTGCAAATAGTTCTGAATGTTTTGAATTAAAAAAAAATGTCATTCCTGGCTGCTGTGATTTCAGGGTGGTTATTTAGCATGGCTCATAGTTCTGGTAAATCACTCAAAGAAACACTCAAGGATGCTTTATCAAAAAGCAACTTTGACACAGCACAGTTCAGGTTTCCTTTCTGTGCTGCTGTCCTACACTTGTGCACAGCTCAGCTTTGATTGTAGAGTTTTAGCTGTTCCTTTTTTATTTCATTTTCCTCAGTAAAATGAAGATGCCTGGATCAGATAGGGAGGCTCCTTAGAAGGCCTGATCACGCTGTCATATTGCAGATGTGTTTGTTTCTTTCTGCTTGATGAACATCAGGTAAAAGTTGGTTTGTATTACAGCCTGCCAATTTTAAATATGAAATAGGAAATTCTTACGATCAGGCCGCCGTGCACTCCGCTGCCTCGAAGGTTGGGTGCATATTCTGCCAGGTCCACTGATCTGAGCCATTCCATCACCCTGTGGTTGGACCACTGCACCACGTCAGAAGGAGACACATTGTTCTGTTGGAGGGACCACAGAAGGTGATGACACCACAGGCTGCACTGTCTGAGTGTGCACAACTCAATTCAGGTAAAAACAGGCTCCCTCTTCCTCCAAGGGCTCTTGTTCTTCCCTGACTGAGGGGTTGTTTCTCCTCAAGGCCCCTTTCAAGCAGTCTCTGATGAGATGGCAGACCTGGTCCAGTACTGAGGAACCCCGGTGTGTTGCACCAAGAAGTGTAACAGCAGGGATTACAGATTACAGGGATAAAAAGGGAATGTTTTGACAACAGGGTTATGGACAGTGTTTAATGTTAAGACAAAACTGTGCTGATCAAGTAAGGCAAAAACCTTCAGATACTAAAAATGAAGTCAGGCAAAGACGAATCATTCCAAATTATTCTCTTGAGAGATGAATTAATTTTTTTTCCACTATGCAAGTAACTTCTGAAGATAAATGCACAAGATTCAACTAATAAGTGACATAACTGCTGCTTTAGGGGCAAGTCCCTAGAAGCAATGATTCTGTTGTATCACTGTACACTGCTGACTTTCTAACCCCTTTGGCTGGGACCAGGAAATTCATGCTTGCTTAAAACAATTTATTTCAACATTCTTTTACCTCCTCAACTGGCCTCCTGCGTAGACAGTGGGGGTTGAAGCCATTGACATGCAGCACATGGATGGCACATTTAATACTCAGGTGATGCAGCTGACTGGTGACTTTCAGGAACAGAAGGTCATTCTGTGAGGGAGAGAGACTTTGAGGTGGCACAGAACACACACCAAAACAGATACTCTTCCCAAGAGGAAAGAGTTTAAATTTGCTGTGTAGTTTTATATAACGCTACAATAATAACTGTGGTTTAGGAAAGATGAAAGTTTATACTTTAAAGAGGGTTTGGGTTTTGTTAGGGTGGGGGTTTAGGGGGTCCTGTGGTTGGTTTGTTGGGTTTTTTTTAACATTGTACCACAGCAAGACCTGACTAAAAAATTAAGGCAGGAGTGTAGGAGGCAGGAGTGCCTGTTAAGGCAAATCCAGGCCTTAATTATCCAGATTTGGGCAGGAAAATGGGAAGAAAACGGTGACTGCATGTGATTCATTGTGTGCTGTGGATGTGGTCAAAGCTGTACAAATCACTGGATTTTCTGCTGTTAGTTTTCTGAATATTGTTGCTCACTTGGTGTTGAACAACAAGCTCCAGAGGTTACACTCAGAACAGGTCATTTTACTTTTAATCATGGTGTGCTACATGATATTGAAAGAAGGACTTTGTAGAAGTTAGCCTTAGCATAGGACTTATTTTATGGGCCTTAGGAGCAGATGCCATGCACCAGGCAGCAGAAAGGAGTTATTACTGGCACTATTTCTGTCATGAAAAAATTCTTTAACTGCTCACATTCAAAGGAAAATTTTAAAAGCTTTTACTTATTCTGAAGTTAAAATAGGTAAAATGAGGAAAAATGATCGTACTTACCACAGTTAAGTACTGTAACATCCTCCCATCCACTCTAGATTCATGAAACTGATCTTTGTACTGAGGTAAGCCAATGTCATCGAGCCACCCTGCAGTTGAGAGAGCAGTGGGAACCAAATGCAGATCAGTGAGGATGAAGCCCTTCTGCCCTTTGCCTGGCCTGGCTGGAGGCATTCGGGTGGCTCATTCTGCTACTGCCCCTTGCTGATGACAGCCTGGAAGCAATTCCCACCAACCAGCTTTGTCCCAGCAGCCCTGTGATGTTGGACATACAACACCTGATGGAGCACATCTTCTCAGCATAAGGGAGCTCTTCCTAGACTGAGCCCACCCATTTAACTCCCTGCTGTCTGACAGTTCCCCATGGAAGAGCATTCCACAAGCTGTATGTTTGGATGTCAAGAACAGCACAAAAATATTCTCAATTCTTCTATGATGAAACTTAGTGCTTTTTAAAAGATGTTTGGTAACTGCTTAAACATGAATCAGGCTGCCCTTTCATAGACTTGGGAGAAATTCCTTCCCAAACAATTCCGTGTGAGTCCAGACACTTACGTGTCACCCAGATGTGATCAAGTTGTGCAGACTTTTCATCTTGTTTTGCATTTATTGCTTTAATGGCCAAAACCAATTTCTTCCTGTGCAGTGGATGCTTTATTCCCATTTCCTGCAACAAAAACAGAGAGTTTGCCCTGCCTCTTTCCTTCTTTCGAGGTAACTACAAAAATTGATACTGTGGATTTCAGAAAGGTAGAGCCAATGGTTTGGGGGGGCCTGGCTGGGCAGAATCAGCAGGCAGAGGGTTATTACCAGAATCAGTGAAGCAGTGGTTATTACCTTTTCCATGTCCTGAGGTGTGGCAGTTAACAGAGTGTGGCCTGATGTCACCCACTGCCGGGCAAAAATCACGTACTGGCCCAGGCCAAAGTCCTCGAGCCAGTTGCAAACTCTTTCAGTGCTCCACTGAGCAAACGGGGCATTGTGGTCGCTGAAAAGCACAAGAAACATTGGGAGAATCTTACAGGAAAGAGCGAATGTCCCTGCTGGAGAGCTCATCGTGTGCCAGAGGCAGCAGTGCTGCAGATCTGTGGGGTGCTGGGTTCTGGGGTGCCCGAGGAGTCTGGCAGCCCAGCCACGACCTGTGAACAGTGGCAGGGCAGAGAAGAATTTCCCATTTTCAGTTTGAAAAGAGGGAAAAGGGAATTGCTGAATCCTCCTCATTATGCAGATGAGGAGACAATTGTTCTCCTTGTTCTTTAACAAGGTGAAATTTCTGACACTCCCCCAGGCAGCTGGAGGAGTGCAGGCAGGGGAGATTCTCAGGATGATTTTGCTACCAGAGAAATTGTTTGCAGAAATCTCTGTGCACCAGACTCCCGCAGAGGAGGGTTTGGCTCTGGGGCACAGTGCAGAGCCAGGGGAGGAGCAGCCCGTACCTCTTGTGGCCCTTGGCATCCTTGGCCCGGGCCAGGCGCGGTCCGGCCGTGGCGCGCAGTCCGCCCCTCCGGAACTCGGCCAGCCCCAGCTCGTCTGCAGGGAAGTTACCTGACTGAGTTCTTCGTATTCTTGCAAGACAAGAGTGCCACGACAGGGCTGTTAGCTGGTGACAGAGGATGCTCGTTCTGCCTGGAAACTACAGTTACACTAACAGCTCCGTTAATCTCCCTGGAAACCGCAAATGCCAAATTCCAGAGGCAGCTGGAGGAGTTCTAGGAAATTCAGTCTGGACATAACTCTGGAGCTTGCCATAACACTTTGATCCAATTAATAATCCAGGCTTGGAAATGGCTGCTGTTGCTGAAGCAGATCAACGTGCAGCACACAGTGCAGTGGTGCCCTGCCTTCTGTTCCTTCTGTTTTCCCTGATTTTTTTACCTGGTGTCTTTCGTAATGAGCAACTTGCTACAATTCAATTTTTTCATGGCTAATAAAACTGCTGGCATGCTAAATTAATAGCATCAAGATGACAGCAGTGCCTTATTTCCTTCACCAGCATGACGCTGTGAACACTCCCAACAATTTTTCCACCCCCCTGGGTACATAAGGACACACCCATGCAATGTCAGAGCTGTTTTCTCTCCCCAAATTTTAGGTTATTCTTGCTACAGATAATTGTAGATTTTGCTGGGAATAGGCCTCATTCTCAGCTGAAATGCTTTAACAGTGG
>VXBS01000584.1:0-89482 GCA_013400255.1 Sitta europaea | reverse complement strand
AAAAAAAAAAAAAAAAAGACCTTACTTTCCCCAGATTTTCTTGATCCCTTTTGGACTCTTTCTGTTTTCTGGAGACCATGGAGATTGTGGACCTGAATCTGTTCCCGAAGAGAGAGGTGAAAGGTCATCTGAGACCACTGCACCATCCATGGTCTCTGTTTCTCCTGGGTTAAGAACAGCATTACAGTCACATTTTATACTCATTAGTGATAAAGTTGTCTGTCTTGATGTTTAAATGCAGGACACAATACAAAAGTACAGATACCTATAAAGTTGTTCTTGCATTTTAAAAAACCCCAAACATGCTTAGAAGGTGAAAAAACAGCTGGATATTTGATACAAAATTAAAATAAAAGGGAAAATAATAAAACATCGGGTAAAAAATTTTTGTTATGTCAATCTTTTCTATTTACCTACATCATTTGAATTCATTTAAGGCTTTCTTTCCTGCTCTTAATACCTCGACTCCTCCATCAAAATCAGTGGGAATTTTTCTAAATTCAGTGAAAACAGAATGAAACCAGGAAAAAGTGTGATGTGAATGCCACCCAGCAGGAGCTGTCACTTCATTTCAGTACTGCGAGTAAGGAGTTCGGTCTGGAGGGCTCAGTTAGTATTTCCTCGGGAAAGGGAGGGGCAAAGGAAAGGAACAAAGTAAGCAGCGTTAAGTCAGAGTGTTAAAGTTGCATCTCGTTTGGATACAGTACCTAGCGCAGGTGCACTGACACTCCTGACGCGATCTTCAGTCATCCCAAGCAGAAAGCCAGATGGAGAAGCAAAGAAGATACAAAACACCAGCAAAATAAAGTTACAGAAGGGCAAAGTAGTTAAGCTAAGCATTAAAAGCAGAAACAAAAAGAAAAGGAAGCAGTTATGCTTGATGTAGAAGTGAATATGCACTGGTGTGCACAAGCCCCAAGAACTCTGTACAGATCATATGAAAGTGGATCTGTTTGGGCTTTCCTAATTATTCTTGGTAAGTTTTAGCTCTTTAAGCAGAGACTACAGAGGTCTATGAAGCCTGCAGAGTATCTGAAATGAAGCAAAAGGCTAAGATTACACAAACTGCTCTGAAATACAGAATTGGAGGTGGAATGAGTTTACTGCACATGCAAGAAACAAACCAACCTGCAGAAAAAAATCTCTTGACTCAGTGTATTTAAGAAGCCATTGCTTGTTTCTAGGAAAAGAACATTTTCCTTTACAAGCTCACCCACCCTTGGATAATCCTGCAGTTGAAGACACTACTGCATGGTGCATGCATTGCCTACAAAATTGCCATCACAGAGAAACTCTTTCAAAACCCCTAAACAGCCACAAACAACCTATTGCAACCTTGAAACTGCAGTGTGCTAGCAGATTTAGGGACCATGAGGCCTTAAAATGAACAAACCCCCACCAAAGAAAAAAAACTACAGCCAAACAAACAAACAAACAAAAAAACAACCAAAAAAACTACTGTAACTTTTAAAGAGCATGAAGACTTCAGAATCACAGGGGATACTCTTGTGCCTGAGCTTCCAAACTCTGCAGTCCTAAAAAAATATGTGGTCCTGTGCCTCATTTTTAACACCTTTTTGTCAACAAATCAGTGCTTAAGGTGCCACTGAAAAGAAATTAATACAGTCTTCCATGGGGCTGTGGTTGTGTAATGGAAATATACTTGTAGTTCCAAAAGCCATGGATGTTTTTCTGCATGTAGCAAATTAAATTTTCACTAGTGGGTCCCTCACAGCTTAGCAACCAACAGTGCTGGTAGAGGGTTTTTTACCCAAACTGTTCATATTTTTGATAGCTGTACTGTAAAGTTTCAAATGGTATTGTCAGGCCTAACAGCAAAAACCTCTGCCATGAGCTATGGGAATATTTCTGGTATGTGTTAAAAAAAAAACAAACTAGCAGGACATTTGCTAGGTGTCCCATGTGAACAGCACAGTGCATTGTTCAAAGCAGGCTCTGCTCAGCTTTGTCCCAGCCCAGAGAGCCTGGCCTGTCCCTGGAAAGCACAGGTACATCCCCAGCCCTGTCCCCTGGACAGGCACAGGTACATCCCCAGTGCAGAGAGCCTGGCCTGTCCCTGGAGAGGCACAGGTACATCCCCATCCCCGGAAAGCACCGGTACATACCCAGCCCCGGAAAGCACTTGTACATCCCCAGCCCTGTCCCCGGAAAGCACAGGTACATCCCCAGTGCAGAGAGCCTGGCCTTTCCCCTGGAAAGCACAGGTACATCCCCAGCCCTGTCCCTGGACAGGCACAGGTACATCCCACATCGCCAGACAGGCACAGGTACATCCCCGTCCCCGGAAAGCACAGGTACATCCCTAGCCCCGGAAAGCACAGGCACATCCCCAGCCCCGTCCCGGCACCGGTACATCCCCAGCCCCATCCCCGTCCCGGCACCGGTACATACCCAGCCCCGGGGCGCCGCTGCCGTCGCCGCTGCCGCTGCCGGCGCTGCCCTCGCCGCTGAGCATCCCCTGCTCTCCGTTCTGCAGGGCCCGGGGCAGCTTCCCCGGCAGGGTCTGGTACTTGCTGCCCTTCCCCACTGGCTTACCCTGTTGTTTGTAAAAGAGGGAAAGATTAAATACATGAAAATCAAATCGCTCACACCATCTGCAATCCAGCACATAATGTTCTTAAAGCTGAGAAGAAAGTGTGGTTCGAGATGACTCCACTCCCTGCACACTCCTGCTTACAGATAATTCAGTTTAAACCCATCCATCAGCTGACAGTTTCCTACTAAGACACAGGCTTGCCTTCCCTCATCAGCCTCTCCCACCTCATCCATTCTGCATTACTTTAAAATAATTGTTAAATATTACCTGGTTTTTCCATAAGAATTTTTCTAGCTCTCTCCCTTTCCTCCAGGACCCTGCCACTATTTAATCCTTTGATTTTTCCAAGGTCAAATTTGATAGCATCAAAAATGTGTTTAGTTACTTCTCAGACCATTTTTTCTCCTCTATTTTCCACCAGACTTTCTCTGTTTCTACCTCACAATTGGATCTCACTGGAATTTAACCCAAAAGTACTTGTACACCTTCAGTTTCCTCAAACATTTTCCCCACCACCCTTAATAATAGTAAGAGAATCAACACCAAAGTTAGGGTACAGAAATTTAACTCTTATAAGGTCAAAAATCTCTTTGCATAGACAGAATTGTTGATGTGATTTTTTTTTTTTTAATAATTAAATATAATTGCAAGTTCTATTACAGAACCTAACTTTCCTTGCATTCAAATGATATCTGCTTGGGCACCTTTCTCCTTTTACAAATGTAGATGAAATGTTCCCATAAATCTGATAGTTTTGAGCCTCATAAGGTACTTTTCCAGGCAAAGCACATGTTTCACAGAGCTGCTTTTGCCTACAGTTCTGGAAATGGCTTGTTGGGATTTCTTCACCACTGAATCCAGGTGAAAAGATGGACAAGCCAACACCCTGGATAACAGCTGTAGGACAGAGATGCTTTTTGAGACAAGCAAAGGACCTGCAGCTCCAACTGACATTTTTAGGGGGAATGGTGAACATCCAATTTGTGTTTTTTGTTTTACACTGGTAAATGCTTCAGAATGGAGGTTTCATAGGAAAACTTTGCACTGGAAACAAGCAAACCATATTTAGTGTAGAGGAATGTACAGTGTGCTCCTATTCAGTAACCCCATTCCAACAAAATTGTTTCAAAACATGGTCTGTGACAGGAGGACACATTAAAAATCCAATGAGATAACCACTGCTTTATCTGTTCTTATTCCAAGGCCTAGAGGATTCTTTGGATACTACAACTGCAGGCCAGATTTCTCAGTTCCTCAACTCCTGCTCCTTTTTGGCAACTGCAGGAGTACATTTTTGTACCAAAAATATTGTAAGAGTGGAGAAATTGTGTCTCACATCAGCAGTGTGTATTCTGAAGCTGACTGACCTCAGCTTCATGTAACAAACTTTTAGATAAAATGTAAAAACACAAAAGATTTCCCTCTCAAATATTCACCCTCTGTTTTGTTTGTCAGCACTGGAACTATGCAAACATTTTGAAGAGAAAATGAATATAAAATGCAAACCAGCCATACCATCAGAGCACATCACATCACATCACACCAGAGAATTGTTAGGGAAGGTTGCAGTTAATATACCTCTTGTTCTACAACAGGCTGTGCTGGATTTCCATCTACATACTATGGAGTTTCGGGGAGGGCAATTTCAAAGTTTTATGGAAAAAAGCAACAGACAAATGTTAGTATTAACACACATACATGGAACATCAAATGTAGTCTTATTGCTATAGAGATGGTGCTTAGTGTGTGGACAATACATTACAAGCACTGTTACCTCTTAATTTCATCTCCATCCAATATTTAATGATAATTGTATTTGTTCATTCCCCACTCTACAAAATTCCATTTTAAGTTCTGTTGTGATCAAAGCAATTTTGCTATTTTCAGGTTTCTGGGTGGTCCCTTTAGACTTACTTTGAGCTGGGAACATAACAGCTGTTTAACAGACCAATATGGAAAAAAACTGGCATAAAATAACACACATAATCCTGTATGGATCCAGCTGAAACCATAAAGAGCTCTGATAGAAACCAAGAGATAAAAATTCCACCACAGTTAGGTTAGGGACACCAATGTGGTTTATTATTTTATTATTATTATTGCTGGAAGCAATGGGAATTTGAGCTTTGAGCAAGGCAGCATAAATGTACAGCCTTATCACAGCATATCACAGACACAAATTCAGATTTTTGATTTAAGACAAGAAAATAACTGAAAGGTATGACTTTTGAGAACACCTCATTAGTTCTTCAGGGAATGAAATGTTAGTTCTGATTTGTCATGTGTGTGTGACTACAATCAAACGAAGGCAGCACAAATTTCACACATTCTACTTGGTCACTATAATCTCCAGAAATTCAAGAAAAATATTAAAGAATTTAAGAACTGGAGCAATCATATTACTGGTGTCTGGTTTAAATGGCATTACTGGGTGTGGGTAACCTGGTATTAAGCCAAATTTGAGTACAGAGAAAAAACAACAGTCTCACAAAGCAGAATTACAAAAGTGTAGAAAAATGTCAGTGCACATAATGACAGAACAAGGCTGTGGACCACAATGTAACAAGATATTGCAAATTGGGAAGTTTTATTCTGGAATGGAATGAAAGCCTTTGAAGTGCTCCTGCTGCTTTAACTGAGGCAGCATCACTGCCATCTGCAGGAATGCATTTGTTTCAAAAAGCTAAGGGAAAACACAGTTGCATGCAAACACCCAAAAAGGAATCCTGTGTGGAAATACCCAGTCACGACATTTAGCTACCTTCAGGATTAGCTGCCTGAATATTTTTTGTGATTTGGAAGTTTAAAAAAGTGTTCTTAAAACACCTATAAACAAAATAATACTGCAGTTTAACAAAATGGCTTCTCATTATTTCTTGTATTTCACTTAATTACTTTTGTTTCTCTCAGGGCAAAAATTGAGTTTTAAGGTGTGTCCACATGGGTGTGACAACTAGATTGGAAAAAGGGGGGAAAAAAGAACCTGAGCTGTTTTAGGGCTCTTTCCCCACATCCAGAGTTACCACATGAATAACAAAAAGACTGTTTATATTGATCTTTGTCTCTTGGCTGTAACATTAAACACCAGAAGCTGTGATTACAAGTAAACCAACCTTTTCCAAGGATTCGCTCTGCAAGTCTTCTAAACTACTTGACTTTTTTTTCTGTGGAACCCTTAAAAAAGGGACAGGTGAAAAATCAGCAGTTAATACAACATGGTTTGTTTGCACATCACCAGTGTCTCATGCACAGCAGCTGCAGAAGTCACAGAATGTCTGCACAAAACAGCTCAGAATTAAGAGATTCGTTTATTTTACTGTGGTTTTAGTCTGAAAATCACAGCATTGAGAACTGCAACAGATGAAGGCAGAGAGAGCAGCAAGGCATCCTCTGACCAGCAGTGAAAGGCAGCTTTAGCTTTTTATCTGTACATGATTTTAGAAGCTTTTAGCAAGCACAGCAATAGCACTCTGTGAGCAATGTGCAGCATTTAGGGATTATGGAAAGGAAAACAGTTTTACATTTTGATACAAGTTACTTATTCTTACCTATTTGTGATTTCCAAAGATTCCTCCTGCTGAGAGGTTAAATTACTTGAAGGTACTGGAATGCTTCCACTTCAAATAGAAATAAATGCTATGAGTTTAAAGACTACAGTGCAAAAATCTTCTGATATATAAAAATGCTGGTTTATCCCTATAATTTAAACCTTAAACACCTAAGCATTGCAAACCTCCATGACAAGCACAGCTTTCACAAGTGCCCAAAACTGCAGCCAAGCCAAGAACAGTCAGGACAAGATGCCAACAGTTAAACAGCCTAAATAATACAATTGAGCATCACCCACATGAAACACAAGGAAGAAAGGTCTTGCCTGATCTCCATGGCTTTGTGTGGCACTGGAGGGAGCACAGCTGGGGACAATTCTCCTGCAGAGGCCTGGGTAAGACACAAGAGTTTCAGTCCTGTGGCTCTGGTGTCTGCTGCTGAATCTGCTGTGCCCATAGCAAGGAACACAAAAATTCGGCCAGGGCTGAACCCTCACCTACATTATTACAGAGAAACCAACAGCAAGAAATCATCTGTACAGCAGAACCTGCTTCTAGAACAGCTGTACCTCTGTTTTCAGTAGTTCTCCTTGAGAGTTATTCAAAAGATTCCACTTCCTTAAAGTGGCCTCAAGTTCGTCTTCACTGCCACCAGAGACAGAAGAGCCTGAAAGCAGCAGAGGAGAAGCAGTCAGGGAGAGAACCAGGCAAAGTTTGCTGTCTGCAGTCAGCTCAGGCATTCAGAGCATCATGGCTTGTTCCTTACTTCTTTTTATTTATTTGCTTAATGAACGTTCAGAGAGAGATAACACTCTCATCTCCTGTTTTGTGTGTTAAATACATTTACTCCCATTCCATATTTTTGTGTGTTAAGCACAAGTTTCCATTCTCCCATGCAAGGCCTAAAAACTGTTATTGCTTTTTAATGTGTGCAGGGAACAAAACTGTCCTTTCAGAAGGTCAAGTTTCCCAGATTAAATTCAGTGCTGAAAATTATGGTGGCAACTTAAAATGAGATTGTCCCAAAACCCGATCCACTGCCTACAGTGTAAATGAGAAATGGGACAAAGAGTTTTTCTCCCCCCCACACACAGATTTTGAAGTTAAATACACAGAACTGTGTGCAGCAAAGCAACCTGGGGTTTCAGTTGTTCCTTTCAAACAAAACTTGTCTAATCAGCTGTCAGGGTCTTCCTTAGTGGAAGGGAAATGAGTTCTCCTAGAACCATTTTATGCTGTAAAACATGGCTGATGGTCACAGAATCACCACATAAAATCAAATCAGGAAATTGTTCACAAGACATTTTACCATGAGCTGCAATCATTATGTCCTTGACCCTCCTGTACTGGCTCAGCAGCAGTGTCAGCTCCTCTATCCGACGGTCCTGTGCAAAACATGAAATAAATAAAATTACATTCAAAATGCTTCATTTTTGACTGCACAAGCACTGTACTACATCTCTGTGATTTGCATGAAAACAGGCTCAGTCTTTCACATGCCTTGTAAGGAATGTTATTTGCCTTTGTACATGATATTTGCTGGACAATGTGAAATTATAGATGTAAGGAAAGCAGAGGAGTTTGACATTAGGGCTTTTTTGAGAAATAAATGTTATGGGCTGCATTAATATTCTCCAGAATTAATGTTGCCCTGTCTGGATTCCCCACTTGCTAAAGGAAGTTTTTAGGGATGCATATTACTGTCTCTGTGATCATATGTGAATGTGCCACCATCCAAGGAAAATCCCACAGCTTGATTTATTACCACAGAAATTACAGCTCCTGAAGAGAGAATCCCCTTTCTCATTTAGGCCCTACAGAAAGTGTGTTATTCAGAACATTTCAGAGATTCCAACCCATTATTCCATTCTTAGTACACAGAACAAGGATTATTTTCTCACCTTTTCTTCATTTGCAGCCAATAATGTCTCCATTCCTATCTTCAACCGCTGAACTTCTTGGTCTAAAAATGTTTTAAAATGTTGTAAGAGAAATAAGACTAGCTATGTTTAGTGTAAATAGATGTTTTCTGATACTCTCCCCATGTCCTTACTAACAACCAAAACCATGTCAGTGGCATGGCCAGTGCACTACTAAACTACATTTAATGTAGATGTTTTTCAGAAGCTGAACTATTAAAAGCATTGCACAATGCAAACATCCTGGTTTTGCTTACAGAAGTCTGCATAACACTATCTTAAACTATGAAAGTCAAGCAATGGAAAAGAAAAGCTCATTTTGCAAAAGATGAGAGTGTGTTTTATACTTAAGGAAACAATTTAAAGTAGAATTGAAAATAAATTCCATCTGGGAAGTAGTGAAAGTACATCCATGAACTTGGGAGTGAAAAATAACAAAAACCTGGTTTGACACAAGGAAATTCTGTAAAATGTTATTTACTTCAATGTTTCAGTATGAGCAACTTGGTTAAGATCTAAGTCCTGAGCTAATGGAAAATTTCCTCACACAAATTTAGTGACAGAGGTGATCCAGTAATGTCATGGTCAAGTCCATGAAAACACCCCCTGAAAATATGGGGGGTTGTTAATCACATCCTAACTTTGCTGAACCAAATCTCCCAAACTCTGCTGAACCAAAGCTCCCATTTTTCTCTGCACAGCACTCCCAGCAAGTCCTCCTGGCTAAAGCAAGGGTGAGGAGACAGAACCTGAAATAGTTCCTCTGTTGTAACTGCCACTCCAGCTATTGATGCTTGGACATTGAACCAGACACAGCTGTTCCCCAAAAACCATGAAAACAGAGATGGCAGCACACAGGAGGGGAGAGAGGGGAAAGAAAATCAACATTGCAAAGAGCATCTGTGAAAAAAGGTTTTACAACTGAATGTTGAACACAGGGTGTCACAGCTAAACTATTTGAAAAAGCTGTAATTAGTTTTTATTGCAGGGATTCTGGAAAGTGCACACCTTGCAATGATTAAGCTTTAAAACATGTAAATGAACCTCACAGGCATTTTCTCAAAGAAGAGACACAGGACATGCACAGGCACAGCCAAATCAAAAACTAAAGCCAGCAGGCAGTGGGCAAGCAATTGGGAGACATTTTAAAAAATCACAGTCCTACTAATTTCTCTTTATAAATATTAGACTTCAAAAAGGACTGGTGTCAAGGTAGATTTAAGCACACTAAAGCAAATTTTACCTACAATATTCATTAACATCATCAAGTATGGGGACATTTATTCAGACTTTTCTTTTTAGTTTAATGCAGTGCTTTGAAAAAAAAAAAATCCTGAATTTTCCCCTCCAAAAGAAAGGCTTTTAATTAAAGCTGTCTTTCCTGATATTAAATGAGGTTTGCCTATGTGTGAATAAAAGGGGATAATTGTTAAGTTTTGGCTCTGTTAACCTTGACAGCATCCCTTTGAAGTCCAGCAGTTTGATTTGTGACCCTCTGACCTTTATTTCTGCAGTGCAATCTTTCTGAACTGGGCAAGGAGCTGCCTGCCTGCTGCAAGCAGTGGAAGCAGTGTCTGTGTGTGGCAATTAGACAGCAAATCTAAACAGGCACAGAGTTACTGCTGCAGCTGCAGCTCAGGGAACACTGGGGGAAAGGAGCAGTGGGGAAAAGCCAAAAGGGAATTGCCAGGCTTACGTTTTTCTTTTAGCCTTCTCCTATAAACTTCCTCTACGATGGTAAGTGGTGAGGGGCAAATAAAGTATGCAGAAAAAGCACATATTAGATCAATCTTGCAATTTAATTAGGATATGCATTCTAGCATGCTACAAGTACATTCACATCATTTTTCAACTTTATTTGAGAAGACCACCTAAAATTCTAATAAATCAGTAATATTTTTTTTTTTTCCAGAAGGATTGTTACTGTTTCCATTCAAATACAGTCTAAGTGCTTTCCTTGAATACAGCCCATGGATTTTGTAGAGGGTTTGATTCTTCTGCCACTGGAATCGAGGATGGTTTCACCACTCTCCACGAAGCTGAACTCTGCTGAGCTCTAGATTTACTGTCATACCCCTATCTATCCTTTGAAATACCATAAATTATTTGTGGCTCTCACAGAAAATACAAAATTCTATTAGTAGAAGTGTTCCTCTACCAAGCACCACTGTTAGACAAACTAATTTCCTGGTTAGCCATGCAGCTCTGTACATGCACAAGCTCTGCAGCTGAGTGAGATCAGCACAAGGAGAGGTTAAGTCACTTTGTTGGAATGAACCTCAGGAGGTTCTTGGGAAGCCCTGGGAAGGAGGAGGCCCAGCACATGGAAATTCCCATCCCAGCCAGAGCAGTCTTGGGGAGCCTCAGTTCACCCCCAGGAGCTGTCAGAGCAGCAGAGAGGATGCCCTGTGGTACCAGCACACAAACACTGCATGGGGGTGTCAGTGCTGCAGAGTCCCTAAGCCCAGTTTCCCCAGTTCCCAGTTTCCCCAATTCCCAGTTTCCCCTAATCCCAGTTTCCCCTAATCCCAGTTTCCCCAGTTTCCAGTTTCTCCTGGCCCAGAGAGAGGGAGGAGAATTCTGGAGCAGCAGGAGCCCTGGGGAGTGAATGTTTCTGAGAACTGGCCCCACTGGTTGGGAGCAAAGGCCAAAGGAGCTGCTCTGTTTGCATTGACCTGTGTCAGCAGTGCAGGTTAAAGCAGAAACCTGCAATGCCAGAGCCCCACCCCAGGCCAGGCTGGCAGGGATGCTGAAAATCCAGCAGGGGCAAACTTTCATGGGACAGGGAGCCTGAACGAGACAGTCACGAAGAAAGGAAACAAAGATTCTCTTTTAGGATGTTTGGATATTGAAATATTAGGTTTAGCTACTTCTGTGACTTTTTTTTTTCCTTAAAACCCAGAAACTGTAAAGATTTTTCAAAGAAATTTTCAAGGTATACCTGAACAATAAATTCTCATTGAACTACAATGAATCTTTACAATTATAAGTAAAACACCAACAGAAAAAGTTTCAGGGCCTTGAGGATACTTATTTCAATCTGTGCTGTCTCTAGATTGGAATAGAATTTCACACATTAAAGGTCTCTACTCTACCAGAACACAGAATTAACTGATACCACTTTTCCTCCCCCCAAAAATTTTAAGTCCATTCTTGTATTTCTTTGTATCCCTTTGCAATCCTACACCAGGCTGCTACCAAAGCAAAGTTAAAGTAGGGGCTTGAACTTTTAATTTTGTTTCCCCTCCTCTTACCTCTTTCTGCCACTTCAGTGTAGGAGGAGGTCCTGGAGAGCTGACTCTGCAGGCGTTCTATCTCTGCATCTTTGAGAGCCAGCTCCTCCTGCAGCTGGGCTATCTCAGCCTGGAAAAGAGCACAGCAAGGTCAGAGCAACTTCCCCACCTTGTGTGTGAGTGTCTCCCAGGAGCCAGCAGGTGTGTGAGGTCAGTCACCAGCTCGGGGTGTTTCACAAACACCACAACAACTGCACAGCTTTGTGCTGCTCTGGCTGTTAGGGAAGCTCTTTTGTCCCCATAATTAGCCTTGAACAAGACAGACATGGAGAAAAGTAACATTTTCAAGGATTTAGGGAGGTAGGGAAACTCTGGAAAGCTCTCAGTGCTACAAAGTTGGTCATATAATAATAGTGACTGTTTTGGGGAACTCAGACTTTGCATGAAGACCTCTAAAAGATTTCAAGGGATTTTTAAACAGATACTGGTTATTTTTAATCCTAGTTACTACTTATTGGTATAACTGAGAATCTATTAATGTTGAGCCTTCTCAGCATGATAACAAAAAACCAGTTTTTCCTCAAAACAGCAAATTGGACAGAAGGAAAGCACAGCCTGGAAAACAACCACACACATGCAACAAAATGCCAGTGTTCATTTACATTTACTGCAAATTTAGGGCTGCTACTAGATTTGGATAGAAAATCCTACATGAAAGAGCTCAGCAAGAGATAGGGAGAAGAATTTTGTGACTCTTCAGCTTGAAATGCAGTGATTCTAATCTGGTTTTTGTATTGATGAGAAAAACTGCTAACAGCATATTTTACTAAATCAGCAGTTTGATAAGATTTTCTTCAGAGGTCTCAAAACCTCTGTGTGTGTCAACATTCTGCATTTCCCCTGCAAAAGCACACCAAGCCTCCTTGCAGATAAAGGACAAAAAAAAGGGGGGAATAAAAGGAAGAAGAAAAGCAAAGAACAAAAATATTTGTGAATGTGACCAGTTTCTCAAAATACTAAGATAAAGCAGAGAAGATGCAAAACATTAAACAAAATTATCCAAACAGGGAGAAACACAAATGAATTAACACAGAAACTTATTTTCACCAGGAAGCAAGCAGTTGGATTGCAGGGTAACATTACTGCTGTGCCTGAAACTCCACGTGGAATAAAAGAATCTGTCTTGCTGCATCTCTGAAGGGCTCCTGCACTTCCCACTGACTAATATGCTTTTTATATCCTGCCATGGATATATTCCAATTTCTCATCTGAGAAGCTGGAATAACAGGAAGACAAAAGCTTGCAGACCTCTCACTACCAGATCTGGATTTGCCTCCCCTGGTCTGCTTGATCTCAGAGCTCTGTTTAAAACTCTCTTTTCCCTTAATGTCTAACTCCTGACATCTCTAATTATTTTTCTGCTTCCTCTCTCTTTCCTTGTACTTTTCTTCCTTTCCAGTCCTGCATCTTCTCTCCCTAAGTGGGTTTTATGTTTCTTCTTTCCTATTTTCCTTCTGCTCTTACATTTTCCACAATTTCTATCTGTCTTGGCAGCTGGCCACACACTGCTTGAGAAAATATTTTCCCTAAGACTGTTCATCTCCACCACGTCAGAGAAAACATTTTCATGGATTGAAGAACTATTATCTTAATGAGAAAAAAGACATGACAGCAAGATTCTGTTATTCATACAAGAATTCTCAAAAAAAAGAAATGCTAATACAAATAATAGCTGTTTGTCATGTCTGCATCAAGCTATCAAGCATTAAATAGAAAATTCAGTTTACTAATTGGAAATGTTTCTCCAAGATTCAACCACGACTCAAGAGTCAGTCATTCATATCAACAGGGATTATTTCACAAATGAAAGGAGATGTGATTACAGCACAAGAAGGAAAAATCATATGTTGCTTTTTAATCTAGTTGAAAAGGGCTAAAAATTCAAATGAGAAATAACAGTGAGACTGTTCCACTAGAAAAATTAATTACTGGGGAAAATGACTGAATGTTTCACATGTCAGGGTTCTCCAGATTATGATCCAACAGGATTTAAGGTCAACAGAAGTGTAGGGCAGCTGTGCAGTGTGACACACACAAAGTCGAAGCAGATGAGCTAATGGTGTATTTTGGGTTTAATGTCTAGGAAAACAAATTCCATAGTAAGCAAACACCCAACAAACTCTGCATGCCTCTTCAGGCTGGAGAGTATATCCCACTGAGGCTTGTCACCAGCACACAAACCAGGGCCAGGAAGCCTTCAGAGAAGCCTTCACTCTGAGCAGCTCTTGCAGTCACAATGCCTTTTGTGGCTTCCTAAAATAAGAACTGCAAGAAGAACCAGGCTGGAAACTGCAAAGGGCACAAAAAAAGCTGCAACACCTTCAAACCAAGATATTTATCCCCAAGGTGGTTAAAGGAAACTTGACTTCATAGCTACCCTGCCACAGGGTAAATGTCAGAAAAGTAAATACTGATGAGAAGAGGGGCACATCCCCTCCCAGCTGATAGAAGCCTGTCACGAGAAAATGCCAAGGACTCTGCTTACTTTAGTTGCTTTCAGTTTCCACTCATACTGATTTCTTTCATTTTCCAGTTCTTCCACTTTAATTTTGAGGTGTCTGAGCTCCTGTAACAAGCCCTGCAGAGGAAGAAGGAAATTAAAGGTAAGGTTTTTCTGGCAGATGTTAATTTTTCACAGTCCTGAATTACAGATCATGCATGAACCACACAGTATTCAACATTGAACCACCCCACTAAAAACTGTGACCTGCTCCAAGAAGCTGTCCTTAAATGTCAATTCTTCCATTCCTTGATGGAATTGTATCTTGCTCATTCTAAAGGACAATATTATTAAAGCCTTGATGGAGCTCTGACAAGACAAAATATCTTAAAATGAACTGAGGAAAGGAGAAGTTTGGAGGAGTAACCCAATTTTGGACTCCTGTGCAGTATATACAATAAGCACCACACTAAGATCTTGGATTACATTAGGATTTATTTGGAATGTCTCCAATATTTGACTCTCAGATTAGTTCTCCAGCCTACAGCTTGCAGTTCTAATGGTCCATTAAGCAGTTCTGCTCGAACACAAGTGCAGGAACAGCAGCACTTCTTTCAAAATAGAATAACACACAGAATAGTTATTTTTACAGTATAAAGCCATGAGAAATTACTGAAAAACTCTCTCACAATACAAGCAGACTACTTATGAGTTCTGGGCGTGCAAATTTTAACCAAAGAGATATGGCAACAACCTGTTTTAAAAGGAAGTACTGAAAAGGTCTTTTCTAGACATACTGGTATCATTCCACCTTCAGTGAAACAAAGCCATTTACACAAAATAGCTTTTGTTTTGCCATGTGACACATTTTTGATCAAATACACCAGGATCTGTTATGTAAATTCTGGTAACTGCTAATGTCAGGGGATAAACAAAACCATGGTGGTTCTGCTATTTTAAAAGTACAGACATTTTTATTATGGCTCTTTCCATTAGAAAAAGAAAGGGTACATGTCAGAGAGTCTCAGCTGAAATGATTTTATACCAGGAATCAATAATCTGTGTTCAGAGGACTGGTGAGGCCACACCACCAAGCACAGCTGGGGTGGCATCAGCATGAGGAAAGGGAGCAAACTGCCAAGCCATGCCAGCATGCTGCACATCAGCCAGGTCTCAACCCCCAGTCCAAAAAACCCACACCACACCAGCACTTCACACTCACAAGTGAAATGGAAACTGTAAAAATTCTCCAAGGGGTGATTGGATTTTACAGGTTTCTGTGCTTTAGTAGATGGCCATCAATGGTGACCAAATTCGTCCCAGTAACTGGGATGGAGAGTCTGGGGTGGGATTTGTTATTTTCTGGTCATTTTGTTTATGGCACTCTCACTCTTTGCTAATGAAAGCCACAAAGATTAATGCCAATACATTCCCAAGGCAGCTCTGGTTAGTAGAATTTAGTTTCTGCAAGAGAGAGAAGAGGCAACACAGAGGCTTCTGCCAAGGGTGCTTCTCATACTTCACAGTGAGAGCAATTCTTCTGGCCCAGAGGCTCTACTGGTCTGGCACCAGAGTGAGGACCATTAGGGGCCACGTCTGCTTTCCTATCTTGAGACTTTCTTTCTTGGATCCTACTATTAATTTCCAGCTGCAGTCTACACATCTGCTCCTGTAGGTCACTGATCAGGTTCACTACTGACTGAAAACATGGGAGGAAAGGGAAAAAAAAGACAAAAAAATAGACAGGTGAGAAAAAAAAATATGCAAAGAGTATATTTCTACAGTTGCAGCACAAAGAACTACGTGAGGCACATCAAAGGCAAACTAAAAAAAGACAGATTATGTGTTTCCTTTCTGATAAAGTAGATGTAAATGAGTATAAACCTGGAATATTGCACAAAGCCACAGTTTACATGGAACAGAATCTGCATTCCAGACTAATTCATGATTCTGACTCTGAAGTTAAGATCAGAAACTTTTTTTGGAAGGTTTTACAGTCATGTGAGGAATAATTTGGAACATACTTTAATATGCTGGCTCAGAGGTACACTTTTGCTGAAATGGGACTTGATTGCATTCATTTGCACTTCCAAATCATCGAGGAGGAAGAAACTGTGAAGAGCTCAGCTGGGGCCACAGCCTACTCTTTCATAATCAATACACAGAATTTACTAGCAAAGTAATTCTGTTTCCAGGCCTAGCACAGGGCAGAAAAATAACTCCATTACCTCTCTCTCTGTCTGGGCAGGATCTTGATGTGGAGGAGGAGTTAAGCAACAGATGCAGGAGAAATCAGGAGGATAACACAGGAGAAAAAGTAATTACTTTAAAGTGCAGCAGTTTGCTGGTCAGCTTCTTGGATTTGTGTGTATCAGTAACACACACAAAATCCAGCTTAGAAAGCAAACCAAAGTCAAGTATGAAAATCTATATGATATTTCACCTAAATTCCCCAGCTCTATAGCAAATAGCACTGAGTGTTTTAACAGGTATCACAAGTGTGAAGTGACTCTCTCTTAACTTTCATGAACACTAATAACCAGTTTTGTGGTTTCTCAATCTTCCCAAGTGGAAGAAATTTGAAGAGCTTAATCCATCTTCCAAAGAAGAGAAAAAGATTTCAGTGGACAGAACAACAGATGATGTGGCAAATGATTTTTTTATTATTTTCTTTATTAGAGTTGCCAGCAATTCTCCTGTAACCTCAAGTCTGCAGTAAAATCAGGAGTCTTAGAGCTAGGGAACAGCAGGGACAGGGCAGTTACAGCACCCACAGCCAACTTTAAACATTCACAAAGATTTCATACTCTTCATACAGAAGAGTTTCACACATTTCAGTATTTTCCAGCTCACTGTGCTTAAGATGAAATTCAGAAAAGCCATTACATGCATTTTACTTTATACATATTATGCTGCATCAGGATCATCACGTCTGATGCTCATCCTCTTTCACCCAGCAGACCTTTAATGGACATAAATGAGGATTAGGTTTGGTTTTTGCCCTCCTGTCCACAGTCAGCACCAGCGGGGGCTGGACCTGTCAGGACACCCACATCCCTCTCCCCTGCTTCCCTTCAAGCTCCAAGGCTTGGTCTGTGCCCTCTTTGCCCAGAGCTCGAGTTCTGGAGGAGGATCCAGGAGGATGCAGAGATTCCTGGGCACAAACTGGCAGCTGCTCTGGTTGGGGTGAGTGGGGGGCTCCAGAAACAATTCTGCTGCTGCCCTGCCACTCTGTCTTCTGCCTTATAATGACAAAAGGGGAAAGGGAAGAACTCTGCATCCCTGCAGGGCCACCTTGACAGTACAGAAATGGCAGAAATCCTTATCCCAGGGGAACTCCAGCTTGTGCCTTCACAATTGTTTCCAGTTTCAAGGCAGACCAGGCCTTTTTGAGGTTTTTTCTTTCACAGCATGAACATTTATTAACCCTACAACACCTTGATTCAGGTGAGACAGCACACCAGACTCCCCAGAGGGAGTCAGTGGCTCCCTGGCTCAGGTTTCCCTGGAATGGCAAGAAGCTTTGCACTGGATATTCAATCCAGAAGTTACAAGACCCACAAAATACTTGCCAGCAGCTTACAGCCAAACCCACAGACTCAACAAAAGGAAGAAGTAGGACAGACAGAAAGTCTCCTTTGTCCACGTTCAGGTAGAGCAGACTTCTGGGCAGCCATAAACCTTTTGACAATGCTGCTTCCTCATGCTTTGCTACATTAACAAAAATTCACATGTTCAAAATTTCTGAAGCTTCTCAGGTAAGAGAAAAGCTACACAACCCCCTCAGGTGAGACTCCAGAAACCTTCACAGCATTAGTGTGTTAAAAGCAGGACATTATTCCCCAGAAAAGGAATTAAAATGACAAAGCCAAGAATGAGATAGTCCATGTAAAAGCAGCTGTACTCCTGGCTCCTCTGTAAAATCCTCCTCTTTATATATAAATAAATGGCACTTTATATTTAGTATGTGCTTTTGAAGAGCCAGAGACAAGTGGCATTCAGTATGAAATCAATACCTTTGAGAGGAGGTTAGAGATGCTTGATAAACTCTTTGCTGCTCACTAAAACCAAACCTAAATGACAGCTGCACAAGATAAAGTGAAAACAATCTCACACATTAAAACTTGCTCATATTTAGAAGGATTTCTTAATTTGCTTTCTTTCCTCCCAGCCCAACCAGAAAAATAATTCTACAGATGAGTTCTAAGTGACTGGAAACAGCTACTGTGAAATAAGCTGACACAAAACACAGAGAAAACATGGTTGAGCTGAATGATCCTGCAATGCCACATTTAATTTTAAACTTTTAAAGCCCCATTATTATATTTATAGAAAGCAGAGTCAGCCATGAAGTATCATGAACAAGCTGTTTAAAATGGTTTAACTACTGAATGCCAAAACCAAGAGCAAACTACAGGTAGACTGCTTTTGTCAAAGAGGTTTCTTCATTAGAAAGGTGTAGTTGGGCAGAAGAGGCAGAGTGCAGGAAAACACTCAAAATATTACCAGATTTAATCAGCTGTAGTCTAATTGAGAAAAAAAAATTATTTCATTAATAAATTTTGTTCAGATGTTTGAAATTGTGTCTGTATTGAAAAATTAGTATAATTTACAGGAAAAGGAGCAGAAATAGGGTTAAAGCATTAGAATTCAAATAAACATTCAATTTGATTGAAAGCAGCTCCTGATAAATGGAATTAATGCTTATTCAGGAGAATCTGAGATGCACAAACACCTCAAGAAGCAAACCAGAAATGCTGTTTGTTTCCCACAGCTTTCTTTACAACACCCATTCTCCTTGCCCTGCACACACAAAACATGCCAGCCTTTCAACATGCCAGAAACCTAATCACACCTCGGGTCGTTAATAATTCAGCACACATTCAACACGGCCATCCTCAGCTTTTCCATCAGATTAGAATCCTTTTTTCCATCTCAGCAGGAACATGTCCTATCACTCAGCAGCACCAGGGGCATCCAGGCTGGTGAGAGCTCCACTGTCCCACCCCAGGGGCAGCAGCAGCAGAACTTCACAGCTCACAGCACCAGCCCTCCCAGCCACTCAGAAGCCCTGCCCTTAAAAAATGCACCCAAAATCTTGGCTGCTTTGCAGGAGCCAGGCTGTGCATGCCCTGCAGTAATGTGGGCACCCTCCTCCCTGTGTGGCAGGGGCACAGGAGGCACTGGGAGCAGGGGGCTCATCCCTGGCAGCCATCAGGGGCTGCTCAGACCTGGACACAGACATGGGGATTTTTTTTTTTTTTTTTTATATTTGCCAACATGTATTTACAATGTAGAACTGTGTTCTAATAATTTTATTAGATGCTACGTTTATGATCTGTGATTTAAACTTGAACACACAGAATTACTACATGAATGCTTTGTTTGGTCCAGAAGGTTAATTATTTAATAATAATTAAAACATATGCTTTGTATTCAGGTAGAAAAAGGAAATTTATTAAAGAGTTTCTAAGCATTCCTATGTAGGTACCTGAGTTTAAGACAAGTGCCTAAGTTGCTTTGATAATGAATGACTTGGAACAGGCACTTCCAGAGTGCAGTCTCCTCCAAAGAGTAGCTGGCTAAGAGAGGTCAATAAATTAACTATATATATGGAGAGGCAACCAACTGGTAGCTGAAGCTATGTCATGAAGGAGGCTCTTTGTTATCAGCTCTTCTGCAAAGTGAACAGCTTTGTCAAACTGTGGTCTGACACATCCCTTCTCCCATTTTCTGCACACGTTGTTTGGACAGTGCTGTATATAGATATATCTGAATCTTTGTGTCATATGCATCATCCTAGCAATGTTAAGCCATATATGCACTTTCAAAGCCCAAGAATTTCTGAAATAATTATGTGTACCAACCCAGTGATGGATAACTTTTCCAATGCCCACCTGCCAGGGCGCAAGTTCATGGTTTTGAATGGTTTGAGATTCACAAGGCACTGGCAATTCTGCCTGAAAGGGCATGAGAAGGGCCACAGGTGGCAAAAACAGCAGCTGGTGCCTCTCTGGCTTGCAGGCTCTGCCAGAAATCACTCTCCTATGTTATCTTTGAATCTCTAAAGAAAACTTCAGAGAATAAATAAGTTGAGAGCAAACACACGCCAAATGAGCTATGTCACTGCAGGTAAAGTCACCTGTTCACTAGCAGAGTTATGGAGAGCAAACAGTTCCTAATGCTGCCTGGATTTCAAATTCTCCTAAGTCAAGATGGAACAAAGTTTGCATTTTTTTTAATTTTTTTTTTTTTTTCAATAAGCAATGCATAAATCTCAGACCCAGTAATGTTTCCTTTCCAGGCAGTCCTCTCCTGCTAGCTGGTCCCCTTACAGGACCACTGAGTAGGGCAACACATGGCAATTTTAGTAGTTTGTATGAATTTTTCCTTTCCACAATTGCTTTCCTTCCCAGCTCCCACCTGCTGCTCACCACCACCACATGGATGCTGTTCAGATGAATTCCCTGTTTCCCACTCTTTCTTAACCAATACAGCAAAACCCAAAGCTCCTTTGATGTCCAGAACTCTCCACATCTGACAGGCAGTAAGGGCTGGAATTGCCTCCAGCCCATGATATTTTTTGTGCTATTTATTATGTAGCCACAAGGGGAAAGACACCTTTGAGGCAAATGCCCTCCCAAGTTCCACAAATACATGAAAATCTCAATCTCAGTGCTTGTGGCACCACTGAGCAGACAGTCTTTCCTGCCCCAAAAATGAGGGAAGAGCTCTGGTAAGCCTGGCACAGCAGTGTCAGTCCACTCCCAGGGAAAGGAAAGGGTTAAGTGAACACCCACTGCAATAAATGCTTCTGGAAGGGACTCTGCCTTGATGAAAGCCAAACAGCAACCTCTGAAGTATAATGAGAGAGAGGAAAAGAAACCACATCCCAAAAATGCATAATCACCCTCCTCACTGAATCCATGGATCAGGGATATGGGCTCTGCTGCAAGCACACAAAATCCTGTCCCTGCTGATTTCAGCCCAAACGTGATGGGAGAAACTTAAAACAGGCTAGTGAAAAAAAAAACTCACCTCAGCTTTGTTCTGTTTCTCTTCATATTCACTCTGCTCCTTTTCCATACCAACCAGCTTAATCTTCAGGTCTGAAACCTCAGCCATCAGATCTAATTTCTGAGTCTCGAGTGATGTGCGACTTAGCAGCTCCTGAAAGCAAAGCAGAATATTTTCCCCAGTTATTTATGTGAGCACTGACAGACTGCCATGTATTTTATTGGCAGGCCCATATTCAACCCTCAGTTTGAACCTCAGTGTGTTTCTCAAGTGCTGCAGTTATTTTCACCTGAATGTTCTGTGTTAATCACCAAACCAACGTGTCCCACTCCTTATTTCAAGCATATGTGTGGCAAAGTTAATCCCTGGGCTAGACATGAAATCAAAAACAATGCCAAGGCTGGACAGGCACAAACCTACACAATGGCACATTACAAAAGAGCTGGCGTCCTCCTACAACACTCATCAGCCAAAGTCATGTTTCAGGATAACCTTGTAGACCTTGTCACGTGCTGTCCAATAAAGGACATACTGCAGAACGAGCACCTTAACCCAAACTGAGTAGCAGAGGCAAGAAACACCTCTAATTTATTGGGAAAATTATTTATTCCAATAAATAGTAACTTACACCATGTAGTACCTGATGGCTTTTGAAGGCTGCAGAGCGTGGAGGGAACTGCAGTGAATGAAAAGTCCCAACTGCAGCCTAAAAGGCAATGTCTAAACTGAGAGACACTCTAAAGGAGCAACAACTGGTCATGGCTGTTGCTTGTGTGCCCCAGGTTTGTTCTCCAGATTGCAGAGCAGACATGCTTTGGGTGGAGTCAGATCAGTGTCTGGAGAATGCTCAACATTCACACCTTCATCAAATCTCTCATTTCCAGGAAAGCCAAGGCAAGAAACCTTCCAAAATTTAACAGTGTATTGCATACAACAAATGCCTCTGTCATCTCTGCTTTCAAAAAGAAAAAAATCCCATCAGGAGCTTAAGCCTTACTGAAAAACTCATACTTAGTTTTCCAAGCGCCAAATTGATTTTTAACAAAAGAATGTAGGCTTCCAAATGGTTAAAAGATTTAATGATAATTCATAAATCCCATTAGTGTTTTGATCATATGAATCCCACTGAGGGATCACAGCAGCCTGTGCTTTGAATTACATGGCAGTGATTTAACTGAAGTTGCCATAGTTAATCTGCACCTACACTGATGTTACTGAGTGATCAGAAATCATCATTTCCAGCAGCCTTTCCTCATATTTTCCTCTCCCCCAGACATTGTAGACCATAGCTTGGAGAAGCCACAAGGTTATTTCAAAGATTATAGAGTTAAAGTTTATTTCAAAATCTGCTCTACATGTAAGTTATTTTTGTCTGGTGGGGAGTATTGCACAAATTAAAAATAGTACTAAACTTGCATCTGTATTGCAACACCAATTATCTAAGCCACCCTCTATTCCCAGTGCCATCCCATTCCTGCTGGCAATGATATTTGTGGATGGATGGGAAAATAAACAGAAATGTAGCCTCATGGTTTTGGCTTTTTTCTTTTTTTTTCCTTCTCTGAATGAAATAAATCAAGCACTAATCAGGGAAAGATATTGCACTGACTATTTTTATTGAGAAACTCTAAGAGGCAGTCACTTAATGAAATCCCAGGAGGAGCTGCTTTCTACACAGGTGATTACAAATTATAATTATAATTACAAATAACTCCTCTGTCTTCCAGAAAAACACTAATTTTCAGGAGTTTCAGAGGCACATCCCAGCCCAGACTGGGATATTAAGACAGCAGACTGCTGCAGGTTAAAGCAGAGTTAAAAATGGCGACTTTGATTTGAAATAATGCCACTGAACATCAGAAAGAAGAGCAAGATGAGGCAACTCTGGCCCCATAGACAGACACTATTCACTCTTGAACTAAAACAACATTTAGAATTTTTTTTGGACACTGATATGGTGTTCCATGATATGGGAGGAAGATTTCTTAATAAGGCAAGGAGCCACAGATCCCTCTAGGGATTTTAAACAAAAGATCTATCCTTTGAGTGCTCCATCTGGCATTACTCCTTCTTTTCCTACAGACCCCTAAATTACCCTCAGTTATCAGTGAAAAGCAATCCTCACTCACTGCTCTCAGCCCAAGCTCAGGAGCTCCTGCCTGGTCCCAGTGAGCACCAAGGCAGCTGCCTGGGTTTGTTTTGGTTTTAATCAGCTCAAACAAAATTTTACAATTTGCTCTGAAGCCAGGGAAGCAGATTCTCAGCTGGAGTAAACTGGCATAAACCTTGTGACTTAAAATAGGCAAAACATCTAACTACCCCTAGTTTGTTTTCAATGGAGCTCCTCTGATTTGAGCCAGCTGACAATTCCTCTTGCATCCAGAGGACCCAACTCTTCCTTTGAAAGCAAGTGCCGTTTAAAGTAAATGTCTCCTCTTGAAATGGGAACATCTGGAAGCAATTATTTTCATCTTCAAGCAGATGCTCACAGTGAACAGCTCATTAAGAATGTGAACCATTTTGTTACAGAGAAATTATAGAGTATTTCAGCGGTATGATGCAACTTGAATTCAGCCAGAATAAATATGCAATCGTAAGAAAAGAAAATACAAATTTATGTTATTGGTTTGAAAGCAAAAAATGATAATATAAGACAGGCAAAATGGTAATTTAGGCTCTAGCAGCTTTAGGAGGATCTTAGCTGAAAAATAGAACAGATCCTGGGCAGTCTTCTTTAGGAACAAGATATTTGTTTTTAGTTTAAAAATGTACTATACATTATACTATGTAAGTGCAATTTACCTTCTTAAAATTCTTTTTCTAAACTCAACTTTCAACTTTAAAAATGTAGGAGGCAGGCAGAAGCAATGATATACATGTAGCAGAGAGATCAAAGAATAGCAAACTATTTCCAAACACAACACACTTTTTAAAACTCACGCTGTGTATTTCTAAAATACTTAATCAACTTTTCCAATACTCCCAATGAAGCTGTAGCACATACTGTAATTCTCACTCTCACATTTAGTTGTCTTGGAAATACATAATTCTTATAAACCAGTTTATAAAATGTAACATGACAAAAATAGCTTGAAAAGAGGACACTACAATTTTTTAGGCTCCAGCTGCAAGAACAGAAAATTCCAGGATATTTAGCTCTCCACAAAACAGAACAAACAATCGTGCCATACACTGATTGAGAAACCATAAGTAAGATTTTAGTCAAGTGAAGAGGGGAATAAAAAAAACCCCACAGATCCCATTTTGCACTTGTGCACCCTAATACATTTGAAAAATTCCTTGCTTTTCACCCTTACTAAAAGCCTTGAGGGAGACAGACAGACCAAGCTACCTACCTGGGAAGCAAAATGCAGCCAGAACCCCCCTAGTGAGGAGTGCACTTCTCCAGGGCTGTGTGTCAGCTGTGGCAGAAATCAGATCTTAGCTGGGAACACAGCTGAGAGGGGTGGACGTGTGCAGGCACCCTGAGATGGTGCAAGGCAGGAGCAGGCAGGGAATTACAGCTCTCCAGTTCTCCATGTGCCCATCCTCTGATTAAGGCAGGGAGAGGACAGAGCTGCCCACAGCCCTGCCAGCCTGACCAGCCCTTGGACCCGCCCTGGAGCAGATCCCTGGCCAGCTGTGATAGATCCCTGGCCAGCTGTGAAAGGGCAAAGCACTGCAGTGCTCACCTGGGGAGATAAAGCTGAACAGCTTGAGAGCACGCTCTGAAAACCTCAGAGCTCAACCAGAGCAGCACAGAGCACACTTCAAAATCTGAAACACTAAGCCAGCTGCTGGCAAGGAGCTCCTGCATGCTATAAACAAGTGCTGAAATTCATCTAAGATCAGATAACTCAGGCAACTGAAAGTTGAAGGAATGGTCTTTGCCAGCCAGCAAAGTTCCTGAGGAGCAAACAGACACACACCAGATTTATACCCTGCAACCAAGACAGGGTCCTGGTTCCCCTGAGAGTGAGACAGCTGCCAAACCAGGGCAGGTACACACTGAACAGTGTGGGATCCAAGTTCCTACTCTGATACATCTCCTCTTGCATTCTTTTTATCCAGTTTTTTTAAAGGTTCTCCACTGTCTGGCACACCTTCCCCTGGCCCTTGCTCCCAGAGAGAAGTGGGCCATAAACTGACACGTGAAAGAGATCTACTTCTGTTCACACCCAAACATTTCAGGTTTTGTGTGGATTTTTTTAAGACACAAAGAATCCTAAAACCAAGTCCTTTGTACTTTCCGAGACAACTCACTTAATTGAGGATACAATTGTGTTCAGACAATAAGCTAACCAATGAGAGTCCCCTAAATTGTGTCAGAAATTATTTGGAACACATCTAGGATTTGGTTCAGGTCAGGTACAGGACCCTGCCACCCAGACCAGAATTGTTCTTTGCAAAGCAAACTGCCAGAGAGCTTCAATGGAAATTCCTATCTGTTAAATGACTAAAATGCAGCTCTGGAAGAGCACAGAGGTACCAAACAAGAATTACTCATGATCATTACCAACAACAGCACGTAAAGGAGCTGTGAAATCTGTGTGTGCAGCAGGTTCACTTTTCAGATGGACAAGGCACAGCTGTCAAGCCTGACAGCACAGATTCCACAGCACTCCTGTGTTTACACTGGGCATGGCTGGTACTCTCTCTTCTGGGACAGTTTAGGCAACTTTAGAGAGCAAAAATTACTTCTGCTTTCCAATTCTACAGCAGGTTGATAGGAGGTTCCCCCAAGGCCCTCTTTCCTCTTAAAAATAAAAATATTTCTTTCTTAAAATTGACTGGAAGAAAGTAATGCCACAAAGTAACTTAGAACAAGACACACACACACATCATTGCTCTCTAAAATTGGCTGTAACTTTACACTTTAAAGCAGTTGATATACTGTAAATGGACTGTCACAGCATAAATTGTTTTGCTAGGATAATTCTAGGAGGGTTTTTTTAATTTTACTTTTTGGCATCTCCATTACAATGTGCTAAGGGGAAAGGCAGGTTGCCCAGCCAGCCTTTCCATATCATTGCACAGTCAATAGGACAGACACCCCACCGGAAGGGGTGTCTGACCATGAGATAAAATTCCATGAGATTAAATTTGTATCTTGCTCCCAGTTATGTTCCAGAAAATTTTATGTTACCATTTACTATGAGGGATGACCTTGTTTCTTGGCCCAAACCAGAATTACACTTCAGACTGAATTAAAGTTTTGCCATTGAACTTTCATGAGTTTTGAAAAGGCTTCAGTTTATTGAAGGAAGAAAACACAGACACCTTCAAGGTGGAAGAAGACTTTCCCTCATTACAATCTGTGCTGGAAAAAGTGTCCTTACAAAAAGTAACATGTTGGGTTTGATGCCATAAACATCACATTACCTGTTACTGTGCATGCCCTGGCATCTCTGGGTCTCTCACAGATCCTCTCAGTGCCCAGGTGCTGCTGAGCTGTATTTTCCTTGGCTGTGCTTCCACAAACAGTGAGGTCAAAGCACATCTCCCCATTGCCCTTTGCCACACCTTGACCTTTCCTGTGAACTCTTTGACTCAGCATCACACAAACAGCCCCTTCCTCCTAAACCCCAGGTTAATTTTCTGCCAGCCATCGAGGACAAGGTTTCCTGAGCATGCCAGTCTCAAACCAGTTGCAGAAGCAGCATGGTCAGGAAGAGGGGGAAGGATGGAAGGAGAATTCACAGAATTCTGTGAGGCCTTCTCCTCTGCTGCTGCTACTGCACATTCAAGATGCCCACCCAAAATGCTGAACAGCCACTTCATGTAATTTTATTTTATTGTAACTTTTATTTCAGTTGCTGTCTCAGAAGTGGTTCCATGATCACTTTGTAGCAGGGTTCAAAACAACTGTGCATAAATCATAAGCCAGAAGGATTTTTTGCCAGCAACCCCACCCTGACAAGTCTCTGCTAGCACAGATTCAGCAAAAACTACTTTGCAGGGTAGCATTAGATATCCTTTCTGCTGAGGAACTTTCAGATACCATCACTAGGTTATCTTAAAGTTTATGATTTTTTTTATTGAAGCATTTTTTGCACAGACTTAACTATGAGTCACTCTTCTTATAGATCTTGAAATTAAAAACACAGGGCTTTATCTTTATTGTTCCATTTTCCACTTTGAGGAACCATCTGACTTAAGTTCACAAAGAAAAAGATCAGTGGAGTTCAATGTATTGTAAATAAGGAAGCAGAATCACAAAATAAATCTGAATTCACACTACACCCCCTCCTAAGAGGGGAATAGAAGTCATTCTGAAAAGGAGGA
This sequence comes from Sitta europaea, assembly GCA_013400255.1. Lineage (NCBI taxonomy): Eukaryota > Metazoa > Chordata > Aves > Passeriformes > Sittidae > Sitta > Sitta europaea. The sequence continues at coordinate 62,423 of VXBS01000584.1, read as the reverse complement.
CACCAGCAGCAGTTGGCTGAGAAGGTCTGAACCCAAATCTCCACAAAACCTGACTGATCCATCCATTGAAACCCCCAAAGCCACACACTCACTCTACTTCTGACAAATTATCTGCAGAAAAGTCCACTGGCCACATATCTTACATGAATGTCATCATCACCACATGATCAGGTCATTCTCTTCTGCCCAAATCTCAACTCATCCCCCACAGAGGATAATCTTTCCAACAATATGAGTTGAAAGAGTACCTTCAAAATAAATTATATTAAATAGGATCCTCTGCTGAGACAATAAATGTACAATTTCTCTGACTGCTGAGAGATCTAACCTGGGTTTCCCATATCCCACTGTCTACTGGGAGAAACAACAACTACAGCTGTTCGAAGTTATCCCAAAATTTAGATTTAAGGCTTATTTTAGACATAGCTGGAGATTCTCTGGCTTCTTTAGCTTTGGTACAGCCTTTTGTAGCTTATCACTTTGAGATCAGCTTTGTAAGCAATTGGTGCACGTGCCTAACGCCAGAGGAGCAGATGCAAACATTTTCACTGAAATGGCAATGCCCATGAAACATTATATTCTATTTTCAGATGCCTCAGTGTTCTGGTAAGTAAGGCTTTAAGTTCAGTTTCCTCAGAAGAGTATCTGGGCAAAAAAAAAAAAATAAGTCAGAGAACGAATAAACAGTTTTAGCAGAAGTCACAGAACATCTCTCTAGCTTTAGATTGGAACAGGAAGCTTCTGCACTCTGCTGTGAATCTGGAGTCTGAAAACAGATATTCACAACTTAAATAACCACTGGTCTTTGAGTTTTACTTCAGATCTCACTGGAAAACTACATGCACTCACTGCATTTTTAAAGATGTCCCCTCAGAATACAACCTTTCCCAGCTGGAAGCATTTTGGACTGTGTGAGATGGAAGGTTCTTTTCAAGAATTATAATTTAAAATGTTTAGGATAAAATTTGATCTTATAGAAACTACTGGTGTTTACATACATATGCACAAGGATCCTTATCATAATTTAAAGCAACGATCAGTTCATAACACGGGTTGTGTATCTCACATGGGCTAAAATAGCAAATTTATAACACAAAATATTTGTGTGGGGAGAAGAACTAAGTTCATCGAGAACAGTATCTATTCCTAAAAATTTCTGGCATAGATTTTTGAGGCTTATTTACAGTTTCAAAACTATTTTTGGTATCTATGTACTGAATTAACAGTGGATGATTTGCATCTGTAACAGAAAATTGCACAGGGGAAGAACTTTGGCATCAATAGACCTGCAAGCTCTGTAAGGTATTTAATTTATCATTTGCTCTGCTCCCTCAACACAGAACATTAAAGAGCAAAATTTGAATCACATTTAATTTAATCACAGCCTGAAACTGTTGAGTGAAATAAAGAAAAAATGTCTTTATATATTTTCCCATGTTAAAACAGGGGAAAAGCTCCAATGTTAAGCAAAAATGGTTATAGAATAGAACTTGATACAGTAACTCATTTCAAATTGCTGCTTGTTCAACTTCAAAGCCATAGGAAAATAGAAGGCATTTAAATAAAACTTCTTAATTCTATAACTCCTACATATATTAGATACATTTAACCAGTCTAACCAGTCACTCAGCCATGTCCAAATAAGCACAGTTCAAATAAGACACAATAGTTTCATTTTACATGCTGCCACACAAAGCATTATGCAACCAGCCAGTAAAACTTTTCTGCAACAGGAAAACAAAGAAACATTTACTGGGGAATGGGGGGAGGAAAAAGCAAAGCAGGAGGGGAACAATAAAAGAAGCTTTTTTTATTTTTCTCCCTGTTTTATCCTATTGCCAAAGGCAGTCACACATGCAGACAAGCTGATCCTGTGTGCTCGCCCCACTGCTGGAGAAGGTCGTGCAGGAAGCTCTGCAATCCAGATTTTTACCTGTTGGAGCATTTCTTCTGTAGCATTCAGCTTCAGCTGATGCCCCTCCAGACAGATTTCTAAGTCCCGGATTTTCTCTCCTTGAGCTTCCACCTGGTCGGTGAGAACACTCACCTGTAATTTGAGAGGAGAAGCACAGTGCTGCTGAACTGACTGTAAATAAGTTTCAATTACCTTATGCATATAACATCCAAATGCACGTTTTGACAAGAAGTTCCCTTTTAAAGCCCTCAAAGCTTTAATATTCTCGTGCACTGCAGCAACCTGCTCTTCCAAGACACTTTTGCAGCCTTACCTCTGTTTTGCTCCAACCCCGCCCTCTCATCTCCCCTCCCCTGCAACTGTTTTGTTTTGTTATGAAAAGGAAAGGGCATTTCAAGAAGAGATGGAATGCTACCTGTAGGTAGCCTGGGTCCCTCCATGCAAAAGTCTGGAAAATTGGAAAGGAGCAAACAAGAGCTGAGGGCACTGGTAATGTTTTATGTGGTTTTGGAGCATGCATCACCATTCTGTTGGCATTTCACTCCCTAAAACAGGTAAGTAGGAAAACTGTTCATTCCCAACCCAATCCAACTTTACTTCTTACAAGAACAAAACTTTATTGATAGCTTATCTGTCAATAAAGAGTTCTGAAGCTATAAAGAATGCAATGACTAAAAGGCAAGTTTCAGCTGTGGCAAAGTTCTCTTCCAACAAAAATTCCCAGGCTTTGGCAAGCCAAAACATGAAAGCAGAAGCAGGGAGATACAATTAACCCCAGGAAAAGAAACAAGAAGCAATTCTGGGAAAGAACTGTGGGAATGGTGGTACAGAGAAGTGAGTGCACAATAAGAAGAACCCAGAAGCTGAACCCAAATCTTGCAAAGCAGAAAAAGACTGCACCAGGATAACATTAGAAAGAGATGGAAAAATACCCCTGTGATAATTCTTATGTTAAGAAGAGCATACACTCTGTGTATTCATTTTGACTATTTATTTATTTATAGAAAAGCCTTGATTATTCTAGAAAAATATTATCTAGAAAGAAAGAAAGAAAGGAGCCTAAAGTGTTTAAACTCCATTTTGAAGGAAATGCATTAACAAAAATCCATATATGCTCTCACATCCAACCCTGCAACACCTTTATTAATAAAACAAAATAAAAATTGATAGTATGTGGAAAAACTTTTAAGATACATCCACTATGCAGCATGTTTAAAGCCCAATGAACAATTGAGTTCACTTCAGGGAAGCTGCAGAGGGAGAGATATGTATTTCTTTTACCTGCAGATATAATGCCAAGCATGTCTGGGAAAGAATCACAGAAAAAAAAAAAAAAAGAAAGAAAATAAAAAGAAAAGATTATTTATATTTTTCCTGTTAAAGTCGTTGGCTGTAGCTTAGAGTACAGCTGGACTCAGGATGAGAGGTGACAGGAAGGAGTGGGTGGAGGCAGATGGCAGAGGGACATCCAAGCTGGGGCAGGAGAACTCCCTGCAAGGCAATCTGTTGCTTGTCTATTTTGTTTTGCTCCCATTAACTGAGGGATTGTACACAAAAAACCCCATGTGAAGTCAGAAGAAACAAACTGATTTCTCTCCTTCGGTGTGATGCAAATTCCAGAGACAGAAAATCAGCTTTATTGAGAGCATCAGAGTAGGTTTAAATACCCTTGCAACGTGGAAGGAATCTCTGGATGTTGAATGTGACCTGCAAAGGAATTTAGTGAAAGCTTAGCAGCTTTAGAAGAGTGTGTTGGGTGTTCCAGCAGCTGGGCTGAGAGGCACATCAGGCACTTGGAGCTGGAATTTTCCCCTCTGCCCAGGATCACATCTGCCAGACTCTTCAAGGAACCCGTGGGCTGCAGCCAGAACAAAATCCCAGCCTGTGCTGAGCTGGCAATTCCCTCTTGCCTTAGGAGTGCAACACCTGCAAGGCCCAGCCTGCAGGTAAGACATTTTCTGTGGAAGTGAGGGGCATTGAACACAGCTAAGAATCAAGAGTTAGGAAGGTTTAAAAGCCTGAGGTAAGAGTGGAGTGCTGCCAGCCTCATATTCCCTCCAGGCTACAGCAGTGGGCTGGCCACTGGTGCAGTTCAGCATGAGCCAGGGGCAGGGGGCTCTGCTCCCACCCTGCTCACCCCTCCTGCCCAGGGCCAGCCAGCAGCCAGGCTGGCAGCAGCAGAGCCCCTCTGGCCAGGAACCTCAGCCTGGGGCTTGCCTGCCTGGACAGGACTGCTGCAAACCAGCTCCCAAACCCAGCTCCACCTCTGCATCTTTGCTGTTGTTGGTGTTCATCTGACTGAGGTTTACTCTCTTATTTGCCTGGGGTTTTGCAGTTCTGCTGTGCAGTGGGAAAGGAAAATGTATAAATACTGACTAAGCCTTCGGGTTTGATGCTGGGTGGAAGTAATGGGAGTAAAATGCAAGAGATATTTTCTAGTTCTGGTTTTACTCTATTCCTTCTAAGAAAAACTCCAGGCTGGTCTCCAAAATATGTCATGAAACCCTGTGCATTTGTGCATTTGGCTGACTGCATGCCTGGGTACCTGTTTGTGTGGGTGAAGAAATAGTTACTGAAAACCTGCAGGGCAGAGAGAGGAGAGGCACATCCTGGGCTGGGACAGTCTGCAGGGACTGGTCAGCACTGCCCTGGCAGAGCCACAGAAGCTGCCTGTGAGAGCCTCATGAAGCCTCCTGGAGCTGGGCTGGAGCAGAGCCCAGCAGAGCACAAGGACAGAGCAGGGATTTATTCAAAGCCCTCCCTGGGCACACCTGGGCAGCACCAGAGCCCAGCTGGGCACAGCCAAAATAAACCCAAAATGGGCACAAAAAGGACACCCGAACATGAGGTCTCACACTTTTATGAGTTCTGGTCCATTAGCAAATTGGAGTTCATTGTCCAATTACAGCTGCAGGTCATGAAGCTCCATCCTCCTTGTTTTTCCTTCTCCCTTCACTGTTGTTTTTGTTCTTGGGCCTGAAAGTTGTCCCTGGCCCCAAGCTGGAGAAGGAATTGTTGTGTCTCTCTACTTTGAGAAGAGAGCTCAGTAGCAGTTAATATAAAACCTAAAACTACCCACTAAACCAGCACAGAAACTAAAAAATATAAAAGCTAAAACTTAAGGCATCACTCACAGCCAAAGCCACAGATATGCCAGTTCCACCCTCTCATCCTAATTATCTCCTCTCATGAGCTGCTCATGCATGAAAGACATGAATGTACAGTGTGAAAAGTTCTTTGCTATTACTAATAGAATCAAGCTTTTAACATTAACAACCACTTGATCAATAAAAACTGTTCTAATAAATATCAGTTGTAAAGGGAATTTGTAGCACACAACCTAATTCCAACCAGAAGATTGTTTTTCAGTCAGGTGGGTTTTTTCCTAAATTTGGCAATAGCAATTTAGTTTAACAGTAATGAAAAAAAAACCATCCAAGCCAAAGCTTGTGTCTCCAAACATTTACTGTTTATTTAACAACAGCAGTGAGGCTTCTGCTCAGTAAATGAACACAAGTGTGAGCAGAACATACAGGACAAGACATGTTTACAGAAACTTGTGACTGGAAGCAGGGAGAACACCTACCCAACCCAATTCAGTTTTGTTTGATATAAATTTATGTGTTTATAATATGCATTTGAAAGCATGAAGGGAAAGGCTATGCAAAGACCATTTAAATAATCTCCAGCTTCAGTTTTTAAAAAGTGTGGAATGTACATTTTAGTACTAGCAAAAATACACAGAAAAAAAATTACTTTTTTAAAGTTGTGCATCGTGTGTTTTCCCCAGGGGGAGAACTTGCATGAGACACAGGATCAGTTTGGGGGAGGCTTGGTAAACTGAGAGACAGGAACCTGGAAGAGCTTAGGCACACATTTTCCTGTCAAATTCTCTCTGTCCCTGTTTCCCTCCCCCTAAAGTGTTTTGTTGATGTAAACAATTTTGGTACTGCTGTAAACAGGAAAAATGCCACTTCTATCTTCCTGCCACTTTTCTGGTTCCTCAAAAATGAGAACACTGAACCTGGAAAATGGCACAACCCAGCAAACCTCAAATGAGAACCACCAGCCCAGCAGTGGCCTGGCACAGAATTATTTTTAATCTCTGTCATCCTCCCCACTTTTACTGCTGTCACCCCCCTTTCCTCTACCAGGTTAGCCCACCACAAAATCATTTAGAGGGATTTTACAGATCATAGATTCATTCCTGGTTAAATATCAGTTACAATTGGCATCCTGGTAACAGTGGTTTAACAGAAAATACTCTGCCACTTCAGCTTTTATGCACTGGGCATCTACTGTGCAGACAATACTCACTCTCTTTTGGACATACCTGCAGGATGAGTGACTCTTTATCACCTTCTAATCGTGCCAACCTTTCTTGATAAGTTTCATTATTGGATGAATGATGGTTCACCTGTGACTGGCAGGAAAAAAAAGAGCTCTGAGAATTTTTAAATTAAATTTAAGTTAAGATTTCAAGCAACAGTTAATAAAAGTTTCGTTCATGAAGCAGTTTTTACAAGACGAAAAATATGAAAAAATGTGTGTACAGACCAGAACTGTTTAATTCATATGTATTAAGCCTGTATTTAATGTACATCAAAAATTGATGTACATTAAGAATGTACTGGTTTTAGCTGTATTTTGAATACTCTCTCACTTCCAGCATTCAAGAGTAGTAAATGAATAGAACGATACTTTCCAGAAAATTATCATTTCAATGGAAAATATCATCTTACCAAAACAAAAACCCATTTAATTTGAAATATCTAGTCTCCACAGTCTTTTGCCAAAGTCATTGCATCTTGTATTTACTTTCAAGTGGTAAAAATTGCTATAGGTGTATCATTCCTAGACATTACTGAAAGAAAATGAGAAGATTTATATTATCAATTAAAAATTTATTTAAATGATCAAATTCTTATCAGGAACTGTGCTAGCCACCCAATCACTTAGAGATGTCTAAATAGCTCTAAGAGCAAAACCTTCTAAACCATGGCCTGTCCTCAACCATTATTATTGTTGTTAATAATACACAGTATTATTATTACCTTAACCCATTTCCTATGAATTTTAATACTTCATATAGAAACACCACAATTTAAAAAAAAATCTGCAGATTTCTTTAAGTTTGGAAGAGTCTCCTGGGTTCATCCTGCACACTGCTGACTACTCATTTATAGTCCCTTGCACAATGGTACCAATAGAATTATAATCCTCCTCCCCAACTGCCTTTTCTTTTTCAACTGAACATTGGGGAACAGATTTTTTTATTTTTTTATGAAATGTATTTATGGCTTCTTCTGCAGGCCCAAATGTAAAACAGATGCTGAAAAAAAATGGTGCTAATTAATTTAAATCAAGAAATCAAATTTTTATCCAGTCAAAAGAAACTTTTCTAGCCATAAAGTGCTGAACTAGATATCTACACTGCCATATCTGGTGTGGGACTAGATACAAATGTGGCACTTTTAGAATAGAGAACCTGAGCACCCTTGTCTCTGATTATTTTGAAAGAAATTGAGGGAATCACACTGGCACCAACAACCAGGGCTGAAAGATGTCTGAAGAGATCATCTGGTCCACTATTCTGTCCTAGGGTCAATGATTATTTGCAAAATTCTTGTTTTGTCTTCTAAAAACCTCCAGAGATGGAATTCACAGCTCCTCCACCTGCTTCTTACCTACCCACCATTAGAGCATTTTTCTTCATGCCTGATCTGAATCCTCTCTTCAACTTCATGGTTATCATATTACCATAAATTAAAAAAGAGGTCCTCCTGTTCACTTCAGAGATTTTTCACATATTTGAAGATTATCTCTAATTAGCATGTCCATCTTCATGCTGTGAAAGAAAGTATGAGTTATTCTGTCTTTTTCTCATGGGTTAATTTTCAATATTTGGTTTTTTGCTTTCTTTTGGTTCCTCTTCACCAACTATTTCCCATCTTTTGAAATTAAGTGCCTAAGATGAGAAAGAGGACTCCAGCTGAAACTGGCTTGAGTGGCAAAAACTTTTCACAAACTCTCAGGCAATTTTTCTTTCCATATTAAACATATAGTAAAATTCATATATTTTCAGCCGAGGACTTATAACTTCCAGATCCTTTTAAAATGCTTTTATTTAGTTGCCAGCATGTTCTTCATTCTGTTTTTACACTTTGTTTCTGCTTAAATGTGTAACTTCTAGCAAGTCTGCAGTGGCTTGTATTCTATTATTTATACTCTATTCCTGTGCATTTGGCTCTTATGTTTTAATCATGTCCTTCAGCACAGCTGCAAGGCCCTTAACTAGAATCACCTCTAAATTCAATAATCTTGGTATTTTGTCCCCTTTTAAGGGGTCAGCAGGACCACTGGAAACAGAATGTGCAGGTGCTCACTCCACACCTCATTTACCAGCATTCATCATCAAAAGATGAATGTGTTAACTCTATTAAAAATACACTTTTGTCACAAGTTTTTGACCAGCTCATAATAAGTACAACTAAGGTTCAAGACCTCACAGAAATGGCTGTGAATATGCAGGTGTGAGGTCAGCCAGAAAGGCCTCAGATAAGCACAGGAAAGTACAGTAGACAGAAAAATGAGCTGCTAAATGAAAATGTCTGATTGACGTACAGCAGTTGTTTGAGACTCGGTAATTCTTTGTGGCATGTATAAAGACAAGATAAAACAGTGTAACACGAGCCAAGGCCATGTGTGGATGGCTGGAGTGCATTCTGCACTTGTGAGAGTCAGGACTGAGAAGAACTGAGCAAGATGTCACATGTAGCAGCAGCAGTTGAATACAGGACCTGCAGCACGAAAGACATGATTGCAGCTGCTCTAAGAACTCACAAAAACAAACAAACACTGGTCATGTGGTTACACAGGTCTAAAAGGATGAATCTGCAGGATTTCCTATAAAGCTGATCCAGCATTAAAGACCAAAACTTGTTACCTGGGCTTGACAAATTATAAGCCAAATATGTTAACTATGCCTCTTGCAATGAAAGAATGAGAGAGATTGCACGAAATATGTAAAAAAGTTTATGATAACACATGATAACGAAGTAGAAGTAAAGATATGCTAAGGCAACATTGCTAAAAATGTGCTGATGGCACATATGACTGCAGATAAAAAATCAACTGCATGCCATAAATGCTTTGCCTACAGGAATCATAGAATTCTTAAGACTGGAAAAGGGTTTTAAGATCATCGAGTCCAACCAGCAGCACCACCATTTTCACCATTAAACCATGCCCCAAGTGCCACATCTACACATTTTTTTAACTCTTCTAGGGATGGTGTCTCCACCATTTCCCTGGGCACTCTGTTCCCATGTTTTACGACCCTCTCTGTGATGAAACTTTTCCTATCATCCAATCTGAGCCTCTCATGGCACAACTTCAGCCATTTCTCTCCTCCTGCCACTCATGTCCTGGGAGAGGAGGCCGATCCCCCCCTGGTTCCACCCTCCTGTCAGGCTCTTCTGCAGAGTGATGAGGTCACCCCTGAGCCTCCTTTTCTCCAGGCTGAACACCCCCAGCTGCTCCTCACAGGGCTTTCACCCTCCAGCCCCTCCCAGCTCCATTGCCCTTCTCTGGACTCCTCCAGCCCCCCAGGTCCTTCCTGAACTGGGGGGCCAGAACTGGACACGGCACTCGAGGGGTAACCCCAGCAGAGCCCAGGACAGGGGACAGTCACTGCCCTGGTCCTGCTGGGGACAGTGCTGCTGATCCAGCCAGGGCCACTGGCCACCTTGGCCACCTGCTCATGTTCAGTCACTCCCAACCAGTACCCCCAGGTCCTTTTCCCTGTCCACTTTCCAGCCATCCTGTCCCCAGTCTGTAGTGCACCACGGGGCTGTTGTGACCCGAGGACAGGACTGTCTCCTTGTTCTTTTGCTGTTCATTTTGTTTACATATTTGGGAGTCAGTTTCTCACGATTTTCTATAAATAATATTATTGTTGACATTCCTTCCAGTTAGGAGGGACAATTGATGGACATTTTCTAAGACCAGTGGAATTGAAGAGGTTGAACCTCTATCTTCCAATGTGGTCCCTTTCTGTGAAAGGTATAGAAGGTAAAGTCAAAAAATAAATCTCTCTTTCTCCTCTTGATCCGACTTTGTCATCTCTGTTGCGTCTCTCTGTGATGACACAGTGTCACAGGACCTGGTGCTTGGACTTGTTGAATCTCACACCACTGGCCTTGGCCCATCCCTCCAGCCTGTCCAGATCCCTCTGCAGAGCCTTCCTCCCTCCAGCAGATCAACACTCCTGCCCAGCTTGGTGTTATCTTTGCATTTGCTGGGTGAGCCCTGGATCCCCTCAGCTAAACCATCAGTAATGACCCAACAGGACTGGGTCCAGCACTGACCCCTGGGGCATCCCTGGTGATGGTCCCCAGCTGGATGTCACTCCATCCATCACCACTCTCTGGGCCAGGACACCCAGCCAGGTTTTACCCACTGAAGAGTGCACCACGGGAAGCCAGGAGCTGCAAAGCAATTTCCTGGAGCACCTGTATTACAGTCTTAACAATTTTGGATATAGTTTACTGCCCATAAGATGGTAAAAGATACTAACATAAAAAGCTTCCTGGAAGAATTCCAAGTCAGCTGTTACTCCCAGTTCTAGAGAAAGAAAGGAAAGCTTTCCATATTTTTTTTGGTCAAAAAGCATCCCACCACATGCTTTAGCTTCTTTGTTTTTATTTTCCAAATATCTCTTTGGAACATGCTCACTGATTTAATATGCGAATAATACTGGAAAGTTGCTGGGAAGTATCACTCACATGATCCAGTCATTCCTGAGTCCTTTTCCAAGAAAAGGGCTTAAATTTTCCTTCTTATGTGACACGCAAAAAAATCAGACTTTGGAGAACAATTCAATAGCTTTGATTTAAAATGGGGATAATCAGCAAAAGTATCAAAGGATATGGCAAGAAATGTTGGCCAGTTGATGTTCTCCTCGTGTGTGTCTTTTCAGCACCAAGATTCTCCAACACAGCTAATTTTAATCCTATCCCCACCAATTTCTGAAGTTGGTCAGCAAGCGGTGACTCACAAATTTGTCACAAACACCATGGATCTCACCCTGGGCTGTGGAGCGGGGAGGGGCTGGGAAAAGAAACCTGGCAGTCAGTTAAAGTGGTGATTCGTGAGCTTTTTCAACAAGTCACCCTCCTCTGTGAGGAGACAGATGATGTCATAACCCTCCTTTCTCCCCGAGCCACATGAGTCACCTGCAGCTCCACTGGTCATCGAACAGGATGCCTGTGGCAACGACAGTGCTTGTGTTCCTGGGGAGGACTGGGGACAGTGGGATGCACAGCCTCTGGTTGTAGTTGAGAGGCTGGACACCAGCAGTGTGGCCAGCAGAGTCCAGCCAGTCAGCTCCACCACAAACTCCCAGCAGCACCCAGACCTCAGTGCTGCTTTCCATCACTAGAAAATGTACACTGCAGACTCCTCCCAGCCCAAGTTGACAATATTTAGAAATTTATGGTCTTTCCACTTCTGTAGTCCTGTTTTTGGTCACTAGGATTATGTTCTGAGTAACAAGGAGTTGTATTATGATGAGTGATGAGCGAGCAGCTTACACAGCAAACATTTTTATTTGCATCTGACTGTGGATGCAACACAAATTTAATCTCTTGGCATGTTAGTGCTACCTCAGATACACACCCATCTCAATATATGTGCATTCCCTCAGTTACCTGAGAGGAGGAGGAGGAGAAGGCTGGAACATGATTTCTGGATCTATAATTCCTGCCTTTCGTCTGAAGGCAATTAATAAATCAACAGCAGGGTTTTTTTATTTGTCATTGTTACTGGTTGGTTAAATGAAAGTAGCAGTCACTTGGAAAAAGCTGACAGTGCATAGTCTGAAACTTAGCAAAGGCAGAGCTAGGTAAATTTTGGTAGTCCTTAAGCCAAATTTATTTTAAACAAATATTTTTACTTTATCTGGATAATTTTTCTGAACACTGATATTTCTTTTTTCCTCCAGACAGTTGTCTTAAAAGAAAATATCCTTACAGTAGTCATAAGATTCACCTCCAATACCTTGAATTTATTGGCTATATGATGGGTTTGATCACTCCACCTCTTGCTGGTACACATTGAGAATCTTCTCCAGAAAAAAAAAGGAAAGTCATCAAACCAACGTACACCAGTTTCAGGCCAGCCATCAGCAGCTCTGTGATGTGCTGTTTGCAGGGAATATTAGCATTTATGTTAATAATTTTGGGCTATAACTACATGCCCATGTACCAAAATGTGGGTGGTACTGTTTTTATTTGGAATGGTGTCTTCCAATTAAGGGTGGGTGGAAAGATAAGAATAAAGCAACAAGATGACACAAAATTGTATTGAACCCTCTAACCCAAATCCCTTGGGAGAGCAAAAGTTTTTTTTAAAATGAGACATTTTCAGGTAGTGGGGATATCTCAGGTCCCTTAGTTTGCAACAGAAAGTTTTAACAGATCCACACTCTGTGAAAGAACCCAAGAATTAATTACCTGCAAAACACTTCCCCCAAACTTCCCACCACTGCTTTATGACTGTGCTCCTGATCAGGCTGGGAATTTCAAAGCACAATGTTCATACACAAGGAATTTTCCCTGTCCTCCTTCCTTGGCTCTGCCCACGAGCTCTCAGGTTTTGTTGCCCTCTTTGTCCACCCCTCTGGCCATCTTGGCCCAGCTTTTCCACAGGTCAAGTTAACTCCAGTGAAGTCCAGTGGGCAGGACTGGAGTGTGGTGACAGATTATTCCAGTTTGATGTAAATGGTGCTTTCCCCCTGCTGCTGCTGCAAGATGCCACTGTACACCCTTGTTACAGGACTTCTGCTTAAAGCCAGACCCTCCATCTAAGCTTCTGAAAATAGAAGTTGTATCTGTTGTTTTGCCTGCCTGGATCTCGTGATTTGTGTTTTTGTTTGCTGCCCTAACCCAGTCCAAGCCACAGATACCACACAAATCCAGCCTAGCCAACCCCTGCAACATCAAAACCCATCTGGGTCTCTGAAGTGATTTCTGCTAATGATGAAATTTGAGCCAGCTCTGGCATACTTCACCAAGGCTTTATGGAAGTCTGTTGCAGTTATTCTCTGTTAAAATGCCATGTGTTACTCTGAAAGCAACTCATAATTTTATTATCAGCCAAAGAGCAACAGTTTATGATTGCAGGAACTGAAACCTTTATGTGCTGTAACAGCCAGGGCCAGACTGGCTGAGGCACTGGGATTCTTGGTCAGGAGAACTGATCAAGCAACTCAGATTGTTTCAACTCTTTTTGGTTTCTAAATCACTTGTCAGAGGAATCTGGGAGCAGACTGCTGAAGTTCTCCTGGGAACAATGCAAGATCCCTTGCAGCCCTCCTCCCTTGCCCCACATGTGCTCACCCCTTCAGAGAGCCTGCAAGGAAAGGCAGCAGTTTTGATATTCTCCTTTGTGTACCTGACAAAAAGGGAATTAATTACATGCAACAACAGCAGGAGCATTATTAATTCCTGTAAAACCTTTGCTACCTTTGAACACTGTGTCCTTTCTGAACACAGGCCACAAGCTGATGGCAGCAGACCTCATCAACCTTTCTGTTAGCAAACCTGGCTTTAAAGAAATGAAATTTCTGGGAGCAGGAGTGGCAGATACACCGTATCCATAAACTCAGATAAATAGCAAATTAATATGTGAGCTCAAAATATACTTTTTTAAAGAGGTAATTAGCTTTAACTGCACAGAGCACAGGTTAAAATAATAGTATAATGTTACCAGCAGCTACTTCCTGTTGCCTCTTCACTATCCACTCACTTCCCATTTAATCCCCTCCACAGACACACTGCAGAAATGTGAAGCTTTCCAGAATCTGATGCAAATATTTGGTAAATTCACTCCAGGATTCTCAAGCTCTTATTAAAAACACATCATTAATATTTTACACTTATTCAAGAAACTACCTGAAATAAACGTTCCTAATCGTATTTCACATTAGAATTGACAGATATCTTATGTTTATCAGCTAGTAAAAACCCAAGAGAGCATTTGCATAAGTATTCATGTGTGTATGCATATAGACAGGCAAGAATTTGCAGGAAAAGTACACACAGGTTAAAACAGATTTTAAAAGAATAAGGAGAGAATGTGCTTCTTTCACGACACAATTAAATCCATATTCTAATTTTAAAAAAGCCTATTCTGAGGAACTTAGTCACATCCCATTCACAGATTTTTCTAACACTGAAAAATAAATACTTAGAACATAAAATCTAAAAGCTGACAAAAACAAAGTGATTTTTTCAAGGTGATGAGAGAACTGCACAAACTTACTCTGTTTTTGTTTTTTTTTAAAAAAAGGAAGACATAAACAATCTCATGCAGTTAATCTATGTCTGGACAGTTCATCAACAAAGTTAACAAAATTAATAGCCCTGCCTTTTAAAAAACCCCATCTTTTTAGCAGAGTAACAGGCACAGAAGAAAACCACCACCATTTTTACCCGAGACAAAGGCATCCCGAAAGGTCTCACACAGTTACCCCGATGGAGAATCACTCAGGGGAAGAGCTGGTGCAGCAAACTCTCCCCTTTCAGGCACAGCATGGTAAACAAGAGCCTCTCCTTTCTTTTGCTGTAGGTTACCATGCAGGATTTGTGGCGTTGCACTGCAATCCCCGGAAGGCACAAGCACTCGCCAGAATCTATTGCCATTTGCTCAAAGTTTGATCCTGGAGTTTCATTTTTAAAGACAAAGACAGCTGATTTTCTCTCCCCCCCCCCCTCCCTAAGCCTCCTCCTCCTCCAGCAAGGCACGTCTTTAATTCACTTCTCATGAAGAAACTCACACCATTTAAAGTCTGAGGCGCTGAATTATTTTCCTTTTGCAAAGCAGAGAATTCTCACTAAGGTTTTGCTAAATGTGCATTTGGAAAGGAAAAAAAACAAAGCCCAACAAATCACTTACCCTCTTTAGCCACGTGAAGTGCTTGTAAATATCGATCTCACCATCCATGCTTTGGGCCCATCTCAGCAGTCACATTCCCAAGGTTAAAAGAAACTTTTGGAAGCAAGCGCTCTGCTTTGTTCTACAGGATGTAGCTGTGATTTCTTCCCCTTTCTACCCTCAACTTCTGAAATCTTCAATGCCTGGTCATATTTTAAGCTGAATCCCCTGCCCCTGTCCCACAGTCTTATCCCAAAGGCTTCTCACAGATGTATATATAACATGCAACTGTATAAACTTCAGGCTCCCCCCCAAACATCT
Source organism: Sitta europaea (assembly GCA_013400255.1). NCBI lineage: Eukaryota > Metazoa > Chordata > Aves > Passeriformes > Sittidae > Sitta > Sitta europaea. The sequence continues at coordinate 47,251 of VXBS01000584.1, read as the reverse complement.
GGTTTTTTTAAACAGAGGATCGGTTAGCAGCAAGAACAATGCAAGACTGAAAACATGAAAAAGATAACTTGCTAAATGAACTTTATAAAAAGATCTTTAAAGAACAGCATAAATCTGCAGGAACTGTTCCCCTTTAATGCTGAATAACAAGCTAAAAATTATTAAGCTGTCACTGAGAAACTATTCTCAAGTAATGCTTTCTCTGGCTTTCTGTTCCAAGAGTGGCTGGAACTCATTACCAAAGACCCCCTATTTCCTGTCTCTGTTCTACTGCCTGTTTATCGTAACACTACTCAGCCTTCTCAAATTATTTCAGGCTCAGACTAAACCTAAAAATAAGTCATGCTCTTTGAATTACTTGCCTGTCCTCTCAAAAGACATTATTAAAGGAGAGGAATTCAAGGACGATCCTGTGAATACCATAATGATCCCATAAATGCAGCTATTGCCAAAGAGGCGATTTTCCATCCTAACAGAAGATGATGATACCCTTCCAAGATATTTGTCTGCTCCTGCTGAAGCTGAAATCTCACAGCATGGCAACTTTTCAACCTTGCAACACCAAGATAAACGCGTGTGCAATGCAATGCTCTGGCAAGAAGGGAAGTTTCAAGTATTGCCTTTTATTGTGGTGTCCTCTAGTGCCTCCACACAGCAGTTAGCCATAACTTCTGATTTTTCCCAAAAAACTCCAGTTTCCAGAGTTGTTTCTCCCCCGAGTTCAAAGTGGCTCTGGCCTTAAAGCGTGCAGCTGCTCGTTACACACAGGACAGCTGCTTGGGCACTGCCTCTTCAAACCCACAGGCAGCTGCCCTGTGATCACCTCAGAACTCTTGCTTCTCCTCACTGCCTGCAGAGCCTGCAGCCAGAGCGAGCCCTGGGCTCAGGGAGCAGTAAACCAGCAGTTTGGAAGAGCCACTGCCAGGGCTGCCCATGGCACTGACATTACCCACAGAGGACTCCAGGTCTAGAGCTGGATAAAGCCTTTCCCACACGGACCTGCCCACATTCCAGACTGGGGAAGCCACAGACATGGGACAAAATTTCTTCAAGGGGATGTGGGGTTTTAATATTTCAACCATTCTTGGTCCTTTTTGTGGGGTCCCACAAGGTTTGGGACCCCAATTTGTTGTCGGGATCTCTTCTTCAGCCCATGTGTTCAAAGGATGAGACAATGCTTCTCAGTTTTTGGTCTCAAGGTTGTTTATTATTTCTTATCTATAAAATTTTCTCTCTGCCCAGGCCAGGTCTGCTCAGCAGGACAGTCAGAGGCACTCTGCCTGCCCCAGGGCAGTGTTATCTTTATATACAAAAAACTACGTGTGACATATTTATAATTATTCCCCAATACCCATCACCTGTGTTAGACAGTCAGCTTCTACTCTAAACCAATCCAAAAGTGCCAGCAGCATCAGTGAGGATGGAGGTAGAGAAGAGGAAGAAGAAAGGCTAGACATGCTCAGTTCTCTCCATCTTGTCCCCAAAAACCCCTATACAAAAAATCCTAAAATCTACATTTACACCCTGTGATACATTAATTATCATACTATTCAAACTGCTGTGGCTTTTATCTCCTCATGTAAAGGTGGCAGTTTGGTTGGTAATGGAGCCCACTGGTGCTCTGGGCTGTGTGCCAGGGTCTCTGAGCCCCCTGGCAGGGATCCCAAAGGGACATCCCGGGCTCCGACACTTTTGACCTGATGGAGCTCTTTTGAGAACCTCCCACAACACAAAGAGGGAAGGATATAAACCTAGGCTTTTAGTTCCCTGCATGTATTTATTATCTGTGCTTAAAGCCCCACAACAAGAACAACATGACAACTTTTATCAAGTCAGTGCTGCAAGTCTCCTGAAGGTGCTGGGATACCTAAAATCACCAGTAAATGTGAGGAGAAAAGAACTGTTCATTTCCAGAAGCAATGCTACAAGACAGATCTGATTTGAGTTGCCCTGAGCATAGAATATACTTATTTTATGTTGTCTGAAATTGAATGAGAGCAGTTATTTCTTGAATAGCTCATACTATTTGGCAAAAATCTTAATACATCATTTACATTTTAAAAAAATTAGTGCTTAATAGAGTCCACTTCCCTGTGCATGACAGCCTCTGTCATAGCTGACAAGCTGGAGTCTGAGTAGGGGTTGTCTTGGCATTAAACACAAAAACCCAACAGTACAAAGCATTTTTTCCCCAAAAAACTTGTTATCTAATTAGGGAATTTAGCAAATACATCATACTTTACCTCACAGCATTGCATATCCCATATGCCACCACTATGGTGCCTGAAGTTCCACATTTCATCCATTTCAAAACATTGCCTCTAAGACTCCCATTTCAGTCTTATTCAGGGAACAAGGAAATACCTCTCTTAAAACACTCCACCACACTTCACCAGCTAATGATTCTGCTTTTAAGTTTTAAAACTACAGAAAAGCTGCATTGCTAAACTTCCCAGTGCCCCAGTGTAGCACTGGCATTTAGGGTAGCATCCATTTCCCCTTTTAAAAATATTAAAAATGACAACATACCTTACTTCTGCCTTGTCACTTGTGCTGGATTTCATGAAAAGGCATCTTGATTTCTGTTAGTCATTCTTCCTGATTAAAAGGTGAGTGCCTGAATTTTCTGCACCTTATCAGCCCGAATGTTGACAGCATACATTCCAGACAGTCACATGCTCACTGGGAGCCTGTCACCTGCGTGCTGGACTTTACATCCTGCTTGAGCTTTGGCCTGAAACTTTCAGAAACCAGCTGAATGCAAATCAATTGCCCCAGATTTGCTTAGAATGCTTTTCCATTTCACTGGGAAAGCAGGTTAGCTTCTCTGGGCAGCATGAAAACAAGGGAAATGTGTTGCAAACTCAGGACTGCTTCATCAGGTTACCACTGTATGTTTTTCTTATTTTCAGGAAATCCATGTCTGTGTGTAGCTCTTCACTGAGCACCAGCTTCTGGCTCAGTGGAGAGCTAAAAAACAAAGAAGCAAAAGGCCTCCCACTTCCACTGCAGAACCACCACCCTCAGGTGTCACCCCAGAGGGAGACTGAGCCAGCTTCTGCCCTCTTGCCCCATCAGATTGTCTGTTTTCTCCAGTGCCATCCCCAAAAATCAAAGAACAGGCACATTAAGGCAATACAATGGCTCTGTAGGGCAGTAAAATTTTCAAGTTATATAAAAGTTTATATACTCCATCAGCTGTATGATAACCCCTTAGGGTTTATTGCCAGTTCCACACTTCCATAGAACACTGCTGACTGCTGCCAGACCTGACTGGGCTGAAAGCTCTGTTTGCAGAGCACCAGAGGTGCCAGCCCAGGAGCTCCTGTGCTGGGCACAACCAGCAAAGCCCACTCAGCCAGTGAGCCTCTGCTCTGAGGCAGCAGGTCAAACACTTCAAACAAGGCTTGGAGTCTCTTTTAAACAGCAAACAAACATGCAGCAAGGGCTTTGACACTGAAAGCAACACGCTTTAAATGATCAGCTACACTTCTCATGTCCCTCCATTCCAGACTTTGAAGAGGCAAGGAAACATCCAGAAATGCTCTCAGAACTGGGGAGGGAAAGGCACTGTCTGGTGTTTTCCCTCTTCTACCAACACTGAGCTGAAGAAGCACAGAGCTGTTTACTTTTCCACCACTTTTCCCCCCTCTTTCTCCCCCCCAGCTAGGGCCCTGTGGACACTAAAAAATTATATTTATTAATATCGTTTTAGCAATTTTAATTTTTATTTGTTAATAATACAAGTCTTGGTGCAGCACAAATGCAAATGGTCAATTTTGTTCTTCTATTGCCTCTGAATCTCCTGGGAAATTAAAAGGCAAAGGAATAGGAGGAATCAGAGTAGGCCTCCAGGTCTTCCTTTTCATCAATAAGTTATAGATTGTTCTGGATTCAAATCCCATCAGCCCCTGAAAACACTGAAAGAATTTACACCTGCTCTCTTAGGCCAAGAAATGAAGTGTCCAGGTTTGCATCCTCCCAGCTTCATCAGGGGAGCCCAGTGAGGATGGACATGCTACAAAAATTTACTCATTTCCAAGAATTATCAACTTCCTGCAGTGTTGGTTTTTTTGTTTTCTGTTTTGGTTTTTTTTTTTCTCTTTTCTTTTCTTAATCCTAGTGTCTGGGCTGCTTTGGAAACAAAGGGATTATGACCAGATTTTGAAAGGGAAAATGTTTTCAGCATGCCAATTCACATGTGTCATTCTCATGGTACAGAAAAATGTGAGAGCTCCAGAGTGAAAAAAGAGAGAGAAAATATGGGAATACTTCTGTATAAAGAAACTCTGGCCACTTGTATAGAAATCAATGGAGGAAGACATCCCTTTTTCATGGCAAAAATGGCTTCAGGAATCTAGATAAGTATTTGCAGTAAGAAAATTTGTCTTAGAATTTTAGTTGTGACTGACTGATAATGCCTACGTGACAGAGAAAGAAGAAAGTTTTGGAACAAAATTAAAAAAATACACTGCAGATGGGCATGTTTGCTTCACTTGTGAAAACTGAAAGAAAAAATAAACAATATCCTGGGAAACAGACAAGAAATAACATTTTGCAGATGCACAAACAAATAATCCTTTCCCAGCATAAGACGCACTGGATCCTAATGCCTCAATTCTTTGATTAAAGTCAAGAACCAGACTTGGAGAGGAGGGAAACAGCTTTAGATGGCCCTCAGTTCCACGTGGTGGTTCACCCTGCCCCATTCCCTGCTGGCAGTGCCTGCAGCAGGGGCTGCCCTGCCTGGAGCCATCCCTGTNTACATCTCAATTTATACATCTCAGTTTATACATCTCAATTTGTACATCTCGGGGTCGTCCTGACCAAGCAACCCCCGAGCCATCCCCACTCAGCAGCCCCAGCCCTGGGTGTCCTCCCTGGGCACAGCTCCAGCAGCCAGCCCCTCCCCAGGCTGGCAGGAGGAATCTATTGCTGCTTCTGAGATGCAGTTACTGCCTCTTAATTCATCCACAGACATTGCACATTCTTGGCAGTTTCACACATTCCTCACCATATGCTGCAATACTTTGTCCAGCCCAAATTCTACAATTGTGCTTTTTTCTTTCTTCTGCAAGAAACTTATTTAGAAGAGAAGGTAAGAAAGCTGAGTTCTCTGTTTTCACCTAAAATCTAAAAATTATTTTCTACTTCACAGGCCATGAACATCACTGTGAACACTTCCCCCAGTTACATGCAGAGTACATGGATAGGTGAAGAAAATAAAGATACTTCCTTTCATCCTACCACACAACACATTACATTGTCAGGTTTAGTTTCCTGTCTCAAATGCTTCAAAACACTGCTGAAATGAGTAAATCTGCAATAAATCAGTATATGAGATGTTTGAAACAGGATATTACCAAATATTTGCATACACACCAATAACATTTTCAGGTAACAGTTTACCTCTCCTTGCTATGATACACATCAGATTTTTCTCTTCTAAATTTCAGAATGAAAAAAAACAGAACCCCCCCCCCCCCCCTCCAAAAAAAAAAGAAAACTAGAATAAAGATACACCTTTACAAGTCCTTATTTCTGATAAGGAATATACAAATATTCTTTTCATTTTTTTTTTCTTAAGCATTTCATTACTGAGGAAAATTAGGCCTATTGTTTCCAACTTCTGGAAAAGAATAGGATGCCAGCCTGTTTAGACAATATGTCCCAAATAAGTTGGTTTATTTCCCATTTTTGATGGTCACAAAATCTTAAAAAATATTTAGTTTGTGTTATTAGCATACTAATCCAAAAGCGAATGAAATAACTTTGTTGTGGATACAATATTGCTATGTTTGTCATAATTAATAAGATTTAGCAAATTTCAATACATCATCCTATCCATCCAAATTCTGTGAAATGCGAGTAGGGGTTACATAGAGAACTACTTCAAAGTTATGCCCTTCTTCTATTATTCAAATAATGCCTCCAAATCAATACAGGGACCTTTTAAAACTAAATTTTGCCTCCAGTTTCTCTGTGTAGACCTTTTCTGTCAGCACCATTGTTCAAGGAAACAATCCTCTCTTACCAGTCTCTCTGTTAATTACTTTATGGAGAGCATTTTCCAATGTTTCCTGTAGCTCCACTTGAAAAATACATTTATGCACTAATGTTTGTTAAATGAATACAGTCTATAAAATTTAAATCAGTGAGAAGGAACACAACTGGAGATTCTAGTGAGAGATCAGGAGGTGAGATGGAAAAGGGACATCCATGTGTTATGTGTTGCATGACATCAGACACAAAGGGAAGATGAAGTCATGGGATATTCATCCACTTAGTGCAAAGGAAGGCACTGAAGCCAAGAGCTGAACGAGATTATACAAATGGAACTGCATAAATCGTATTTTTGGAGGATAATATGCAGTTTCTGCACAAAATCATGGCTTCCTATAGAGTATTCCACTGGCAGCATCAAGGTGTGGATGGGCCACGGAGCTGAGGATTGCACCTGAGGGCAAATGCCAGTAGAGGACCTTGAAATCTTGGAAAGCTTACATAAAATCCAGGCCCTGCTGTTCTAGCAGGAATATCACCTGTCTTCCATGAGTACTCCAAGCCTCAGGCCACAACTCAATCCTGGTTAAGCACTTCTGGTCACTGGAGTTTAAGGTGGCTCTGTTAAACATTAGTGATCATTACAGGGGTGAGAGAAAATGACATTTTTAGGAAGGGATACGAATCAGTCCTATCCACTGCAAAACTGTTTTAAACTTCTATTGGTTCTTCAGGTAGAAGAAACCCTACTTCTTCTGAGAGCTGCTGCAGTGAGCAGTCACTGCCAGAGGGATGGGGCTGCTTCCCAGACAAAGCAGCCACAGAACCCTGGAAGCATTAGGCCAGGTCTGGGAGAGCTCCATGCCAGCTCTGTCTCAGCAGTTCACTGCCCCAAGGCACTCTCTAGAATTCCTAAAGGGATGAACTCTTGCAGGGCACCTCTCTGCTGGCTCTGGTGTCCTGGGAATTGCTCTGAAACCCTTGGGGGGCTCGGGGAGGAGCAGATTTCCCATTCATGCCTTCCTCCACCATCAGTCCCCTGCAGAGGGCTGGGACATCCAGCTGCCAGCCCTGACTCCTCCTCAGGAGCAGAACACATCTAATGTTTCAAGCTGGCAAAAATAAACGTGAGTGCTTATGGAATGGCTGCTTTCCTACACTGTCCCAGGCAGCTCTGCTGCTGCCTTTTCAATCCAGCATGTGCTGATGTCCCTTGGCAGTGGGGAGATCCAGCTTTAAATATCTCCACCAGGACTCCCAGCAGCTGAGTCCCACACTCAGCTCTACCAGCAGACAAATACACTGCCTTTAACTGGTGTGCTCAGAATACATTCCCTTCCCACTCAGCTGTTGCTGAAAAATGCTATTGATACTTTTATAAAAGTGTGTTTTCAAGGACATGGGAGTGCCCTGAACTCAGTCATTTTCTGCCTCTCTTCTGGACGGATAACCCTGTGAAATGAATCTTGGACAAAAGTGGAACAGAGGTCAGTGATTAGGTTTCAGCAGAGCACTTTAACACATGCTTAAAATAAAACTTTGAAGTGACTTCAAAACGCCACAAGCTCCATCAAGTCAGAATTCTGAACTGGGCTTTACTGCTTTAATTCAAGTCTTTGTTAAGATACTGGGGAAAAATGTTCCTTGATTTTAGCCCACAGTGGAAACAATCTCTCTTGAATGATTTGCTCATTAATTGTGAGAGAATAACAATCAAGACTGTAAAGCATTTATTCTGTTTCTGCTAAAAAGTGCTAAAAAGAATAGATCTTGAAAAGAAACAAAGCACAGCACATATAAGGCAAAACACATTCTATTAAAAATAGAATGTTTCTTTACCATTTCATCTGCTATTCTCTCCTTCCCATTTGCTCAAATTGAGAATATTTAGAAAGATTTTCAGAGTCAAGCTTCCAAAAAACCTTTGAATAATCAGGAAAATACTAATGAGTTTTCAAGAATTATCATTTTAAGCCTCATTATATAAAGCTACATGATGGAGTGGTTTGCTTTAAATATACATGATTCCCCAGGAGGAAGATGATGTTTTGCAATCCTGAAAACAAAGTTTAAGATCCATTTTAAGAACATAAATGTTCCTCTTTGCTTAAAAAGGGATTCCATAAAGGTGGATAGAACAAGCCCCAGAATGAACAGCGTGGAAATTCATTTAGAGTTATGAAACTGCAACTAAATACACTCCCTGGTAGCTCACAAAACCAAATTGTCACTGCAGCAGTTAATTTTTAATGCTGAAATTACTATCTGCTTTGTGATAGGCCACGTGGTCTCTGACAATACTGAAATATTTAACAAGAAACATGGATACTATCTACAAATTTGTTTTGTATGAACTCTCCCTGTTAATCCCTAGGTCTTTGTGTTCAGTTCTTAAGGCCAGAGAGTTTACAGTCATAAAGCCATGTAAAACAGCCCTTTTCAAGGCAAAAGTTTTTAATACATTTCTAAAGTAGTTAAAAGTCTGTATTTAGTCATGTTTTCTTCTGTTTTAGGTTTGTAAAAAGATTTGTGCATCTACAGCAAGTATAAAATCCTCATTCTGTGGTGACACAGACTCTCTAAATTCAGTGCTCTGTCAAACCTGTTTCATCTATCTCAAATTAGGGGCAGCACAGTTGCTGTGTCTTGTTGCCCAGTTCTGTAAATGCAGGAAGCTGAATTGTTCATAGATCCCAGAGCACAGGAAAAAAAATATTCTTTTCAAAAATAACACCTTTAGTTTGACAGATGCTGTGCCTCAATCTTAGAGGAAACACCAAATCACCAATGGGCCCATAAGAAAAAGGAATTAAGCAGCTGCTCCCAGAAGAGTTAATAGGGAAAGTAATATCAGGTATGAAACATGATGTCTGAAATTTTCCTATTCTAGACATATCTAAATTTTCCCACATCTTTGGTATTCACACCCAGAGCAGATGGGACAAAGAATATAAAAGTTACCACTGGTTAAAAAAAAAATAAAAAATCATGAACATCACTTGGTAATATTTCAGGCCTGACAAATTCCAGGGTTTGGTGCTGTGGGCCTGAAGGGAGGTGAGAGCAGCTGTAGAATCTGTAACCACCACAGAAACTTCCTGAGTGATCAGTGGTAAACCCGTGGGCCTCAAAGCTGACCAAAGGCTAAACTCCACAGCCTTTATTTATTTATTTGGAGGTGTAGTTCAGCACATTAAGTGGCAATTCTCAAAGCTGCAAAGCTACTTGCATTATGAGGCTGAGGGCAATTTTCTGCAGAGGTTGTTTTCCCCATGCAGGCACAACTGAGCTCTGGTTTCTAGATGTTACTTCAATAAAAACAGCACAAAGAAGAGTCGGCCACCTTCTGCCCTGGGAGCTGCAACCCCAAATCCTGCAGTGTGGGACCCCCCCTGGGCTCAGAGGGCTCTGCTTTAGGGGCTGAGGTTTGCTAATGCAGAAGGAGCACACCAGACAACCATCAGGACTTTGGTCCCATAATTTGCTCAGACCCAAATTCTGGCAGTCAAATGCTGCTGTTGGATGCTATCCTGCAGGAATGAACCTCCAGTCTCCCTTGCTAGGGCTTCCCAGCAAAGCAACATGGGGCAGTGGCAAAACACAGTGGAATTATTTCCATTAGGCACATTGTGTTCTTAGCCATGGCAGCTGAAATGATTTCTAATACAATTTTCAACCACACACTGAAGTGAAGGAGAATAACACACTTTTCTGGAAAGAAGCATACTTCTCTGCTTTTAAGAACATGAAGTGGCTTTTTCTATCTTTGATTTCTACTGTGTGCCTTACCAGGATAAGTTTGGAATATTTTTGGTGCCTGTTTGAGTAGAATGCAAAAAGCAAAGCAGTAGCTGTAGTCTCTGAAGCCATTCAGTGACAAGCTAGAGCAGCTCTCCAGCTTCAAAGGAAGGTGCATGGACCCCAAAAATAGACAGATGTGGAATTAATCACCCACAAAAGAAAATCCCTCTCCATTTATGTCTGTTTAAGCTGTAACAGCTCTAAACAGTAAAATCTCAAAGGAATCAGTTCACCATTCACTGTTTGTCACGTGCATTTCACATACAACCTTTGGTGCAATTCAAACACTGCTACTGATATTGAACAATGCTTTGTGTAACGTTTAAGTTGAATACAACAATTAAAACCCACTCCAAATCTCTGTGCTCAGTTATTAGCCTACACTTCAAACAGAATGTTTAGAAGAGACACTTTGGAGCACATTCCACTGGAGTATGAGTGGGTTTTTTAATGATACTCCAGCATTTCATAGAGCAATGATCACTAAGCTGCTTTTGAGGCTTCCAGTGTGAATGGATTCCCTGAGATGCAGAGTTCTCAGACTTTGGAGCTCACTACCTCAACCATCCTGACACATGACCCACACCAAGTGTCACATTTCATAGCCCTGGGCTGGAACGAAAGGAATTTTGGATTGGGACACATCCATGAAATACATATTCCATTTCATTGAAATGAGCTGAATTTTATCAGATTCCTTCCACAGAAATTATATGCATGCTTGCAAATTATTTGTATTTTAAACAAAAATATACAAGAAAGGTGTTCAGATATGTAAGATTACTATCCATTTTCAGTCACAGCGACTATGCACTACCCTCCCTTGATGCAGAGCAGTGCAAAATATTTTAAAACCAGTCATCTCTACATGCTGCACTAGAGATACTCCAAACCACCATCTTCCCTTGGTTCTGAATCCAGACTGCCCAATTACTTTGTCTGCTCTTGTTACAGGACCAATTTTACTATGAACAGCTCTGAAAATTTGTCTTTTATGCACTAAACTCATCTCTTAGCTATCATAAAGACTAGAAAAATCATTAAAATTTCAGCTGAGGCAAGCATTTGGTAAGAGCTGGCCTAAGGATATCTAAATCCAAAATCTAATACTGTAAATCCAAATTAAACATTACCTCCACCTTTAGCTTTCAAAACTGGTACCAAATTCTCCTTGCTTTCCTCTCACATGGGCCCAAACAGGATTTTCCAGACCTGCAGTCTGTGAAGGATGCCAAGGAGCCAGCAGCTGACAAGTTCAAACAAAAGCAGCCACCTCTCCAAAAAATGGGGCTACAGCCAGCACATGGCAGAAAACAACCCCAAAGCAGAGGCTGCAGGGGTGGTCACAGAAGAGCCACAAGCACTGAGGGAAAAACATCAATCTGGGAACCTTCTGAAGCTGGGGAAGCCCCAGGTGGGTTTTGCTCCTGAGGAAGCCAGCAGCCCCTGGCAGGGGAATGTTCTGTTTTCCTCCTCCCCATCCAGTGAGCCCCTTCCTTTGAGGTCTGCCTCAGGATCTGCTCCTCACCTGGCAAAGCTCAGTCTTTTCCAGTGTAGCCAGATGTTTATTCCCCATCTATCCCAACAGGAATGCCTCCCCTTCGGAATCAAAGGCTTTCCTGCATTTACCCCATGCCTGGTGTGCAGGGTGCTTTGGGGATTTGCAATCCTGAGAGCAAAGGGAATGCAGCAAGGAAAAGGGAAAGAGGATCATCCAGTCTGGATCTGTCCCTTCCACAGACAGCACCACCCTATCCTAAACCAGCAGCTTAAAAATCAGAAGTTTTGTAAACAGTTATTAATTTGTTTTCTCCAGCAAAGGGTGAAACAAAGCAAACCACATTTTAAAAACCCCAAACCCACAGAAAAGGCAACGTATTTTGTACTTAATTTTTGCTGTCTCCTTTCTCTCCAAAGGACAAAATAAAGTCTTTTTCAACTTCTTCTACTCCTATATCTGCATTGCTTTAGAAATCAGCACACAAAGCAGTGACATCCTCAGTTATTATTGCCCATCACTCCCTAAGTATGCAGATTCCAGTTACTACAAAAGTAATTTAAGTATTAAAATACTTGGCAGACAAAATGGAAAAGCCCAAATAACAACTCACCAGGTTCTCCTCAAACCACTCCCTCAGACACACTGCTGTGGCCCCTGGGATTTGGGTCCTCAGAGCTTCTTTCTCCTGAGGGTCCTCCAGCATCTCCAGGGCCATCTTCAGATCTTCCAGGAGATGCAAAATTTGAAAGGTGCCCAGGTACACTGATGGAGCAGGTGACACAATATCATAACCACCATTAGCATACTCTGTGGCTGACTTTGTGCCTAAAAGAAAAACACAGCCAAATGAGGAGAGGCAATAATGTTATATAATTGCTTTGTAGGTGGCAAAAGTTGTGCACACTACAACATTTGGATTTCAGACTGACAAGTTTCACTTTATGTTGAAAACCTTCATTTCAGGCTTAGAAATACCTGAATTAATCTCAAGATAAATCATGAAATCTGGAGGATTAATTGCAAGAGGTGTGTACATGCATATCAAAAAGGAATTTTGACCTAGATCACACTTGCAAATTATGAATCCCAAAGTTTGTTCCAAACCACCTGTAATTTTCCACAGTTACCAAGAGATGTCACTCACTTCTCAGCTACATCCCTGAAAGTCCCCAGGCAGCACACTGCCAAGCAGTGCAAGAATGATTGTGCAGCTCTCTGACAAGAAACTGGGGTCAAAATAGATCATGGTGCCAGATCTAGAAAAGCATCAACGACCCTGAGCAGGCTTAGAACTCTCCCACAGAGAACACCACCACAAAAGTTAGCAATAAAAATGGCAATGAAGTTTTTCTAGCTCCATAAATGACAAAAAGCTCTCTAAATTGTACTGTCTCTCTCCTGCCAGTCCTCCAACATCAATATTATTTTTCTCAACAACAATAGGCATAAAAACCCATAACTCACTTATGGAAGAATCATAAATATTACACATTCTAGTATCTCCAAAGCTTCTTGTCTTAGTAGCCTGTGTGTTTCAATGAGATGCTCACTAAAATAAGCTCTCTTTTCTCAGTCCTGAATCTCAGACCTTGATTTCATTTAATATGCCTTTGTGTCTCTAAGAACTAGTCAGATAGAAAACTTCTATTTACTCTATTATTTAAAGTTTTTCTGTACAATTCATTGCCTTGTGTACATAATGGATTGTACACATCTTCATTCATGTTCTCTCTGGCACAAACAATCACAATTTCTCTTCCTTTTTGACTTAATGGGAGATTTTTTTTAAGGTTTTTGATCATTCACATTGTACTGGCTCCACATAGCATTTAGTATTCATTAGAAGACTACATAATTGAAGTACACAGGGGGATTTTAATAATCTCCTTGCTATTTTTTTTTTTTTTTTTACTCCTGTGTTTAACACAGTTTACATGTTAGTAACGAAAGGAACAAAAATCTTCACAGGGTCTTTGAAATGATCTGCTAAGTTTATTTTTCCCCTGAGCAGATGTATCTAATGTGATGTCCAAATGTATAAAGAATTCAGATTTTCTTCTTGAATGCACTCTGCTTTGCATTAACCACTGTTAGTTTGCCTGCTGTGGTCATTTATCTACCATGATCTGGGCATTGCAAACTGTGTTTGAACCCAGTGTTTCATTTTACGTGTGGCCTGATACACATCTCATGAATACACCAACACTGTCGGTCCTAGGACACAGAAATAACTTCTGCACCTAAATTAGCTTTTAACCAAACTGCTAATTAATCATTTAATGCTAATATTATTCCCCATGTCAACCAGTTCTTGAACAAAGACAATGCTTGGTCTCTCGTTTAGTGAATGCCTGATTTTACTCACAGCTCCTGGGAAAATTTAAATAATATTAACTAGGTGTTCTTCAAAAACTCTTTCAATGTCCCAAAGTAATCTGTCATGTCTTTGCAAAAAATTGTGTGGCTTGAATTCTACCATACAATCCATGTGGGTTTTGGGTTTTTTTACTATTTTAAATAATGAAAAGTCCTCTCTAGAAATTTTGCAAGGCTCTGTAGTAGGAATTTTCTTTATTTTATTTTGGTAAAGCAAGAATCATTTTCACTATTGCAGCATTTCATATTAACTTAATCTCTTTTCAGACTCTGAATATTCTGTTCGAGCCTGTTGACCTCTGCTGCTTATGAGTTTATTTTAATACCTCAAGTGCAAGATCTCATCTTAATTTCTGGCTAAGGCCATGTCCAGATAAAGTTTCTTCAATATCCGGTGCCCCAGAGGCTGCCACACGAGACAACTCCCCCAGTAAATGAACCTTGGCTTCCTGAATTACTTCCTTTGGAGGGCAGGATCAACTGACTGCTCTGCAGGACTTGTGTGCTCTAACCACTAAATGATATTTTCTTATGTATTTCTATGCTCTCAGCCACTCAGGCCAGCTTGTTTCTGTTTATGTGTCTCCTAATGGAGATTAATATTAAACTATTAAACTAAAAATAGCAGATTTCCAAATTGCCTAAGGGCCATTTGGATCATATAACCAATTACATCTTCTTCATTCAGCCAGTGGCTTGTTACATTCTGAGATGCACACACAAACTGATATATGACACTGACTTCTTAAGCAGCATTGATTCCTTGGTTATTGTGCCATTTCTCACTCGCTCTTTTGGAAAACTCCATGCCAATATTTTCTTTTGCTTAGCAAGCACTTTTCACTCTAGAAACCCAGATCCAATCTATTTCATAATCAGCTCTGGTGGCTACCCCTTCAATGAACAGGCAATTTAAAATATTTATGGAATGGGAAAAACTGAATGGAGCATTCTGCTATAGATTTTTTCATGTTATTCTTCTGAATATTTTTTATTGGTAGACAAGAGAAAAAACCCAAACAAAATTCCACACAATTCAAACAAAACCACATAATCTTATAGGTCTGCAACAAATACTTCAGGAGTGGAAAAAAAGCCAAGCTAAGTACAATTTAAAGCAATTGTTCAGGAGTTCAGTTAATTGTACTAGGTAGATTGTTTATATAGTCAAATATACACCTCCATCAAAGGTACCATGTACCTTTCTCCAGGACAGAATTGGAAACATCTTTGTTCCAGTCCAAGGCACTCACTCTGTATCACCTCTTGCCTCAAACCCTGCATTATCATCACTACAACATCCCTGGCAACATCTGCCTTCCACAGAAAGCCATTCCAGGTTAGGTAGGAAAATTCAGTGACACTCACACATTTCATTGTGCCTTAATTTGATTTGCCTCTACCAAAATACCAGGGAAAACAACATATACACACATGGGCAGTCACTTTTGAGAAACCAATTCTGTAAAGGATAAATTTTCTAAAGTGCTGGAGCACAAGCAGAGCCAGCCAGGAATTCTGATTTCTTGAGACTGGGCAAACTCCACAGGCATCCTTGATTTATCCCAGGCTCTTCAACTGACAGCTCAGACTGGCAGAATTCTCTGCATCCTCACATTTTGCCAAGTGTTTAATTTTTTTAAAAATTGTTTGCTATGTATTGCTAATGTAGCACCTTTATTCTCCTAGCTGCAAGGGAAAATGGAGAACTCCTTTGAATGCAACAAAGAATGCACTTTGTACTAGGGGCAGAAATGCAGAAACACAGAGCTCAACTCAGCACTTTAATTCAGAAAACTTCCTGATTTACTGCTAAAATTCAAGTGAATCACAGGCTTGCTTCTCTTATTTGCTTTCCACGTATTTCCATGTTAAGTAGGATTGCACTGCTCACCAGAGGGACAAGAACACACCCTGGAACACAGAAGTGAGTAGGAGTAAAGGATTGTATTTCTTTGCATTGCTTTAAACCTTGACATCATCATGCTGCAAAATGCATGGAGTTTTAGCACCAGACAGTAAAAATCTGCATGCCCTTGCAGATCAATGGAAATAAAAAGAGATGCCACACAACATTATTTGTTACCAGAATCCTCTACCATTAACAGCTCTTTATATGTGTGTAACTTTATTACAGATAAATGAATAGGGGAAGGTTGCAGTTCAAACACCAGAATTTTATCAAGAGTCAGGAAAAATAAGTGCAGTTTTCAACTCTTGCTAAAGGAACTCATTTTTTCCTTGAGCAAGTCAGAGTCTTCTTATACCTCCCTTCATTTTCCAGGGGTAAAAAGGACACGGGGGAATCTTTTGTCGTGATGTTTATATAATACCCAACACCATGGTTTCCTAGTGTACTTCTGGAACACAATGATTCACCATGAATGCTCACTTGAGAAGAGCAGGGAAGAAAGAAAAAAAGGGAGAAAAAGTGTTGAAACTAAGACATTCCAACTAGCTCACTCCTGGCCTCCCCCAACAGTCAGTGAGTGAAGGAGGTTAAAGGCAGCTGTAGGCAGAAAGAATAAAAAGAGTAATAAAACAAGCAAAACAACTTTTAAGTTACACATTTCTTACACCCTGACCGTGCAAGCACATTTTTCCTCCAGAGGTCCTTGCAATTAGCAGAATGGCTTCAAAGAAATGTTCCTTTTGGGTGAATACATAACCTATTCAGAAAATAGCACTGCCAGTAGCCTGCAAAAATAAGTTACTAAACACAAGAAAGACAGAGGC
Source organism: Sitta europaea (assembly GCA_013400255.1). Lineage (NCBI taxonomy): Eukaryota > Metazoa > Chordata > Aves > Passeriformes > Sittidae > Sitta > Sitta europaea. Next base: position 30,834 of record VXBS01000584.1, on the reverse strand, counting down.
AAAAGCCCTGCCAGTTTGATATTCCCTCTGCTCAGCTTATGTCATATGCATTCCTCCATCACACAGCTTCCATCTCTCCTGGCAGCAGATATTGCATCTGATCTCTCACCTTCCCTTGTATCTTAACTTCTGGTCCCCTGCATTCATCCTTTCCATCCCCTTTTTTTTACTCTCAAACTGTCTGAGTTTTGAAAATGAATTCCAGGTAATGCACAACTCAACCACCCTTGCTATAAAAGAGATTTTCCTGACTGCTTGCTCCTTTAGATCAGAAACCAGCAAAACCCAACAAAAACCCCACAGCAAACACCAAAACCCACATCTATGCCAGGTAAGGATGACTTTCTACAAAGCTGAAAAAGTCATGAGCAGCAATATTGACATATGACCAACAGTGATTTCCATAAAGTTGTAAATATACATTTCCTCTGGCTCTTCAGTCAATCATTACCCTGCTAGAGAACACATTTTTACCTGAATTTTTACTCAGTGAGCATATAGGTTGTCCAAGTTCTTCCTCTCTCCTTCAAGACTACAAAGTGTAATTTTCTTTGAAGCACAGCTTTCTTTCTCTCATGAAGACAGCCTTGAAAATGTGAATTTATGTAAACAAGCAGTAAGGGCTGGACAGCACATATTCCAGCCTCCCTGTTCCTCAGCCTCCTGCAGAATGAGCAAAGAGGAAGCTCACACAATCCTCCTTCCCAAACTATAATGCAGAATACATCACAAACAGTGTGTTTTGAATCACAGCTCATATTAACTTCTCCTCAAATCTCTGCTTTTAGATCTTTAACTACAGGGAAAAGTAACTATTAAGCTGGATTAGCAGGAAGCCCTAGGAAAAAATTTCCAAGCGTAGAAACTCTAATGAGCACATTCAGATGAGAGCTTCACACAGCTCGGGTGATTTTCAGCTGAGCTCTGCCCACAATCACACGTGGAATCTTCGAGACAATTTCCAAGAACTGTCTATAATTTCTTATGCAAATTATAGGTGTAATTACTCAGACTTCTTTCCTACATGCTTCTAGACGCTGAGCTGTGATATGCAGCACTGTTAGGGACTGAACACACAGCTACAACAAAAAAAAAATCACTCCTATCCAGAAACACAAGCTAAGCAGCCTGGTGAAAAAAAGGAGGCTGGATTATGCATCTGTGATGGAGGTTTGAGGCTGAGTCTCCATTGCACAGGAAAAACAGGACCAACGCATTTATTAAAAAATAAAAATACTTGCATGAATTTTCTCTCTATATATTTTTTTTAAATTTATTTACACATGAAAAAGGAGTGTATTTAGGGGCAGTGAACAAGTAGTCTAAGTAAAACTGTTTTTAGCACAAAATCTATAATTGTTCATAACAAGCAGTAGCAAGAGCATTCAGTTTGTGAGGAAGTGAAGGAAGCTTGTTTCATTCAGGTCACACTGTTTTCATTTTTAAAATGACTCTCAAATCGATTTCATTAGCTTAAAGTAAGAAGTGGACAAGACACAATTTTGAATTTAATGATATCAAACTTCTTTAAATTTAAATCTTAGAAATCTGTTAAACAACTGCCTCACTCATGTACTGAAAAACAGATCACATCACACAAACTACAAAAGGACCTTTGTGTCTCAGATTTTCAGTCCCGTGGGGTTTTGGCCATTATGGTTTAACTGCCTTTCTCTGCCACATGGATCTGCAGCTATTTACATTTCTGTTTCTTTTCAGTCCTTTTCAGACAGCAATGATGTATGGAGTTTATTTGGGATAAAAGCAATGCATTACTGCCCTTTGGTAAGGTGGTGTAGGTGTCTAGGACACAACAGTATTTTTTCTGTTTCATACTAAAATACCCTAACTCTTGTCAGAAATAAAGAATTTAAAGTAGCATATTTGAACTGTAAGTGTTTTTCCATTTTGAATTAGTTTTAACTCCCATTTTCAAGAAAACTCCTAATTTCATTGTTTTGCTGGAAGGGCAGAAATTCTTGCAAGGAAGTCGAGACCAAATTGATCAGTAAATCAGTTTGGCTTGGGCCTTCAAAGGAGCACTCTGCCTTACAGAAAGCAATTTCAAACACCTGATGTTTTAGATGATAATGAAGTATTCATAGGAAGGGTTGTCTCAGCGCTGCCCTGTTTGCAGAGGGAATCCATGGCTCCTGAAAACAAGATTGAGAGTCTTCCCTCTTGGAGCCCCATGGTTTGAAGAAAGTGAGAATGGGAAGCAAGTTTGGGGACAGCTGTAGTGACCTCTTGAGAGGTTAAGCACTCAAAATCGAGGAAATTCCAAAGGTCAGGTTGCTCTGGCAACCCTGGGGAAGGGATCAGTGGCCAGGGCTGCACCTGCACAAAGCAATGAAGGAGCCCTGATTTTCACAGGCTTTTAGAACACGGACCAAAACTGCCCCTGGACACTCTGCAAGGTCTTTACCTGAAGGCTGCAGCATGTGTAAAAGCCTTAGCAAAGAGCTGGTTAGAGTAACAAAGGGCTGTAATGGTTATTCAAGTGTGTACATGGGTTTTAGGTGTTAACAAAATTAAAAACAAGGCTACAGAGAGCTGACATAAAAAATGATGAACTGAGTAAACACAAGAAAAATTAACTGTATTTTTAAATGTTTAAAATATTTTTTATTGCTACAAATAGGTTATTGTTGGTATGTGAGGAATTAACCAACCAGCTTTTCTGAAGTCAAGTGTCTGAAGATAAATGTCAGCACCTTAAACAAATTTTAAGTGTTATAAAATAAACCCCACAAATTATAAACCATAAATATCGTGTTAAGCTTTTATAGTTCCTCCTCTAATATCCTGGATGTTTAGAGGTCACACACAATTTTTTATCTTTCCCTCCCCCCCAGGCCCTCATCAATCTTGACACATATTTTTCTGGAACTTTTATGACAGGAAGTTATGTATTCCTCTATCAAAGACCTGATTTCAAATAATTTTACATGTAATTTCCTTTTTCATATCTCTATTTCTATAAGATCTATGCATAAACACTCTGTAGTTAATGGTTAAAAGAGCCACAATATTCTAACTTCACAAATGCTCACCTTACCTAATGCATAGCAGTAACAAGATAAACAAGTGCTCTAGATATATTATTTCTTTTGTTCAGAAAAAATAGCCTAAATCATTGATTGAAAAACAACAGAAAAAAAAAGGAAATGTACTAATCATAACTGAAGCATAGCCTTTCAACATAATTGTAATTTATTTAGAAAATGCAAGAAAACCACTGCAACTGTTGTTGTCCACTTACTCTGATCTACAATGAAGGAAATTGCTCAGTATTTCAACTGTTCTGTTTTGCTCATCATTATTTTAAAGACAGTTCAGTGCTCTGAAATTAAATTCTACAAAGATTCCTATTACAATTATAAAGAGTTTTACACCTTTGCTGTAGAAACCGAACTTTGAATTTGAAAGTATTGTGAGTTTTGAATAAGACTGAAGTGACAAAAATATAAAACCATCTGGAGGTGTACAAATTGAAAAGAAGAAATAAAAGTGGTTTTTTGTTTCTAGCCATTCTACACTGTCACAGCTGTGCCCATCAGCTGCATGTCATCCAGCATGGACTCCAAATGAGCCCCACCAGCACCTCCCCAGCACACACACACACACACACAGATAAATACAAATAGGATTAAGTGCTCTCTGTCTGGTCTGGAAAATTTCAATGCCTCTTGCAGCAGAACAGAGGTGTCCCTCCTCTTCAAAGCCCTGTGAGACTGGATGAGTCCTGGGATGGCATGTGGCTATTCAGGGGTGAGGGATGAGGTCACTAGGAAATATTGTGATTTCCTTTTATTTATCTATTTATTTATTTACCAGTGAAAATTTTATTCCACAGAACCTAAAGTCCATCCAAAGGAGTTCAAGTGAGTGTCAGTATTCTGTTTTGTTTAGAATCCAAGTTCTAATCACTTATTAGAGGTGATTTAATAATGCCCACAAACAGGTCCTCCTTCAAATTCTGGCTGGTGAATCCCATGAGGAGAAGATATGAAACTTGAACTAAAAGCCTGTTAATCTCTAAATACAGTTTCCTCTGGAAGCCCCAGCAAAGCTGTGGCAGTGGGCAGCCAAAGCCATGGACTGAGCTCCAACATTCTGCCAGCTCAGAAGGGAATCCAAACATGATTACACCTTGGACAACTCCATGCCCAGCTCTTTTATTGTATTTACTTTTTAATCTTCCTGTGCTAATAATGAAATATTAGTACAGACCCATGTGATAACATGTTTAACTTTCTCATTATTTTCCAGTGAGCAGTAATTGCAGAAGCTCTGGTTAAAAGGAAACTCAGTAATTACACTGATGACTTGGTGAATTTGAAGAGACTGTAGTGAGCTAAACTGTGATGGGAGGTTTTAGACCTTACAATTAACAAACAGTCACTAATCACAAAGGGAAATAATGGATTTAAAAATTGATGATGGAGAGAAGCAGTTTGATATAAAATAATAGTAAAAGAAAAACTGCATGAATTGGTTATGATATATTGCAAAGAAAAACAACAAAGAACCACATTTTAGTGAATGGGTGGAAGCTGAATAAAGAGAAGTAATGACTTGGTTAAAGCTCAGAGGGAAGCAATGGCAAAGTTGTGCACCCTCAATGAAGAATGAGTAGATGGATGTGATGTATGGTGCTTTCTTTAGAGGAAGCCTGTTTGGAGTGCAAGTCACTCCAGCTAATGGATAAATGATGTGCATTGACAATCACATTAGCCCTTTTTGCTGTTTTAGTCAAATAAGACTAATCACTCAGCATGCCTAATTTATATAGCTCTGAGGGCAGGTTATCAGTACAGCTGGACTGAGGCAGAAAAGACTTGGGAACACTGACCTATCTGTCAAATTTGATCAGGCCCAGTGAAATTCAATTTGTTAATCTTGCCTCCCAATCCTCCCCTCATGCAGTCTGAGCACTAATAGGTTTTGTGTTGCACTGACAATGAGCACAGGCTGCAGTGGGACTTCTTGGTTGGATTAATCAGAATCATGCATGAGAGATGTTACCTCTTGGAGCAAGGGGTAGGGCTTCAAGAATTGGAAGGCTAAAAGTGCAAATCTGTTAAATACTTGTAATATATACTTGCATATACCCAGTCCTTACCCTAAAGGACAAGGCCATAATCCAATATTTTAATGAAAATAGAGTAAACAAAAGAAATGAGGGCTGATTAAAGAGAGAGGATGCTGGTTTTGCATGTGTGTATATGCATTTATACTCAAGCTCCAAAAGTTAAGCAATGTCAGATATACATCTCTGGACTTCTCAATTCTCTAAAATGGGATTAATGCTAATTTTGTGCCTTAAGATGAAGTTTCTGAGGCCAAGAGAGGCATGTGTCTCTCCTAGCACTCACTCTGACCTCATTGCAAAAGAAAGCATCTTTTTTATCAGCTGCCTTAGTTTACATCAATCATGAAGTTTGTCCTTGGTCTTTGAATCCTGGAGACCTCCACAGAACCTGGATACAGTGAAGTGAAATAGCACAAGCTCTTAACAATTGATGTTTTGCTGTTTCCTGTCAACTCTAAGAGTGGCTACACTTGTACAGATGGTTTTGCCCCATATTTGAAGAAATCCCAGTCCTGGTTTGTTTCTGTACAGTCTTTCAGTCACCCTTTCAAAGGGGTTTTCTACCTTATTTTTTCTCTCATCAGACAGGACAAGAGACCATTCCTGTTTTCCAGTCCGTGCCCAAATTGCACACAGAAGCTTACTGGATTGAATTAGGGAGAATCAAACTGGAATGAACATTCTGTTCCTCAATTTCAGACAAATGGGGATAATAAGTGTGTCCAAGTATAGACTCCAACAGATGTACTCTGTCCTTCAGTCATACCAGAATATGCTGGAAATTGTTCTGGAACACACAAAACATTGGCTAGATGAGAATGACAACAGATTTAACCTGTCCTTCAAAGGTTTATCTATTCATGGCAAGAGAAAATAATACAGAAATAAGGTAAACAACCTTTCCAAACGACTGAGTTTTTCCCAAGTAAAGGAATAAATCAATATGTTTCTTTATTAGTACAGGAAAATACAATATTGAAATCATATGGGAAGCATTCCATTAGCATGGATGAGGCTTGACAGATGCACTGCCTGGCAAACACTCTGTCTCTTCTCCCATTAGATAGCTTTGTGCAATGTTTTCAATGTTGCACTGCCTATCAGAGGACATTAGGCTGCAAATGGGAGCAATGCAAAGTCACAAAGTCAGCTCTGAAGAGGTTGCCAATGTGCTGGTGAGCACCCAGGCACTGTGGAAATAAACTCCACGTGCCACTGGATGCCTGAATCGTTTTAGCTGAGAGCTTGGCCACCAGCACAGAACAGCTGTGGCCAGCTGATTTCCAGTGAATAGTTCTGCCAACATTTCCTTTGCTGCTCTGCATTACTTTTCTACACCACCAAGACAGCCAAGTGATGGGGGTAAAAGGGATGTCATTTGAAAGACTGGAAAAATTTAACTCTGTTCCTTATTTATCAAGGTTAAACCCTGAAATAGTATGGCACAAACAATCTGAAAAAGGAGGAGGGAAAAGAATATTAAACCAACTAACCAACCAACCAACCAACCAACCAAAATGAAAGCTGTCTTGCCTCAATTATTTTCCTAGGATGAAACTTGGGAATAAGAGTATTTTCTTAGGCTGTCATATGTTGCTATTTAATCACTTAAGCTACATATTATGAGGCTGTCTTTCCATACCATGAAAAAACACCCAACACTAAACACCTATTGTCATAACTGGCCTCACAACTGACAGCTCCTGAATAAAAAACAGAGTGTCAATCTGAAAACCAACTTAAATAGAGTGACTCTTTTCATTCTCCTGCTTTTTCTGAGGAGTGGAACCATCAGTGCATCCATGATATCCTCAGTGTGTGCAGAGCTGTGTATAAAGCACCAAGAAGACACCAAGTTCCATTTGTGGAGGTGATTTCTGAGCACAGGTTCCACAGTATTCCAAGGCTTGAATAAAAAGTATAGCAGATTTCTAGTTTATGGATTATGGTTTGGGATTTGCTTTGCTTGTCCTCTCCTTATATATCTAAGGGAAGTTCAATGCTTCCCTATCTATGTGTTCTCTCAGGTGTGAAAAAATAAAATCCCTTTAACTTTCATTGGTTAAAATCTTGTTAGAATAAGGTTTTGCATTCAGGACAAGGAAATATAGCTGTGATTTTTCTTATTTGCCTAGAATTTTTCCTATCAGTGTGGAAAGTTGTTTCAGTTGTGCCTATCCCATATTCATGATACACAATTCTTGTATACCAGCAGTCTGTTAAAGCTCAGACATTTAGAATAAAGTGAAGGCTCACATGAGGATGCAAAAAATAAACAATCCCAACCCCAGTGATTGTTTAACCTAAAAATCCTGGATAATGATGGTGACATTTACAGCCCCATATCAGTCTCTGGACAGAAAGCTTTCCTGGAAGAGCAGGAAGAAGATCAAGGAGCAGCACAACTGCAGCAGCAAGAGGCTGATGTCACTGTCTTCATCACCAGCTCAGCTTGGGTGCCACTCTTCAGATTTATAAAGCTTTAGTGAGGGCTTTCCCATTGTGCACAGGTGAGATCATGGCCCCACCCTGACACTCCTTTGGGAGCTCCTGCTGCATGGTGTGTGAGCACAAACCCCAAGGCACAAGAAAAACCAGGTACATTTTTGTGCATACACACATTTTTGTGTATATGTGCCTGTGTTAGATGCAGTTATGTATTATCCAGCTAGCCAGAAGACTTGGTGGAAACTTTCTTTAAAGACACATTGAAATAAAAAGCCAGCATATGAAATTTGGAATGCCACCACATGGCTGAGGATGTGTTTGGATTACCATGGAGCACTAAAGCAAAGCAAATCTCTCTTATTCAATATTCACCTTTCTGAGGGGAAAGTGCAAGGTTTGTTCTACTTTCTTTATTTTACTTCAGTTTTCTCCACATTGCTGTTGAACCAGTGTTAATAGTGAAATCTGCATGTCAGAGAACCGGATAAATTGAGAATAATTATTAAAAAGTGAACCAGACAGCTGAATCTCAAGATAGTGTGGTGTAAAATAAAGCATTGCTGTACCTGCAATGATGTCATCCATTTGCTCCAAAGCTGCTTCCAGCATGTGACTGGCATCAGAAGCCATCATCTGGGATTTCTTCAAATCTTTACTCCCTTTACTGAAATGACAGAATAAACCACAGTATTACACTAAATAGGTAAAAACAGAAACAAAAGAGGTTTCACTGTTGCATTTTACATTAAGGTTACACAAACAAATTTCACACTACAGCATAGTACTGCAGCCCAGTGCTACAAAAATTGAGCCTAGTAATGAGAACACTCACAAAAGTGTTCCTATTCTTGATAGGACTTGGGAGTTCTGTTTTGGGTTTGTTTTTTTTTTTAAGAGATTTTACTAAAACAACCAAATACAAATTTTAAAAAACCCTAAAGAATTTCAAATACTGTAAGCCTGAGATTCTCCTCTCCTCATCCTTAACAATGGTTTCCTAGATTCAAAGTTCAGTGTATTGCAGCCTTTTCCTCTGTGGGAAAAAAAGAGGATTGACTAAGGTTCAATAAAGGAATGAAGACATGGGGCAAAACAAGTCTAGCCTATAAGCAGAAATCTGTAGCAGCTCTGCTGTTTTACTTTTTGCCTTAAGAGTAAGAAAATTCTGAAACAGTTTTTACTCCTCCCTTCTAAATCCCCATTCAATCCTTCCACCACCTCTTTCGTGACACTGAAAATCCAATTCTTTCTCTTCAAATAAGCAAAACACCCCAGGTATGAGCTCTCTGAAGTTACTGCTGCTACTTTTAAACAGGATTAAATACATTCATGTTACCATCTGACATTAGTAACAAAAAAAAAAAATAAAGATCTTGCAGAGGGAGTCTCTGCTTGTGAGCTGGCGTTGCTGGACTCAGTCAAGCAGCAGCTGCTGCTGCCAGCAGATGCCTTTTCCAAGGGCAGAGGGATGCACACAGCCCATTTCACTGCCATGAAGAGTCCCCTCTGCAGGGAGCTTTTTGCACATCCAGAGCCCGAGAGCAGCAGGCAGGGCTGGCTCTGGCACAGCTCAGCCCCACGGAGGGCTCAGTGCTCTGGGGCTTTGCCAGTTCAGCCTCCTGGCACGCAGTTTCTGCAGCAAGGGGCAGGAGCTGTGATTTGAAACTGCTCCGTTTAAACTGCTGTCACAAAGGGCACCTGTCAGACAATGGACACAGACAGCTCCAAAAAACTCAGGCTGGGCAGGAGTGTCCTGTAGGCTGGGGCTCCTGGGCCTGAAGTTTCTGAGTTTCCAGACTCAGTCTCTTCAGGATGTTTTGGTTCAGGCAGACCTGGTTCTCACAGGCTTGACATAAACATTGCCAGTGTTGTTGTAACAAGAGTGATGTTCTGGATTCCTGTCTGTGGGATGGACTTCTCTCTGTCTTTCAGTTTGGGCCATGGGATGAAGAGTTCTGGCACTCTTCTGACCCATGAGATGGCCTGCTCTAGAATATAGATAAAAAGAATCAAGTTTTGAATAAATGTAATCTGAGGCTCCTGGGCCTGAAGATTCTGAGTCTCTGGACTCAGCTTCTTTGGGATGTTTGGGTTCAGGAAGACCTTGTTTCTCACAGGCTTGGCAGAAACATTGTTAGTGTTGTTGTAACGAGATGATGTTCTGGATTCCTGTCTGTGGGATGGACTTCTCTCTGTCTTTCAGTTTTGGGTCCATGGGATGAAGAGTTCTGGCACTCTTCTGACCAGTGAGATGGCCTGCTCTAGAAACTATAAAAGGGGGTCAGTCTATGAATAAAGGGGAGTCAGATGAAGTTTTCATAAACCAAGTTTCCTGTCGTCTGTTCATCACCCACAGTGACAGTGTCCGAACCCCAGACAGAGAAAATTCAATCTTCCTGTTGTGGTGAATAACAATACGACACAAATTTTCTGCAAAGTATGGGGAGATGATTTGACTCTGTTTTATTTAAATACATGATTCTTTTCATACATTTTGGACAGGCTACTCTGGTTGGTGGGAGAGTGACAGAACTCTTCACCCACGTTGGCCAAACCAGAGGGATGTCCAAGGAAGTCCATCCCACAGAAAGAATTCCAAACAAAATTTCATTACAGAAACAGAGAGTTGATGTTTATGCCCAAGTTGTGAGAACAAACTTCAAAACCTCAAAACATCACAAAGAAACAGAACTTAGAAACTCAGAACCTGCAGGCCTGGAAAAAAGATTACACTTTCTGTGCTGACAGAGACAGATCCTCAAAAATACACTGAGGCCATGGAAAAAGCTTCCAAAACTGACTAATAGCACTAAAATTGTGAGTGTGTAGTTAAACAAAAGCGTATTATATCGCAGAGTGAAAAAATTAGAATTTAAAGTTTGAAAATCTAATGATATATGTATATAACAAGAAAGAAATTTTAAAGCATAAATTAGTTCTTTTTCTTCACAAGTTTAAGTAATTTTGTGTGATTAATTACAAAAATCTGCAGTGCAAAACTCAAGGATTTAGTTATTAAGTTAAAAATAAAAATAAATTAATTAGCATCTCATAATTAAGTAATTCAAACTGAAAAAGACCTTAAAATATAACTCTAAGCACCATTTCTACCCTGTTAACTTAGTGTATAAGAACACTCACATTCAAGGAAGCTAACATAAATAAGAAATAATAAACATCTAAATCCAAACAAAAATTCTATCTCTCATGCTTTTAATCCTGACCCTGAAAAAAAATCCCCAAATAAAACCAAAGGGTTCACCACAGGTAAGTGTAAAGGCAATGGGTCTACATTGGTATTATTCCAATGCCACTGAAATGCCACTAATACGTGCTTATCATGAGATTACTTGTGCTAAGAACTCAAGCAATTTGAATTGAAATAAATATTACAGTGAAAATTGGTACCATCAAACCAAAATTATCTTCTCCCCTTGAAAACTAAGAGTCCTGAGACGTGGGCTTTTTTCCATGGTGCTGGCAAAACACACACAAAGAAAGCTAATTTATTTAGACCCTCTGTGTTATCAGCATCCCATGTTGATTCCAGTTAATGCAGATAACCTCAGGATGGAGAGGGACAGATGCAGGAATGAGTCAGAAACTGCAGCACTCCAATTTGAACTCTGCCATTTATAGCTTGTCACAGTGGGTAAGCCACAATTTAACTTCAGATCACATTGATCTGAAGAGCAATGTGAGAAAGCCTCATCTTTAGTGCCACCCAAGGCTAAGATTAATGTAAGTGAATGGCTGGTTTTGGTTCCTAGGGTTTTTTTTGTCAAAATAATCTTTTAAATACGAGCAATGCTAAATTTAACCAAAGCATGTGTCACCCAAACATTTCATTTGATGGCACTGGAAATAACATAAATTGTGCTCTGAATAACCTGGGAAGTCACTAAGGCAGCTGATATAAATTAAAATTTCAGAGTGCTTTCTTTCACACGTGGACTTTCCAGACACTCCCACCAATCCTGATGCTTCCATTTGTTGGCTTTTGGGAGAGTTCCATCTTCTGTTGCTACATCACAGGCCACCAAATTCCTCTCAGCTGCAATGATCCTCTTTCCCTGCAGTATTTCCTCCAGTTCAAAGCAGCCATACCACAGGGAATAATCACCTCAGAGCAGGAAATCCCCCAGCAAAGGGAGCCAGGGGGGCACCAAGGCCCCCTCGTGCCACCAGCCACTGCCCAGGGATGCAAGGCCACCAGCTGATTTCTGGCTCAGGGTTAGAAGGCAGAAAAAGAGTGGAAAAACACTAAATACAACATGGAGTTTCTATTTCTGGGTTGCACTCCCTATTTTTGCTTGTGATGAAAGCTGCTGCTCCATGGGCTGGAGCAGCACGTGGCTGCTCACACAGGAAATGCAGGATTACATTTCTTGTTAACATCTGATACAGCATTTCATCATTCGTGGTGATAAAGCTGCAGAGAATGCTGGTACACTGCATTGCAAACTTGAAAATTCACTTATGGAAAGACCTCCCATCAAAGCCTTGGCAAAACCCAGCGAGTTTTGCTGAAAAACTCCACCAGAAGCAAATCCTTTATCTCCTCCCTGCCTCCAGAGTCAGCCTGCTTTCTCACCTGGACCCTCAGTGCATTTGCTGCTTAAATGCACTAAGCTGTAGCAAAACCTGCTGATCAAACAACAATTTATTAATAAAAGCAATGTTCTTTGCTCTGGAGATAATGTAATATTACTTGCTTGACAAGTAAAGTAAAGATCTTTTTCTAGACAGACCTGTTGCCTGTGCTCCAGGCAAGTCTAACTTTCCCAGACACTCCCTTCTTACAGTGTGGTTGTTCTGAGCAGTATTATGAAAAGGGCTTGTTAGATCTCCTGGGCTTTCAGCTACCATTTCTGATCTATTTCTATAGAAATACCTTCAACTCTGGATTCTTTTTAAAACATTATTAAATAACAAGACACTTGTAACAATCCCTCAAACAGGATCCATCTATTTGCTGGTATTTTAATTACAAATATTTTTACAGTTTTCATTCCTGAATGCCATCGACAGATGCAGAACACAATGACTTATTTACTTATGTAAATATATACATATATTTTAAAAAACAAAACAAAACAAGTCCTTACCAGCTTTGGAAAGGACTGAACAAAAGTTATCTCTCACTTTACAGTACAAGCTTCAATACTAGCAAATTCTAACCTTCAGGATTTATTAGACGAATTAATATGCCAGCAAAATACAAGAACCAGGCTACTCACCTTTACAGGTCTCTAGGAGGAAAAGAATTTACTTTTTTTGCCTGATCAGTAAAAGTTTCCTTGCTATTAATAGCCAAAGTTTTACTGTTAAGCAGACATAAGTCTAAATTATTATCATCCCTTCTAAGCCACACATTCATACTAATTTAGAGCCCAGCCCACAGAGATATTGCAACCCTTTTTGTTATAATTGCCTAAGCAATGAGCTCTTCCAGGAAGTGCAGACAGAGCAAAATGTCTTTCAGGTCTAAATTCCTGAAACTTATTTTGTTAAGCTAGTTTTCCACTCCAAGTCCTAATCTAAGATTTGCATTTCAAATAAAATGAAAAAACTCTGGTAGAACTATTATGGTCAGAGCCAATATCCCTTGCAAATTTCTTAACCTGTATTATCTATGTAAAACTGCAACCTACTATGTCCAAAAGGAACATAATATTTAGCAGACATATTCACTATGAGCAAGATGTTCTTCAGAATTATGAAAAGCCTTAATTCAATTTGAATCTTTCATGGCTGGCTTGAACCAGCAGCTATCCAGAGATATGAACAACAAGAATTTAGGCAACTCAGATTTATCCCAAGGTTGCTCATAATAATGAGGTTACCAACTTTATCAATTTCGAGGGCTGTGGGTTTTGACAGAAACTCCAGAAATTCAGCTCTTGTCTGTGGCCTATGAATTCCTCTTAGCAGACACACATAATAATTAACTACCACCACCTTTCTTTCCTAGGATGGACAAATGCCTGTGTGTAAACTGTTTGAATATGCAGATTTGAGTATTGCATTACTTTGTACTTAGTGGCATAATGAAATATCGAGTACCTTGGATCAGCCTCAGAAGTGCTCCAAGCTTTCCTTCAGCTGCCAGGTGACTCCTGCCCTGGGATACACAAATATTCCCAACTTCCAGCCTCTCTCCTTCCCACTTTTCTTTTCCCCCAGCCACGCTCTGTGTAGCATCCAGACAGGAGCACAGCCCCTGATCCACCCTTCCACTCATGGCACCATCAGTTACACAAGTTACAAATTCCTGCTTGGATCCTGGCCCTTCACACCCTGCAGTCACTCTGTAATGAAGATAATCCTCATCTACAGTTGACAATCCAGGGCACAGCACCATTTCTGATGGCCACTGGAGCTGCTGCCTAAGAAGGCTGCTCAGGCAGGATCCCCCAGGGCTGTCCAGCCTGAAATCCTTTTTATCTGACAGCTGGGAGAGCTGGGGGTGCTCAGCCTGGAGGGGAGGAGGCAGTTTCCCAGTGCCTGAAGGGTTACAAGAGAGCTGGAGAGGGGCTTTTCACAAGGGCAGTAGTGACAGAAGAAGGGGTAATAGTCCCAAGCTGAAGGAAGGTAGGTTTGCATTCAATATCAGCAAGAAATTCTTTACTGTGAGGGTGCTGAGGCCCTGGCACAGCTGTGGCTGCCCCTGGATCCCTGGAAGTGTCCAAGGCCAGGCTGGAATGGGCTCTGAGCAACCTGGGATAGTGGAAGGCATCCCTGCCAATTGGCAGGGTGAGTGGAACCAGATGAATTTTGTGGTCCTTTCCAACCCAAAGCATTCTATGGTTCTAGCTTAAATTTCATTTATTTCTTAATACAAACAGTACTTGTTCTATTTCCCCTTCCTATGCTTCACTGGAATAGGCAGAAAGATAAAAAAGCATCTTCTTTAATTGATTACCCATTTTGTAATAAGTAAAATCAAGGCTATTTAAGAGGGTTTTTAAGAATAACTAGAGTAGGAATAAAAAAACCCCAAGTTTACTTTCAGCTGGAAATTGTAAAGTGTCCACACAAAGGTGGAATGGGCAGCTCTAAAGAGAAATGCAGATTAGCCAAAGCTGAGCAAAGACCTGACAGCAAATTACTACAGGTAGGTGACAGAACTGCTAAAGTTCAACATGCTGCTGGGGGTCCTTGTATGAGGGGATATCTTTAAGTGAAGCACCTTGGCACTGTAAACTCACCATATCTGTGTGTCACAAATGAAAGTCAGAGCCACAGGCATAAAGCAATGATGCTTTTAAACACAATATGCTAAATAATTGGATTTAAAATAAGAAGGGAACTGAGTTAAACTTACTGCATTATGAAGTGGCAAAGTCAAAGCCAAACTTCTCTTTTCAAAAATGAACCAATCAAGTTTGCTAATACAAGTATGAATTTCAATTCTGGAGGGAACAGAGGGTGAAGAAAAAAAGAAAGCCCCCTGTAAAAAACTGCTATATCAGACTGATACTTGATGCTTTAAAACACAAATCACCTCATAGCAACTCCTCCATGGGCCTGATGGATATTGAGTTACAGTCCCTACTGGTACCATAACCAAATTTCCTGACTCATGTTTGCACAAAGTCTCATCCTTACATATAAAAGCTGACGCTGACAGAATGGCATGTGCCAAGTGAGCTCCTTTCAGCTCCTCTCTGTAACACTTCCAGCAACTGCAGGAAGCCCTTCAGTCCTCAATGTTGCTTTAAACTTTGTCCATAAAAGCTTAAAAAAGCCCTTCATCATTTAATTTAATTGTTATCAGATATAGGAAGCTTTCTGTGTCATACACAGCACAAAGGAAAAATGTTATAGCTTCTGACTTTGCAAATATTAAAACTAAAATTGCACTGTTACTGGATTAAGTACAAAAAGTCTAATTATTTTAATTTACTTCTCTGTCATCTAACTAGTTCAATAGTTTGGATATAAACTTCAGCTGAACAAAACACTACCTGATAAAATACACGAGAGGAAAGTTTCTGAGGCAAAATAGGAACTTTTCTGCTCTGAAAATAAACACATATGAAAGTCAGATTTGCTACTGCAGTTCACATCTAGTTCAGAGAGTTTTACAACAAAGAAAAGTTAGATCCTCAACATTTAAAATAAACTGTTTTGGTTTTTTTTTATTTTCCTTCCAATCTCACTGGCCTCAAGGTCACAGCTCTGAATTTTATTCCATGAAGGTCAACATTTCAAGGAGATCTTTGAAGTTACTTAGATTCAGCTCCAGTGCACGGGAAACTGCTCAGACCACACCTTCCCCCACCCCCAGGTCATGAGAGTAAATCCATGCTCTGGTAAATTGAAAGGTGAGGAGTTATAGAAAAAGTAAACACAGAATTCATGCACAAATTAACTCTGCCCTAGAGTAAAGCAGAGGACAAACCCTTGACAGGAATGGAGAAAGAATAGGTAGATATGACAAGCAAAAGTTTCAAAGCTAGGCTTTGTAAAACTCCTAAAAGTTTAGACAAATAAACAGTGCTAGCACTGTTAGCCAGAAGATTTTATATCTCACAGAAATGCGAGGTCCAATTTTCCAATCTTCCCCATTTCTTGAGTTCCCTGATGTCCAAAGAGGGTCACTGTAAGGATCAGCTGCCTTGCTACAAAGAGCAAACCCTGGGGCACCTGGCAGGGCTGGCAGATTCCCTGCAGCCCCAGGGGCAGGGTATTCTGAGTTTATAAAAATGCACAGAGGAGTCCCATGATGACACAGGTGAAGCTGTGAATGTTTCCAGGCAGAGTAAAAGCCACAAAGTTTTACAGAAACAGCTCAGGCTGAGAAGAGTGGAGAGCACTAAATGCTCCCCAAGGTGGGCAGACACTGGGACAGGTGAGGACCAGGGGAGGAATTGGCACCAGTGGATGCTGAGGCACCTGAGCTGGGTTTGTCTGCAGCAGAACCTCAGAACCAAGGGCAGGGCTGATGGCCTAGGAAACTGATTTCCTGCAATCCAAAGAAGCAATTCTCATCCACAATTTAACTAAGGTAAAAAACCTGAGGTCTGGGTTAGACTGCACAGAGAGACAGTTCAACATAGACACAATGAAGGAAAATATTTCTCATGAATGTTTGTTATTACCCAACTATCTACTCTTGGGATACTTTGATTATAAAGCTCTGTCCTGAATTTCCCTCAGCTTTACAGATGCGACCCGAAGGCTCTTGTGAAGTCTAAACTCAGCTTTAGATGTAAAGGCTAAAAATGTATACTAAAAAGTCAACTTTTTGACTTTTCAAAATTAATTTTCATGAGAGTTTTTCCCCCCTTTTGAAGCATTCTGTGCAGCAATTTATAAATAAGGGGAAACATCACTAGGCTGGTTTAATGTTACCCAACCTGCATCTGTGGATACAAATATGCTGAATTCATCCTAACAGGAACTGACAGTATCCAGCACTTCTGTTTAAATTGAAGCTTCAGTAGCTATTTTGATGGAAGTGTCTGTGGGAAACAAAGACAAGAAAAACATACTTCTGCTAGAAACAGCAAATTCAACAAAATTGAATCTGCTTGGATTAAAAGCACTAAACTGGGAACAGCAAATGGATCACTGTGAAAAGCTCCATGTCCCACATTACTCAGCATATCAACAAAAATATAAATTTTAGCAGCTGTGCCTGTGCTTATAAACAAAACATTCCTCTGTAGATTGCTTCCTGAAGATTATTGAAAATATCTTTGGGAAAAAAAGCCATCTTCACGTTTTTCCTCTCTCTGCCTCAAGAGCAGGGATATCACAGGTAGTTGTCCCCAAAAAGGTAATTTCCCCTGGTGTGCAAGAGACCAACCCAGAGAGCAGAGTTGCACCAGTTGCTGAGTTGCCTTTGTTACTTTCTTCCTTATCTTGGGAATTCTGCCCCAAGTCCCTGTGGCCTGTAAATTCTGCATCCTTTGTGCCAACCACCAATGGTGCATCCCTCCCCTCCAGCTTTGTTAAGCTCCCCCTGTCTGGGATCATCGATCATGTCAAGCCCTAAACTTTAACAAGACAATTCTACTGACAAGTAACTCATCATTCCAACACCTGGACATCATAACCAGGAGGCAAAAGTCCCTCCCAGCAAGTAAAACCTTGATTTAAAATGACATATGCTGTTGGTTTTGCTCCTCCATTATTCAGCACATGGGACTTCTTGTTCCCTGCAGAACTGGCCAACACTAAGGAAGTATCAATACTAATGAAGTACCTGTATCTTAAAATCTGTGTGGATTTTAAGTCCCAGCCTCCTATTATAATTACTTTACATACTTATTGTAGTAACACGATTTTCTAATTTTGGAAAAAAAGGTGTTATACAGATAAGTAATGCTGCAAGACAAAAGAACAACCAGGCATCCAAGAGAAACATTCAATACTTTTAAGATCCACAGAGGTGAGAGAAACATATAACACCCCCAGCTGAAGAAACATTATTACAGGTGGCAGGAAGAACTCAGCACCCTTTATCCTTGTTTTTCCAGTGAATCCTGGAAGAAAAGCAGATACCAGGATTCCTGGAGACACACTGGGCGTGCACTGAAATCAGAAGCTGATTTAGAGGGAGCAGGGAGCAGCTCACAATGAATGTGTGACAGGATACACAGGCCTCCTCAGTGCCCTGGGTGATGGAGGAGCTGGATTTGCTCACAGAAATATTTACCCAGGGAAGGCTGGCTCTTCAGGGATTCACCTCCCTGGAAAGCCACTCAAGTACTCAGCTCTTGTATTTCACACTCATCTGTGTGCACTGGTACTGCTTTGACTCTGTCACCACAAGTAAAACAAGTTAAGTAATAATTAGATAATTCAAAAAAAAAAAAAAAGGTAACTGTGTATCCAGTTTTGAATATCTGGGGAAAATGTTTCATAGGCTTAAAAAGAGTTCTGAAGTGCTCACTGTGGTGCTTCCACAAAGTGGATACTCCTGTGGCACAGGATACAAAAGAGATCCTGAAATTCTCCTGTGATATATTGCACCTTTTAGCATCAACTATGAGAGGTGTTCTCAAGTCCTTACATCCACAAAGCTCATCATGCAGTGTCTGCCAACCATTTCAAGGTATTTATTCTAAGTTCTATACAAATGTAAGATGAGTATGTTTCCTTGGCAAAGCAAGGGTAAGCTAAATCAATGTAAACTTCTCCTTACACGTTACACATGCTATGAGGGACTAAGAAAGAGAGAAGAAAAAGCAAAGCCCCAGCTCCATGCATCAGGATGCCTTTTGGAATTTGCAAAACTCTGATACACTTCCAGATAGAGACTAATTGCTCAGCAAAATTTTGAAGACTCCCCTTACAAGTCTCTAAAGTTTCCATATTCCAATCCAGTCATTTTGGCTCACAGATTTCTAAGACACATGATCCAGAAAGCTTTTGGTAGTTTTTCAAATCGACTGAAGGCAAGAGCTGAACCAAGAAGCAGAACTATTCATGAACTCAGCCCTCCTCTGGGTTTTATGTGCACATTTACAGCTGGAGTTCAGGATGCTGTCAGCATATTCCATCACTGGGGTATGTTTAAAGGATACCTTCTGCTCTCTGAATTCCCATTACTTTTAGGGCATGAAAAACCCACCAGTTAAACCATTATAATGAACATGCACAGGATTGCTCTGGATTCCTTTCCAGATAAGTATTTAACTAGTTCAACATGAACAACAACACAAAGGATTTGCCAAAACAATAAAACTGTAACTAAAATTCTACTATCTGTTACTTCCAGTCCCAAGAAGAACTCTTCCAATGGTGGAAATAAATAGAAAAATTACAAATGCTGGAGTATAACTGTAGCCAGAACAACACATTGTTATAAAGTTAGCCAAATTTCACTGCCTCTGAAATAAATAGACAACTTTGTACTGACATAGCAGAAAAAAGAAAAAGAATTCTTGCATTAGTTTAGAGGGCCTGAATGTCATCCTAGCAAGGCCAGAAGTGATAAAATGCACTGTCAAAGGCAGGAATGACACCTGGGGGCATGCTGGTTGGCAGGCTCTTACACAGCCTGTCTTGCTCCAGAGTGATTCATGTCAGGACTCAGAGCAGCTTTTTAGAATTATTTGAAAGTCCTACTACTCACATTTGGTCTGTGAATACACTGATAGAGTTTCCTGAGGTAATAACTTAATCCTGTATTTTAATGCTTGATAACAATGCCTTTATTTGGCCTGTTTATTAATACAGCCACAAAATAAAATTACTTCAGGCTAATGACTTGCAAAGTCCTTTAATCCCCAGCAGCTCCCAGCTGATTTGCCTGCATGAAAAGTTTCTCAGAAGTTCCTTGCTTTTGGGGCCACTTGCATCAAAATCAAAATAAAATATAGTCAAAAGACAAAAGTATTGAAATGACCATCTGTTGGATAACATTATCTTTGGCTTCTTTTTCAGGAGAGAAAAGGGAACCAGAATTCACTATCTGTTTCTTCAGTTTATTTAATTTTCCTGAAAATGGATCAAAGTCTGCTTCCATATCAGTAATTGTGGCATCTTTGTACTCTTCTATTAAATTTGCAAGGAAAATTTGATTTGCTATTATATAAGAGAGGTTTAGTCCCCTTTGTTTCAGTTGTTTTCAAACCTCCAAGTGGAAATATTCAAGACAGCTTCATTAATTCCAAAATAATGTGGATCTGGTCCATTCCAACTTAAAAGGAAGGATATGGTCATTTTGGCAAACACTAAAATACAGGTCTGTCATGAAGGAATTTTCCCCTCTACTAGTGCTTATTGATAAGGGATTGTTTTGCTTTGTTAGTGTTTATTGATAAGGGGTAGTTTTGCTTTAATGTGCTGTAAACATGTACACAGTTTACAGTTCTGTTTATTCATTACTTAAGGAAAGCAAATAAAATACATTTGCAGTGAAATGATATTTCTGAACATTCTGCCTGGCAAACTGGGCATTCTGCCTAGCATGGCACTTTTATCATTCTCTTGCTCCAAATACCCAAATCTGGATTTCCAAAGGAAGTGAGCAACTGCTACTCCCACCTGCAATTAGTCCTGGATAATCAGAAGCTTTGATTAAATAAAAACTACAAATGGCTGGTAAATCCCAGCTAAATTTTAGAGTATGAATTCCTTTTAAAACCAGCCATTTACTCTGAACACAAACTCCTCTCCCCATGCTAAGAGAAAAGTAAAAAAAGCAGTTTTCTAAAATCTGCCTTTTGCCATTAAACGAGAAACAGCTGCTCTCCACAATCTGCAGAGGAAACTGAAGATGCTACCAAGTTTCCTAATTAAAATGAAGAAGGCAATCAGGGCAAAACAGATTTGGACCACAATTCCTGAAATAGTTTTCTAATCCTTAGCCTGATTTACAATTCTTATGAAATGTTGCACACACTGGGCATAGTATGGGTGAGTAACTCTTGAGGGTTAGTCAGTATTTTTCACAGCAGAGCAGCACTAAGCTCTGCAAAGCAGGCCAGAACAGACCTTCTTCTTGCACAGAAGCTTGTTAGAACAACTTTCTTTTAGTGACGAAGGTTCTAATAGGATTTTCTTTTTATACATACCAAGTCTGCCAGAGCAGACTGAAAACTGTACTTTACAGTTTCAGGTAAAATTTCTACTTTGCATGCATCCAGATTTCTAAATTGAAGGACATTTAATTCAAAATTTAACTCATCATTTATAATGTCTGTGACTGAAATTTTCAGGTTTAATACAATCTGTGCTAAAATATTTTGTACATATACATTAATTTACTGTGCATATACTTTTCTTCACAGAAGTTTACTTCAAGAAAAGAAAATACTGACTTCACTAATTTTGCTTTTTTCTTCAGATGTAATGAACATGCTCTTCAAGAGAATAACATATCCTACTTTCATAAGTGGCTTGTGCTTGTTTCCTGCCTATCCACATAAAACAGATTATCTCCCTAAGGTCTTTGCTAGAGAGCTTTATTTTTTTGGCTGGAGTGAAACATCAGAATTTTTCTGTTTGGGAGCTGACTGGATTATGTTCATTAGTTTTTGATCATCTCAGAAACACACTCATAAATCTTACAGCAATGCCACTAGAATAAGATGTTCTGATTAAGCTTTATTAAAGCAGATGCTACCATCTGCACTGTAGAGGAGTAAAAACACGGGTCACTACATTCAAGAGACACTTGGCAAATATCTTCCCCTGTCCAAATAAGATTTCTGAAGTAAACTTTGGGTTGAAAGTAGTGCAAATTGGAAATAAAATTACTTTTTTTTTTGTATGAGCAGTACACACAAAAGAAAGGAGGCAGCCCCAGCCGAGTCAGCTCTGAATGCAGAGACCAACCAGACTTGTTTTCAGAAGACGATAAGGTAAACAGGAGTTCCCACACTGTAAGTGCTGGAAATCCAGATTAGAATGCAACAGCTTAGATTTATCTTCACTAATTACTTTAACAGGCACACAATCTGTTGATCTTAAGGAGTGTGAAGACCTAAGCAGCAAGTGAATCATTCTCTGTGAGTATTCATACACTTTGTGATGCTCTGATGAAAACAGCACTCACAGTCAGCATGGGATAAACAAGGCTTGTAGCAGAGGCATCCTTTGGACTTTTTCTTTACTTTGAGCATTCAGCCTGATTTCACCCCTCCAAACTAAGGCAAGGTTTCCTTGAAGGAGAATCATCTGATCTGTTTTCTCCAAATTCACATCTCCTTCAGGAAACCACCATCAATTTACCACCACTTCCTTGGCTGGTATGGCAAAGGCTTCCCATACAATCACCAGGTCACACTTGCAACTTTCTGGGCTCAGATCCATTGTTTGCCATTCCTTGAATGTCACATGCCACCTGTCACATCAGGTTTATCTTTACCCCTCTGTAAAGTGCTCTCTTTTAACTGGTATTCAATCCTCAGCTTTTATCCTCTGTTACTGCAGATTTAACCTGGAAAACTCAACCAAACAGAGAAATACAGAATATATTGTATAAATCACATACACAGAGTGGAGAAAACTACTAATGGTTCCCCATTTGTTTCTTGATGATCTGAGAGAAATAATGCCTTGTCTCAAGCAATTGAAGATAGCAAATTTTCCTTTTTGATCAGTATGAAAATATGCAGCTCTTTCCCCTCAGCAGGTTTCAGTCACAGGTTTTGCAGAAGCACTAGTGAGCCAGACAAAAAATCTTGCTTTACAGGTTATCAAATTAGAGTTTGAAATCCAGATTGTGCTTAAAGTCCTCCAAACCACTACACTGGAATTTAGCAGATGCACATTATAAACACAAATTGACCTAGACTGGTAACAGTGCCATCAGGATTTACTTTTTATGTTTGTTTCAGGAAGAAATTATCCTTGTAATTTAACTGCTTTGTTCTCTGCATCAATGAATTGCCTGATAAGAGCAAAGTGCTATTGAGAAATGGTTTTATAGCAAATAAACACGTGAAGATGGAAACAAAAGAGGTAACTGTAATGTTACAAGGTCAGAGAGACTTGAAATAAAAATGTCACACTAAAACATGGAGGCAGAGGCATGTAGCTACAGGAAAAAAGCACCTTTACTTTGTTGCTTAGTGTGCATCTGTAAAAAGAAGAATCAAAACGTTGTAAAGGTGTGACAGCAAGAAATCCAGCCTGATAGAAGTTGTTATTATCAAAGATAATAGTAACACCTCCTCAGAGCTGGTGCTTGCACAGAGATAAAGAACAGCTTGAGCAAAGGTGGGACTCAGCTTCTTCAGCTCCACAGCAACAGGAGAGTGGATAGCAGTGAGCAGACAAAAGCAAGCCGTGGAAAATTTAAAGAACTTAATTTACTGGTCAGACTTTCCAATTGTCAGGGTATTGACTGAAGCAAAGTTATTTCACACACACCTACAGAGCTCTGGTAGGTGATCAAGGGTCCCTGAGGAACATCCACTGCTGCTGAACTCTCTTCAGTAGCTTCTGAGATTTTCTAGGTTATACCCAAAGAGGTTGAAGTGATCTCGGGGGATGGGGTGCCAAACAATGATAAACATCTCCAGAGACTGGAATAGAAAGGTGACTTCTGACTGTCCCAATCTACTGCCCTAAACGATGTCATCTTCTGCTGCACTGCTATTTCCACACCTCTGGGTATTTCTGGAAAACACAGAAAAGCCTTTCTTTGTACAGCATGTTCAGTGATTTTGCACCTCTGCTGAGTGATGATTATCATAAACCACATCTCCTTATTCTCATTCTCTGCTTTGATAAAGTAAATCAAATGACTTCTAAGGCAAGGAGGAGGTTTCATCCTAGTGCTGTAAATGTTTTTTCTGGGGAAGGGAGCAGGAGGAAGGTGGATTTTTTTGCTAATAAGCAGAGCCCTGTCGAGGCCCTGCTTTACCTGTGTGAGCACAATCCCTTGCTAATCTTAGCAGGTCAAGGCTGCCTGAGCTCAAACAAATCCTTAGCTGTAGGGAAAACGAACTGAATTTCTGGTCTGTCTCTGAGTAGCCTAATAAGAGTGAAAGCAATGTCTGGGGATGAGTGCCTTGCAGGGTTTTGTGGGAGTCTGTTTGTTTATTTTGAGGAGAGGGAACAGAAAGAGGCAAACAGGAAACAAGTCAGGTGAATGAGGGCTGGAAGCAGAGCTGCACATGGAGTAACAAAGAGGTGGCTCCCTCTCTCTTTTTCTGTTTTATTTTCTGATTTTTTGCACTCGTTGTCCCTCTGTCTTTCCTGCCTATTTGCTGGCACTATCAGCATGTTGAGGGAAGGTGATTATTAAGGTCTCCACTCTACTTTTGTCCATCTCTTCTCTTCTCATCCTCCATTCAAACACTCTCTGACACATGGAATCATATTTTGCTGCCTCAGAGCCTGTATGGTCTGCCTGGAAAAACCTCAGCTCAGTGTAACAAGCATGACAGGAAAATGGGAGAATGCACTCAAGAACCCATAAAGCACTTCTGTGGTCTGTGCCTACACCAAAACATTCTTCCTTTGTCTACACATTTTCCACACTGCTGCTACCACATGAAGAAAAATGAAGTGAAATCAGATACAGGAGGAGTGAGGGGAAGATAGCTCTTATTATCTCGTCTTTACCCATTCCTTCCCTGCCTCTCCTCATGTGGACAGGGCTGCTGGAGTGCAATCAGGGTGGCAGCAGCACAGGCCTCTGCCAGCATCCCTCTAATTCCTGCTTCCTGTGATGGGAGATGAAAGCAGCCAGGGACCCTGGAGTCAGGGAACAATGCTCCCAGCCCAATTCCTACCACGTTCCAGTCTCACAGATCAACCCATTTCTGCCCCCTCCCTTTAATTTGGGCTTCCCATAGGGCAGTGTCCCAGATGTGTGGTAGATAAGCTGCTGTATATTTTGTCAAGACACTTGATTACTACCTGGCGCAGGTAAATAAAGCATTTAAGTTTGCAAAAGTGATGCTAACATTAGTTTTCAAAAGAGTTACAGGCAAGTCACATGTCTCTACAACAGAAAAAACTCCAGCAGTCAGTGGTGAGAATCTTGAGTTACTCCTCAGCTTAAGTCTTGTTATTGGTAATCAAAATTATTTTATATATTATAAATTGCATTATTATTAGTTTTACATATTATTTTTTCTCAGATTCTGGTAACGAGGTATACCTGTCCTCAAGACAAAGCTAAGGTTCTCTTGAGTTCTCCCCCTGCTTTAACTTACACTGGGTTTCCTTCAGGTTCAAAAGGGCTTTACAACTGTTCTCAACTGGGATCATGAGCAAGACGATGAAAAACTCATATAATTTAAAAAACAACAATCCATATTTGCTTATGTTTGTTCCAGTTTGACCTTTCACTTTCCTGGTATACCGAGTTTTAATCCAAGTATTTCTCCATTAGAAAGATGAAGAGCTGCATAAAGATTCATTGGTTTTAAATAAGTTCATACAGCAGATGCAAGTAAAAATCAGGAACACAGGCAAAGTCAATAAATAAACATGGAAAGCTGGAAATTCTACTTTCTTTGCTCTCCCACCCGCTCTTTCCACATTTCCATACATGTTTCAGGATGAAGTCCTTCATGCACTTGTTCACATTTTCCTTTTTAGAAAAAAACAACAAAACAACCCCAGAGAAGTGCCCCTCAGTGATTCCCCTCCTTCCACAACCTCAAAATTAAAAATCTGAAATTGCAAATGACCTTTTCGGCCGCGGAAGTGCAAAGTGTGGTACACGCAAGTCTCCAAAGGCACACACTGCACCCGCGCAGCCAGACCCCAGCTGCCGACCTGCCTCCCTGACACTCAGCATCCTCTTCTGCCCCTCTCAAAGCTGAGCAAAGAACGATGAACAGAGGGTGGTTCCTTCTCCTCGCAAGTGCCAGGAGGAGGCATTTTTATCACAGCAGCGCGATACTGCGAGCGCCAGCCCTTGGCACTGGGGATCACTCGCCATCCCCTCCCCGTACCCTTACCTCCCTTATCTCTACTGCTCGAGCAGCCAGCTTCATCTCCCAGCTGCTTTTCCCTGAACAGCCTTTAAACAACTTTCTTTTCATCACCGTGGCGCCCCACACGCCGCTTTTTTACAGTTAAATGTCAAAGCCCTGAGAGGGGAGGAAGGGGGGGCTCCCACCTCGGCGAGCTCGGCTGCAGGTGGGTGTCATTGCTGACAGCGCTCGCTGAACCCCCTGCCCTAGGCCAACAAAGCGCTTTATTTACCGACCTGCCAGTCCAACTCGAGTTTCGGAGCTTCGCTCGCCGCGGGAATAAATATTTACCTTGCAGGAGCCGCGTCTGCTCAAAAGCGCTGCTGGCGNCAGCCCCGCTCCCGGCTAGGTGCCAGCCCCGCTCCCGGCTCGGTGCCAGCCCGAGTGACGGCGCCCCGGCCCCCCCGCGGGCAGGTGCTCCCGGGATTCCTGCGCTCCGGGAATTCTAGGCACGGCACCGCCTGCCCCCCGCGCTGCCGCTGCCGGAATCAAAACTACGGTGTTTTAAGAAGTGGGACCACGCGCTTCTGTTTTTGGTTTTTTTGGGGGTTTTTTTGTTTTTTTTCGTTTTCCTACGGGTTTTCCAAGTTAACGCAGACATCGTAGTATTGACTGAGAAACACTAGCTACTCCAGTGATTTAAAAATTAGGTATTTCTCTACTTAAAGCACTCCTTGCCTACGTTAATTCTCTTAGTAAAATAACAGCGTAGGTCGTCTATATTGTTATAACTATTTCATAACACCCCCCCTGTTGACTCCTGCTTAAATATCAGCCTCTAATGTTCTGCGACTGAAAAAATCTCCAGTGCAGAAAGGCTCTAAGGACACAAAGGTTAAACACAAACACATTCATGAAGTGTAGCTTTTCTTCTGTCTCCAGAGATTCCAGGGCCACTCACAGAAATGTGGAAAGTGCTGCGAGTTTTGGTCATTGGGGTGCCTGGCTGAGCAAAAATCTGATCGAGGGTTTCTGTTGACCAGAGGGGTGACCTGTGCTGTACTGCCACAGCTCTTTCACAGCTGCTGAGTGCTTCTGAGGATGGCAGTTTTCTATGGAGCTGGCGAAACAAAAGTTACTACTTAGCAGAAAGTGAGATAAAGAGGTTCCAGACACATTTACAGTGCAATTAACACGTACTTCTCACTCTTAGTGAAGTGGTTGTATTTCGACCACCACAGTTTGCTGTCTTCCTCCTGGGATGATGATGTCTTTCACCTAAAGAATTTAAGCATGTCTAATACACACGTTGTTTTAATGTAATTTTGTTACTTTTAACACTTCTCAGTTTTAAAATCTCTTTTCCTAGAATAATCTTCCAGTGTATTTGGAGTGTTAAAACTTGATCTCTGTTACCTGCTGAGCCACTCTCTGACCTTGGGGAGAATTATACATTATTTCAGTTTTGCTTTAAACTTACACAAAACACCTAGGCTATGAATCACATGCCAGATATTCCAGATAAAGGATTGGACCTCACGTACAGAGCAGACATGCCCAAGGTGGGAGAGGGAGAAAATGGGAAGTGAAGTAGAACGCCTTTGAAACATCTCTGAACACGCTAAAGAATAATTTAAACTGGCAAGAATCCACAGGTTGTGTATTAATTCAGCTTCTGAATGTTTCTTGTCTTTTCTCTCAGCTTTGAGGTAGTCCTCTTAAATAGGTCAAATAGGAGTGGTGAAAATGACACTGGTTGGTAGCACTTGAATTTTTCATAATATTGATACCAAAAATTATTGGGCAGCACTGCATCTTCAGTATTGTTACACCATTTGGGAAAGAGTCAGTGGAATTTAGAACAATCTGGGCAAAACTTGGTTGTAAGGAGCCCAGTTTCCCCTCCTTTTGCCCAACTCACTGGAGGTCTAGGATAGGTGCCTGGACAACTTTCCACAGGATAGAAGCAGCACCTGGGACCTCATTTACTCCATGAGGCAGGGTTGTGTCCTGGCTGTTCCTGACCTGGAATTGCCAAGCCCCTGCTGGAACATGCTGTTCTGCAGCCTTTCCCTGGGAGCAGCAGCGCCTGGGAAGGCGAGCATGCCTTGCCCCAGTGCTGTGCTGGAGAGGGGAGGATCAGCAACTGCTGGCACTCCCTGGGGAAGCACAGGCAGGAGCAGAGGGAGGCTGAGCACAGAACACAAGCCCCTGTCTGTTCATGGGTCGTGATTTTACTGCTCTGTTCCTTTATTGTTTGACATAATACTGCCTCAGCACCAAAAAGCAGAGAGAATCTCAGTTCTGGGCTCCCTTTAGCCTGTTGGTCCTGTGTTAGATTCTTAAAAAATAAAAAATATAAATATATATTTTTATGTTTGGATGTTTTTGTTTCTTTCTGTGTTCTTTCTTCTTGTTGTTCTTTCTTTCTGGCCTGGGCCTTTCTGGTGTTTCTGTGTTTGTGAAGGCTTTTGTTTTCCCCAGCCCTGCATCTGAAGAAGAGATTGCTCTCATTCTCAGGAATTTGTTTATTCTTTTGTTATCGCATATTCATTCCCTGGCCTGCAACAGCTTTCTGCAGGCCAGTGCTCTCCTCTTTGGTCTTGGTCTCCTTGTCATCTTCCCTTCATCGTCTCTGGTCATCTCTAGTCATCTTCAGTCGTCTTGTCATCTGACTTCTTCTGCCTGCCCTTGGGAGGGCACTATCTTTTATACAGAAAATTACGTGTATTTATACGTATTTATAACAATTATCCAATGTCTACTAACTATGTTACACAGTGTTCTTTTACTCTAAACCAATCTAAATGTGCCACACCACCACAGAAGATGGAGAACAAGAGGAAGAAGAAGAAGCTCAGGGACACACCCCATTGCCTCCATCTTTTCCCCCTGATCTCAAATTGTAAAATCCTAAAATCTACTTTTTCACCCTGTGATATAATAATTATAATTCTATCTAAATTCTTGTTTATTATAATTCTTCCCAGGACATTCAGAAGGATTTTGTGATTCCCACAGTCCTGTCTATCCTGTTTAATGTCATTGCAATAAGTGAGTTAATTCTACACCTCTCTCAGTGCAGTGGGTTCCAGGAGCACTCCCTCAGCTGTGCTGGCCTCTTGGCTGATTACCATTCCAGAAGTGCCCTTCAATGAGAGTGGTTTGTGTCTTTGCTGCAGTGGTGCAGACCCATGACTGCCACAAAGCTGGCATTGTGCTAAGTCTTTGCCTCTCTTATGTAACAATGGGGTTTATTCAGGGAGAGCAGAATCATCCTTCTCAGAAAAGACTATGAGAAAAACAAGTTAGGAGCCCCAAAGCAGAGCACTGCTGGACATGACTTTACCAACCATCTTCCTTTCTTCTGTCTCAAAAAGCAGAGTTATCTGTGAGATCCCACATGTGAGATCCCACAGTTTATCCTGACATTTAATCATCAGGGTTTATTTTTATGCTGTTGGAATTCAGTGAGCAGAGCTGACCAAGTTTCTCTTCCTCAGTGTCACAGTCACATTATGGGTCACTTGGACAATGCTGAGTTTCAGTTCAGGCCAGATTTGTGATCCTGCAGGGGTGCCTGAATGGTGCTTAGGATGGTGCATCCAGTGGTTCTTTCCTTGTGCTGCTTGCCCTGTTACTGGATTGTGCAGAAAAGGGCAAAATGGATCACAGTCCCTGGAGGGTAAGGGCTAAAGCAGGCTCTGGGATGGAGGCCATAAAGAGCTCTGCTCCCTGGATAGAAACTCATGGTTCTAAGGCAGGAAAAAAAATCCTCTTTTGATACATCACTTTGCAGCATTTTCCAAATTGCTGTTATATTTGCTAAAAGGTTTTTATAAAGATGTTATTTTCCTGTTTATAAAGGAGAGTAAATTAGTTACGACTAAAGTAGTCTAAATTCAGGCCCAGCCACTCGGATATTTTACTATCAATTTGCTCAAGAATTCTCACACGATCCCACTTCCTTCATTCTCAAGTCTTTACTCCAAGACTCCAGCAAAGGTTGGACACAGTGTGGCTTTACTGCTTCCCCCAAATCACAGTCCTCGTAGACTGCAGGTTGTGAAACACCAGCCTCAAAACGAAAAAATAAACATTGTAATGCAGGACTGTGAAAGCTGCAATACTGTGTAATCTCATTTTTGAAAAAAAGTGACCCACTGAAATGTTCAGGAATTTCCTTTCATGTAAATGGGGATAAATCAGCTGTAGACAGGAAATAATGTGTTGGAGAATCCTTCCCCACAGACTGCATGCAGCTAATCCATTATGTGTCACTAGGAAGTGTAGCCTGCTTTATCTTTAGCAGAGATTTGTGGCCAGTCATGTTACCAATTTCCTCTGGCACAACCTTCTCTTACCCTTTGAAAATTTTCTTTTTTAAGAGGTTAAGGTATGCCCATGGTTTATTTTATTTGGTGGAATTAATTTGAAACATTCAAGATGAGAGCTTGAATAAAAGTGTTTTTGCCCCTACATAAAAGTAGAAATTCTTCAGTTAAAAAATAGAATATTGAGATTTTGCAGGATAGCTATGGCTACTTGGTAGGAAAAGAGAACTCTTATTTTTTTTCCTCTGTCATCATTTATCAGAACACACGATATAGAGGTCTTCTTACTAGGACAGATATGATACACTTAAAAAAAAAATCCTTAATATGTAGATAGTTTTGCCAGAGAGAACTATACTTGTTGAGCATTGGGGGGTTTTTTTATCCCCATTCTTTTCTTTTTATTCCAGAAGCTTTCATTGACACACGCAGTCCTTAAAAAAGCCTTTCAGAAACGTGTTTTACTTTTCTTCCATCATTTTAAAGAGCATTTTATGAAGGCGCGGCAGCGGGCGCTCTGTTCCTGCGCTGCCCCCGTGCCGGGGGTGCTGCGGGACTCGGAGCGCTCCGCGGGCGCTGCGCGCATCTCCCGATCAGCCTGCGCACCCCAGAGGCC
>VXBS01000583.1:0-20492 GCA_013400255.1 Sitta europaea | reverse complement strand
TTTTTTTTTTTTTTTTTTTTTTTTTTTTATGCTAGCTAGTCTAAGCAAAAAGCAGAAAGTAACAAGGACAGTAAAGAGAGGTAATCCAGAACAGACTGTGATTTTGATAGTAAAATCTTGTTGTGAAAATTGTTTTAAAGAAAGTAATTCTGAGTCTTACACAGCACTCAATTAACTTTTGAGATGCTGTTTTATGAGCAGCCAATTAAGGAAAGCTGTTTTCTTCACCTGTTATGCCTGCTATTTGCCACCCTACCAAAAAATCTTACAGCACGTATACAGCATCCTTTATTTGATTTCTCGACCCATCATATTTACTCTCTCTACATACTGCCATCTTATTTCTGCATCCCCTGTTGCCCTCCTTGACAATTTTCCAGCTTTGGGAACAAGACCTGGTACCTTCTCCTTTACACGCCCACTTTTCAGAATTTCTTGTGCTTTATAATATCACTTATTTTTCAGGTTTGCAAATGCCTTGTTAAAAAAAAAACCAAAGTAGCTGACAAATAAATAGAAGACACAGCGATTATGCATAATTCTCTTTAAGTAAAATTAAATTAAGAACAGGATTACAAACACAGATGAACAGGAAAAAGTAAATCTGTTGTTAATTTTTATTCTATTAAATATCATTGCATGAAAAAAAAATAGTATTATTTTCTATTTCTTTTACAAATGTTTTAGAAGAACTGTTTTTAATTGTCAGACATAATTTGCTTAAATGTCTGGAAATCAGATTTTAACCAATGCATTGAAAATGTGAAGACTTTTTTCTAGCACAGAAACTTGCTTATTGAATTGAAGGTTTTGAACGAGACCAGGCTGTAGCAGCAGACCCAGGAGTTAATACCTTTATATTTTTTGTCCTTTTCAGCACTGAATTTTACCTTGAAAATGATACATATGATACCAAAATTACTTCTTAATAATGTTAAATATTCTATGTGTTGGGTCCTATCCAGCAGATACAGGCTGCATGACACTTGTTTATTGAGCAAAATGATCTCATTATTAGGACAGTGATGCAGTGTGTTTTTATTTCATACCCTGAAATCACTAAAGGAAATAACTGAGTGGATTATATTCATACTGGACTCTGTATTGTGCTATTATGTGTAGCAATAAGTGTCAGCCTTTTAAAATAGAGATTAGGGACTACAGCCATTCTTTTGAAGGCAATTCTGAAATTTCAAAGCTGTTGAATTACTCAAGTATTTTTCAGTTATAAAAGATGATTGACAGCTTGATGATGTGGTGATAGAAACATTGAAAAGTATTGAGTATATTTTTTCTTCCCTGTATATGTTTTGAACCATCATAATCGAAGGTGTTGGTGTCAGTAGCAGCCATAATTAAGAGAGGAAACATTAGATAATTTATTTGGTCAATTCCCTACTTTTGCACAAAGAAAAAAAGTCCAGTCAAGATAGAAAAGGACACAGTTACAATATTAAACTGAATAGAAATATTCAATCTATTTAATATTAACAAAGCCGAATGAATATTAAATCCTTATTGTTTTCTGTCCCTATTTACTAAGTCAGTAACACACATTTAACATATAAATATATAACATTTTTAAGGTAGCAATGTCAATGTAAAAATCAAAAGAATTCTCTGAATACATGTTTGGGTCTTTTAAAATGTATCTTTATTTTCTTCAAGGAATTTTGAAATTGGGCTTTTAATTAGTTTTTGTTACATCCCAGTTTTTCAAGACTGAAAAATGCACGCGTGCTCTACACGCCACATGCAGAATGTACACAGAAGGTGCTGGTTATGGTGCATGCATGCTATCATCATCTGAGTGTTCACAGTAATATTTCTAAGGACATAACAGTCTGTTTTTCTTTTCATTACACGGTTTTAAGCCTCTGTTTATGTTCCTCAGTTATTGCAGAATAGGGAGCATTTTCCGCAGAGATCAACAGTTATCTCCTGAAATATCAGCTATCAGAAAATATCTCAGAGGGATGTCTGAGTCTTATGATGGGAATGATGAACTTCTATTATAACTGACAAAATTGAATTAGCACCTTTGCATAGATTAGCACACTGGCTGAGCAGTAGTGTGAGGATTTTCCTGGAAGATTTTTAAGGTATTAAGCCTTCCAGCAGTAATAAGGTTAGTACAGTTCTAAGTGACTTGAATGTCAGTGCTGGCAGTTTAAGTGGTATAATATTTCTGAAAGCTCAGAAGAGAAACACTCTCATGTTCACTTCATTCAAAGACCACTTTGAAAAGAGGACATATATTTCCTTAAAGTTATCACTGAATTACACAGCACAGAATTACAGAATGGTTTTGGTTGGAAGAGATCTCTGTAGGTCATACGATCCACCTAGAAATGGTTTTTCAGCACCATGTCTCTCTGTCTTTTAAATATCTCCAAGAATGGAGAATCCACAACCTCCTGTGTGAATTTTCAGTAAATCTTACAGAAAAAACATGTTTCCTTGTGTTCAGAAAGAGCCTGCCTTGTTTCTACATGTGGCCATTGCCTCTTGTCCTGTTATTGGGCACTATTTCAAAGAGCCTGGTTCTTTGTACCTTCCCATCAGGTATTTGTATTCATTAAGAAGGTTCCCCCCTAAGCCTTCTCCAGAGTGAACAGTCTCAGCTGTCAGCCTGGGCTCATAGCACAGATGCTCCAGTCCCTGGAGCTGATAAAACTTTGTGGGCCTTTGTTGGCCCACTCTGTACATATCACTTGTATTCAGGAGCCCAGAGCTGGGCACAGCCCTCCAGATGTGGGCTCGTTAGTCCTGAATCCGAAACACAGCGCTGCAACATCTGCTGAAAAGAAATTAACTCTCTACCAGCTGAATCCAGGACAAGTAGATACTCTCTTAAGATATCTGGTGGGACATTTTGATGTTGTTTGTGCCAAAAAATGAACAAATAGTTCAGTGAATACATAGATAAATCAGATGATCCTTAGCAGTCTTTTCTAGAATCATAGAATATACTGAATTAGTAGGCACCCATCAGATCATGGAGTCCAACTCCTGGCCCTGCACAGGACACCCCAAGGGTCACACTATCTGCCTGAGAGCATTGCCCAAACACTTCTTGAACTCTGTTTTGCTTGGTACTGTGCCCACTTTCCTGGGGAACCTGTTCCAGTGCCCAGTCACTGGGTGGTTTAGATATCCAGCCTAAACCTCTGCTGACACAGCTTCATGCCATTTCTTCAAGTGCTGTCACTGGTCATGAGAGTGAAGAAATTGGGACCTGTCCTTCTGCTTCCCCTCGTGAGGGGACCCAATGAAATTGTCCCTTGGTCTTCTCCAGGGTAAGCAAGACAAGTGACCTCACACGGTCTCCCTCCCCTCCACTCCCTTCACCATCCTCATTGCCCTCCACTGGATGCTCTCTAAGAGTTTTGTGCCTTTTTTCTACCGTGGCACCCCAGAGTGCCCCCAGCTCTCGAGGTGAGGCCGCCCCAGCCCAGCCCAGAGCAGGACAATGCCCTCCCTTGCCCGGCTGGCCATGCTGGGCACGATGCCCCAGGACACGCTTGGCCCTCCCGGCTGCCAGGGCACTGCTGGCTCAGATTCAACTTCCCATCCACCAGGACCCCCAGGTCCCTTATGAGAAATATCATTCTGAAATAGAGTCAATGGCATCTACCCTGCATAGCTAATCCTTTATCCAATACAAAGAGCTTGAAACAGAGTTGGTGTTACTCAGCAATATATTCTCATGGATTCTTCAAGTTAAAGGAGTTGGGAACCATTAGAACTGAATATCCTAGGAGAGAAGACATAACTTACAGACTAATAATGTAAACCAACGTGTACTAGCTAAATTAAGCAGTGAAAAGCAAGATTACAATCTGATGATAAAATATAATGAAGAAGTTATTACCTGGTAACTTATATAATGAAATTAACACTGCTTAGAGGTGGCTGTTAGTTCATTTTTGGTATTGGGATTTAGAAGCAGGGAGAAACAAAATCAGGTGAGAGAGAATGCTCTTTCAGAGAGTTAAAAATGAAATGATAAAAGATGTAATTGAATTCTGGAATAAATGAAAGTTAGTTTCTTTAGTCCTAAGGGGAAGTTAATAGTTTAGCTTTGTTTCTATTCACTTCAATTTATGCATGAGTACAACTAAGTCTTATTAGGGCCTTGTAACAAGAGTTACTAATTTTTAGGAACTGTTGTATAGGAAAATTGGAACAGGGACATATTATTTTCCCTTCCTGATCGTAAAAGTAAATGCAGAAGGAGACAGTCCAAAGATATATGTAATAATTGTTTGTGTGAATTCTGTTCACAATGCAAATTCACTCTAAAGGCTTTAATATTTTTTTTGCTCCATCTTTCTATGTTGGATCGAATTAGATTGTTGCTTACACAGGAATGTGTTAAAATGTTGCAGTCTTTCTTACTTTGAAATGTATAATAAGTACTGTGACATTATCCATCTATAGGATTCAAAA
The DNA here is from genome assembly GCA_013400255.1 of Sitta europaea. Taxonomy (NCBI): domain Eukaryota; kingdom Metazoa; phylum Chordata; class Aves; order Passeriformes; family Sittidae; genus Sitta; species Sitta europaea. Next base: position 16,040 of record VXBS01000583.1, on the reverse strand, counting down.
AAATCACTATCTAGTGTGTTTTTCTCCCAAATAACAGATCAAAATATTGTCTAATTTTAAAGTGCAAATACTGCTTTACCTTGAACAGTAGCTGGAATTCTCTAGGATGTTCTAGGATGAAAATGGAGCTTTGCAAAAGCTGATTTTCTAAGATAGCTATCTATCTATCTATCTCAGCTCTTTTAAAGTTAAGAAAGTGTCAAATTCAAAGGCAAAATATTTATAGGACACATAGATACTAATTTTAAGATTAAATAAGTTGTCCTTTGGATGTGCTGATTGCTTTCTACTGACTGGATTGGGGCCCAGTTAACTGGCTGAGACTGGACACTAGTATTTTAGTGCATGAACCTAATGGTGAATTTTCATGGTTCAAATTGCTTAAGAAAAAATATAGTTTTTTTTAAGGGAGGCATTGTAGAAGAAAAAAAAAAAGCTCTTTTCCTTTTATTGTTTTGGTATTATTAACTAAAAGTACAAGGGAAGAGGGTGTGAGTTTGGTGTTTTTTTGGTCTTGGGGTTTAGTTATGTTACTGGGGTTCAGAATGTCAAATAAGTTCAGTTTTGCTTTCTGATGAGCAGTTATTGTGGGACAGTATTGGTAAGAGCTGATGTTATTCAACAGGAAAAAAAAAATAGCATAATTTGTAATGTAGTTCTGGAAAGTTAAGAATTCCGACTACAATCTGTTTAACATGTTCTTGAATAACCCATTTATATTACTGATAGTAATTTTCCTGGAAGTATTTTTGTATCTTTTTGCACATCTGGTCTTTTTGTAAAGACAGTTTCTTTTTCTCCTTCAAATTTATCCCAAGCTTTCACACCTTTTGGTTCAGACCACAAGTCTTCGTCCTAATATCTACTGAGTCTTTCACTTACATGATAACCCTGAGGATATTTGATTGATGCAGTTTAGGTGGTGACATCCTGTGAACCACATGCCCACTGTGTTGCACTAATTTCACTTCAGTATTTATAACTGGTCATGCCAGAGTTCCACAAAAGAGAAAAAAGAGCAATTGCTCAGTTATTGTTCAGAGATTATCAGCATTTAGCAATTTATGCACTAATTGCTCTGTCCACTACAGACATGTAGTGCATGACATAAACATGGAAATGTAGTTAATTTTTCGGGATAAAAAGCATACTGCTAGTCCCTCAATGGACTGGTTGTTTCAAATGCAATACTTTCCCACAATAAAGACTGCTGTGTGAATAGTGCTTTCCAAAGCCTTTGACAATCTCTTGTCATTTTCTCTTCTCTTGTAGCTGATGGATGCACTGACTGGTCTGTGGATTACAAGAAATATCAAGTTCTAGTGGGAGAACCTGTTCGTATAAAATGTGCACTCTTTTATGGATATATTAGAGCTAATTACTCCCTAGCCCAAAGTGCTGGACTTAGTTTGATGTGGTACAAAAGCTCTGGACCTGGAGATTTTGAGGAACCTATAGCTTTTGATGGAACCAGAATGAGCAAAGAAGAAGACTCCATTTGGTTCAGACCAACAGTGGTACAAGACAGCGGGCTCTATGCATGTGTTATAAGGTACTATATTTTAATATACTGCATTTTAATTGATTAAATATGAAAACAGGCTTTTAATAGTGAGACTTTTGTGCCAAAGAAAATTTTTTTCTGACTTCATTCTTTTTTCTTCTCCTCCTGGCATTCCCTTCCCTGGAGGCTTTTTATGCCTAAGTAGAAATTGTTATTAAATGCCTTGAACATATTAAATTTGCTTTTGTATAAATTTAGTCATTTATAACAAAATCTAAAATTTATGAGGTGGTTGGGACTGGATGAATAAGTCATCAGTTCCTTTCTCTGATTCTGTTTTCACTATTGGAATCACAATCCTAGAGTAGAAAAATTTTCTTATTTTTACATTTGTATTTAATTTCATGTGGATTTCATTAAGTGATTTAACTTTATTAACTTTTTTTCTGTAAAAAGAAAAATTCCTATATGATGTAAAGTAGTTGCATCAAGGAAAACAGAATGTAAAATTTTAGGATTTTTACATACATCCTCCAGAATTATATCTGGCTTAACTTGGTAAGTTAACTTGATAATAGTAAAAAGATGTCTTTCAAAAATATTTAGCCTTCTGATTCATCAAGTTTTATCACCAGAAACTGGATTAGATTCTGCTTCTGCTTTCTGCAACAGGTGTTCAACTTCTTTCTGCATCTTTAATATGGTTTACACTGAGATATTTTTCCAGCCCTTTATTGTGTTCCTTTCTATCTGGATAACGATAAAAGTGGTCTTGCTACTACTACACAATAGAAAGAGTCAAAAGCAAAGTGTAAAGCAACTGAGTGGCTAGAAAAACAATGCACAATGCAGCTAGTAGAGTGATGCAAGGAAAATGTGGAAATTGTTTTATCAGCAGCTGAGAAGGTTTACTGTCTGCCATTTTTTTTTTTTTAATCAGGTTTTCTTTTTGGTTGCTTGGTTTTGTTTCTTTGTCTCGGGTAGAGGGAGGGGAAGCACAGATTGCTGTCTGGCTTGTGTGTGCTGAAGGAGAGTTTTACTAACTAATGTGTTTATAAAAACATTCTATGAGCTCTTTCTATAACCTGTGACATATTTCATATCACATTGTTTGTTCAATAGCACATTCAACATGGTTTTTCTGATGATGACAGTTCTCTTTAAAAGAAAACACAAAACCCTACAAATTAAGCTCCTTAAGGAGAATTGTAGTTGTATTTGGCTTAATATTTTCTGATAAGTGTGTAACAGCAGCCGTGAAAATGAAAACAGTTTTGTCAATTATTCCATAATGATATTTAAAATACCAGAATTTATCTTCTCTGTTTCTATAAAGAAAACCTTAATTATCTGATGCAATTTCCAGCAAGTATAGATAAATGATGAATTTAGCTACTCAGACATACTTTATTTATCATCTCACCCTGTATTCATGGCTTATTTTACATGGATTTTTACTTAATCCAGACGTAGGAAGGACCATGTTCTAATCTGCTTTAAACTACTGTGGTGGTTTGCTACCAGCCAGAAATTAGACCTACAAATAAACCACTCCTTTCCCACCACCCCGTTTGGAAAGAGAGGTGCAAATGCAGAGGCTATGGGTTGAGTTAACAGTTTACTGAAAGCAAACAGCAGTGGAATAAGAAATGAACAGTAATAGCAACAATATTAATAACAAAAGAAAGGTGCTTTACACTCAGAAGGTGTTCATCACCTTGTCCTAGTTCTGCGTGGCCACCAGGACAAGGACAAGCTGGTGGCACTCCTTGTGGCTTTCCCCACACAAAGATCAGATGGCTGCTGATCCTGTGCCCAGCACCATGAGCCTTTTCCCAATGACAAGTTGGTGGGAGCTTCCCACAGATGCCATTCCCTGTCCTGAGTCCAAGACAATGGAAAAAAATGATGGACAAACCCCTTCAAGCTGAATTGTTCATGTCTCACCACACTGCAACTCTGTTGTGCTGGGATCAGCTCTCAGCTCGGTTTTGCTGCTGTTTTGTTCCCCACAGCTGCTTCCCACAGCAGCACTGCCACTTTTGACCCCTCTGCTCCACTGGGGTGCAGGCTGCATTCACTGCTGGTCAGAGACATAGCCCACAGCCACACCTGAGGAACGGGAAGGGGATGGCTGACAATGGTATAAGATGGGGTCAACCCTGGACACCCTCACTGCGATGAAGAGAGGGATGTCACATCACAGGGTTGCTTGTTATTTATCATATATGGGCATATATAAACTTCACTAAGACTTAATGTATATATTCAAGTGCAGCTCCCAGAAGTTATGCATATGTTACGTACACCTGCTATAATATTACATAATAAGTAGTTTCCATCAAAAATTCTACCTTTAAATTTTCAAAAATAGCTGAAATATTGTTCCTATCAAGAGAACACTTCCTTCATATATTCTTTTCCTTCCCTGCCTGAAAACATCAATTACAGTGTCTCTAATAGTTGCCCAGCATAATATCAGCATAGTTTAGTGAAACTGGAGTTCTGCACTTAGGTTTTAGTGAAGATTTATGGGATTTAGAATCATAGAATCATAGTATCATTTGGGTCGGAAAAGATCTCCAAGATCATGGAGTCCAACGCTTTAAAAAGGAGCACCACATCAACTAAAACATTGCATTAAGTGCCACATCCAGTTCTTTCTTGAATACTTCCAGGAATGGTGACTCTGCTTCCCTGGGCACTCCATTCCAGTGCTTAACTACCCTTTCAGTGAAGAAATTATTCCTGATGCCCAACCTGAACTTCCCCTGATGCAGCTTGAGACCATTTCCTCTTGTCCTGTCGCTGGTTTCCTGGGAGAAAAGGCCAGACCTCACCTGGCCACACCCTCCTTTAGGATAGTTTTAGAGAGGGATAAGATCTCTCCTGAGCCTCCTCTTCTTTAGACCAAGCAATCCCAGTTCACTCTGCCATTCCTCATACGATTCACTATCTAGACCCTTCCCCAGCTCCTTTACCCTTCTCTGGACTCACTCCAGCCCCTCGATGCCTTTCCTGCAGTGAGGGGCCCAAAACTGGGCACAGGATTGGAGCTGTGGCCTCAGCAGTGCCGAGCACAGGGGGACAATCCCTGCCCTGCTCCTGCTGCCACACTATTGCTGATCCAGGCCAGCTGCCATTGGCCTTCTTGGTCATCTGGGCTGTTGACCAGAACCCCAAGATCCTTTCCTCTGGGCTGCTTTTGAGCTACTCTTTCCTCATCCCATAGTGCTGCACAGGGCTGTTGTGGTCAAAGTGCAGGACCCTCACTTCACCTTTTTTAACCTCATGCAGTTGACCTCAGCCCATTGATCCAGCCTAGCCCAAACTCTCTGCAGAGCCTTTCTACCATCCAGCAGCTCAACATTCCTGCCCAACTCACTGTCATCTGCAAAATTCCTGAGGGTGCACTCATTGCTGTGTTCTAAACCATCGATAAAAATATTAACAGGACTGGCCCCAGTAGGGAATGAACCATGGGGAACCCACTAGTGGTGGCAACAACTGGATGTAGCACCATTCACCATGACTCTCAGGATCTGGCCATCCAGCCATAATTTATATTTACGAACACGTTTAATGTTTATGAACATCAATTTTTTTGTTAAGAACAAATCTGAGCATTTTGTGGAGAAAAATGCATATGAACAACTCTTGTTCAGAAACATTAGTGTCTATAAAGAATGCTTAGGATACAGACAAATAAAGATAACAATAGAAGTTTAAATAAAATAATACAAATTATATTATAGATGAAAATTATTTTCCATCTTTAACATATTTAAATTTATTAGGTACTTATTAGCCATAGAAATGCTGCCTCTAATTAATTTAGTGATATTCAGATTTGAAGATTCAAATTCAGATGACAGCAAGGTACAAACAGGGAACACCAGCATCTATGGAAATTCTTCAAATTGATTTTCATCCCCAGTTGGTAAAAAAATCCTAGCATCTGCTTAAGTATCCTAAACTGTTTCTATTAGTAACACACAGTACAGCATTTTAGACAAAGCGGTAAAAACTGAAATAGTCTGAAATGTACAGAATTTTTGGATGGATGGAAGGAAGGAAGGAAGGAAGGAAGGAAGGAAGGAAGGAAGGATATTAGCTTNGGAATTTTTGGAAGGAAGGAAGGAAGGAAGGAAGGAAGGAAGGAAGGAAGGAAGGAAATCAGATTATTTTCTACCCTTGCATTTAGCTTCATTACCCTTCCTATGGCCTTGCATGTGTGAAGGTAGAGGCTTCAAATGTTCTGGTGTTCCTAATTAATTTTTAAGCTCATCTTTTATTTTTGCTGTTGAGCTGTATTTAAAACATCACTATTTAAATTCATAGCAGTTATATTTTCTGGTTTTATATTTACACATAGATATGCATATGCGTCCACATGTACAGATATTACATTGTTGAGTCACATAACTTCCCTGCTATAGTTGTTAGTATCTATTCTTTTATTTGACAAATAAAATATAATGCCATAGAGATATTTAAAAAACCAGAATATTAATATTCTCAAAAAAATTGTCAGTTAAAACTGCTTTCAAATCATCTTTAAAAAGCATCACCATCACAATATAGAATACATTTTTTTTTTCCCTCACCATGACTGAAAACGTTAGGTTGATGAATTTATGAAAAAATAGTTCTTTATATTCATCATCTGAAAATTAATTTAAGGTTTATATAGCATAAATTTATCTTGTTATATAGGATGTGTTCATCTTCAAATATGAAGTATTGGTTTTCTGTAATTTTAAAGATCTAATTCTGTCAAATCTTGTCAATTATGGCTTAATTAATGTAAGTAACTATTTAACTGTTAATGTCTGTAAAGTTAGTTAAAATAATCACAGTTATATGAATGATGCATTGTTATCAACACATAGTTTTTCTTTAAATAAACATGAAATAATAAATGGGACGTTTAAAATAACACGTGTAATTAATTTTTAGTGAAAACNCTTTCTCTCTTTCTTGCTTTCTTTGCCATGAAGGCTAACTATCCACAGTAGGAAATTGTTAAATAACCAATTCAATTTAAGAAGAATATATATTTTTACATATTTCATGTATGCATGATTGTTTAATTAATTTTCAGAAAACTTCAACACAGAATGAATAAGGAAATCTTTGCTTTACTGAAGGAATGGGTGAGGAAAGAAAAGAAATAGAATCAATTTTTCATAAACCTGGTAGAAGCATCATTTCTTCATCATCTTGAATAATGTAGAAAGCATGTTTACAAATGGGAATTGCTATTGAATTCTGGGTACCAACCATTTTTGAAATCTGTTTTACCCTAGGAGGAGCTTTTATCCTGGCTATATATGCTTATATTTTTTTTTTCTTTATAGATTTTTTAAAAATTATTATCTTAAGGAGGAAGTAAGCATTAATATAACAACTACATATCAAAACTCTTAAAAAAAAAAAACAAAAAACCACCACCACCAAAAAACCAGCCAACCAACCAACCACCAACCAACCAACCAACCAACCAGCCAACCAACGAACCAACCAACCAACCAACCAACCAACCAACTAACCAACTTCCTGCAAAAAAGAAAAAAAAAATAAAAGGAAAAAAGGGAGAAAATATCTGAAAAAATGAAGTCTTAAAACAATTTGTCTTAAAAGTTCATAAACATCGTGTTCCCTAGATCTGCACGAGATCTTTGGTTATGTTTATATGTATTACTGACAATAATAGGAGAATCTGACAATGGATAAGAGAAATAAGCTTTCTCAAAGGAATACCAAATGAGCTACCAATACTCAGAAAGAAGGAAGTCTCAGAAGAGCTTGTTGTTCTTTTAATTCCTTTAAGACAGTATCACCATTCATTGTCCTGGATAACAAGTGGTAGGACAATAGGACATGGCTGCACAGCAGTGACTGTGGAAGTGCTATGTTAACAGTCAGACTCAAGCATCTTAGAGGTCATTTCCAATCTTAGCAAACCTATGGTTCTAAGAAAACAACACTCTGACTGCCTCTTGAAATGGTGTGCAAGTTCAGGAGAACCTTGTTCAACACATGAGATGGGCTTTCCTTGGTTTATAAAGAGCACAGGGGTCAATTAATTGTCTTCATTATTTTTACACTCCATTTGTAGGCTTGTCTGAGCTTAATCCAAGGTCTTCTGTTTTTGTGAAGATGGTAATTGTCACAAGGGATCTGACTCTTATTTTCTTATTTCAAATGCAACCTTGGTAGGCTAGTCAGATATCCATGTAATTTTTGACTGCAGCTTAGAGAGGTTTGGTAAGTTGAAAAAGCCTTCAGGCAAACATTAGGAATTTATACACGTTGGGTAGCTGGAGCTTACATTAAGTGTTCTGTACAGATGGCAAAAACAGTTGCTCCTAGAAATAAATGGGGGATATTCTTGAAGTTAATGCTTGTTGAAAGTCAGGAGATTGAAATGTACTCATTCCCCGCTCCCCTGTCCTGACACTGCAGGAGCTCAGCTGCCTAGCATTAGCATCTTCATTGTACATGGTAAATACCTTCCACGTGTGTTGGGACAAAACAAATACCTGATTCTGTGGAGATAAGCAGGTGAGTGCAGGGAATATCTTCTCATTGAGGAGTTGGCATAAGTTATACATAAAGCAAAATTCCAGCATGTGTTTGCTATTTTCTTGGCTGAGTGAGAACTCAACAATGAAAAAACAAGCAAACAAACATGGTGATGATTAGAAAAAGTAGAAAAACCTTTCAGTGGGTAAAGTCATGAATAAGTGAGGAATCTTGATGGGTTAGAACTGAACAGGTTGGTCCAGATAATTCTTTTATGTAAGACTTAAAATGATATAAATAAAGGATTAATTTTTACTGAGGGCAAAATAGCAAATGCATATACTTACACAGGGTAGGGGATGAATGTTGATATTAGAAAAGAAGAAATTAGTGTATTTGACTGAGCAGAAGACATTGTTAATATTGCATTTTAACAGCTCTGAACTTATAGGACTGGCACAGATAATTCTTGAAGAAAGATTTAAAGAAAAGCCTTTTATGTGATGTACAGTTTCTTTTACTGCTACTTCTTTTTGTTGTTATTTGCTTGAATACAGCAATGTAACAAAAACCAGTTTGACTATTGCTTCCACTGATTTATTAGAGGTTTGTTAGTTTCTTCTTAAGAATACTTTCAGCAAACAAGATTGTCAAGGTTCTTCTGCTCACAACTAAATTAATAATTTTGACCAAAAAAAGTCACACTTCAGATCTCATTTCAAAAAAAAAAAAAAATAGTAAAATATCACTATGATATTTGGTTTTGCATATGTAATTTAAGAGAGAAAAGTCCTAATAGATTGTCAGGTTGCATTAATATACATTGTTCATAGTAAGAAAACATAGTTTCTATTTTATTAAAGAGTAGACACTATTTTATCTGGTTTACACTCTGCTTCTCACTTTATCCGTCTTAGAAAAAGTCCAAAAACCCTGCAAAAGAATGGAAGTGGCTTTCCAGCTTTAGCAAATGCAGAAGGAGAAAATACAGATAAAGTTAATTCCATATAATAGATATTTAAGTCAAGGATTGATCGTTTTCTTCACAATGCTATAAAAATATAGTAGACAAAGGCAAAGAACTAAAGTGATTTTCACTCATTTTCAAAACAGTGGCCTTTAATTTTTCAAATTCTTATAGATTTTTTTTGTTTCCTCTCACAGAATTCAAAACAACCAAATTGTATTGCTACTAATAATATGGGCCACCTACTTGGTCATTTAAGTTTGCTCTTAATATCTAATATTGTATTTTGAATCTGCCCTGCAAGTTGCTTACCTCTTTATATATAAGCTATCTGTGGAGATCAAATTCAGTTTAAGCATCTAGGTTCTAAAAAGCTGCATGTCAGTGGTTTCCTTTTTTAATTCTTGCTCTCAGGACTGAAAACAATTTAACTGGTGTTAAAATATAGCTAAGATTTGATTCCATTATATGGGGATAGGTGTCTAATGCTGTTTCAGAGGCTCTAGGAGTATTTCCAGGACACTTCCAAGGGAATGACATATTGACACTAGATCTGGAGGAGGCTGAATGTGGGATACATTTGGGTAAGCCACATGCTACTACTCACCCACTCTAAGGTAAATAAAATGAGGTTTTTGTGGCTTTTAAGCTAAACCATTTTCTAGGCTCCATCAGGCAGACTGACAGCTACAGTAGGAGTTTAGATGTAGCACACAGGTGTATGGATGTAAGTGGATGACAGAACTGCAATATCTTGAACTGCATTCCAAACTAAATTAACTTTGTGTGTTTCCATCACACACATTGGAATGCAGTGGCAGATATGAAAGTCAAGGGACATATCTTTGTGCTCAGTGCTATGGCATGAGGCTGGCATTTAAAAATATTCAACTTATTTGATGAGTTTATGATGTAAGAAAGTAATGGAATTGAATTAATTTATGATCATAATTTTGTCTGAAATGTAAATGTAAAATAGTGATTGAGGCTCACAAAATTTATCAGACTGACTGACAAATAAGTCTTTTAGCAATTAGTTCAGCATTTCCAAGGTTTCTGACCAAAAAACATTACAAATCATCCTTTAGAAAAGGGAAAGGAAAGCATTAGCTGTGAATTTTTAGTCAGGCTCACAGAAGAATCAATTAGATGATGTCTGGTGAAGCTGTGCATGACTTTTCCAGAAGGGTTCAGTCTGAAAAGGAGGTATGTGCCATGACCCAGAAAGGTTATTCATACAGTAGAGACACTGTAGAGGACTTGCCTACTGACTACTTTCTGCTACCACTATGGTAAGTGTAAATAAAGTTGGGAAGAAGGTGCTGTGTTTTCAGGATATCTTTGGAACAATTCCATTAACATCTGCTTCCCACAGCAACTACACTATTTCCCCCATGCCAAGACTGAGATAAAGCAGTCCTAGCAGCAGTGAGAAGTTCTTTCATGATCCTTGTTCTAACCATTGCTTCTCTCTCCTCTTCCTTCACAAAGCAGAGACAGGAAAACAATATTCCCAATAACAAAGAGGAGGTTGTGTAGTTCCCAAGGTGAAGGCCTCTGTCCCTTCTCTTCAATCTCCTCCTCTATTCCGATTAAATCACAAAAATAACCCCAAAACCCAAAAACATCTGGGATATCTTTATCTCATATAGAGAGAAAAGAGAAACATCTTTATCACAAGCCTTCAAGCTGAGGCTTAATTATTTGTCTAGGATTTGTTTGTGTGTGCTACAGAAAATTGAGTCAATGTAAGAGGATGTCATGGTCATATTTTTTTTTTAAAAATTGTTGGAGTTGTGTTTTCTTTTTTTTTTTTAATTTTATATTTGTTAGGAGAAGTGTTCATGAAATTCAGATGCAAATCAGGTTGATGTTTGGAAGCTTGTTATAGTCATAACAAAATCAATGAAGGAGTAAACAGTGGTAAGATTTGCAGTGAAAAATAAGTAGACTGCAATTAAATAGAATTTAATTAATTAATTAATTTCATGTAAGTTTTCCAATACATCTAACAAATTCTTTTTATTTTTGGCCATTCAGTAAAGAATTTTATAGGAATTCTGGTACTTGTCAAAAGTAAGAGAGAGTATGGAGAGAGCTGGAGGAAAAAATCTTGATACTGATGTTAATGAAATATTGCCCTGGACTTGTAGGGCATGAAAGAAGCAAGTTACTTGCTGAGTCTGGCAATGTCAAAATAGCAGGTTTTTCAAAGGATAGATGATGTACATGATTCAATAGTTCAGTGTGAAGAGAGTAGAATACTTGGAGAAGTCATGTGAGATGTCAAAGTGACTCCAGATTTGATGTTCTAGAAGTAATAAAATGACATCACATAACACCTAAATCATTTGGGCTGAAATATTTCACTTTGTTCTATTGTCTTAAAATCAGAGTTAAAATGAAAGCAAGAGGTAAATAAAGACACATGCTTGCAAAGATTCCATTTCATAATGAATTGTTTCTTTGGTTCTGATGGTGTCCATAGAATGACTAAAGAGTAACTCTTTTAGTAAATATATCCCAAATTAATGGCAGTCTGAAAAAAAAAATGTTTTAGTTTTTTAATATCTTCAAGCTTACAGGCAGACTTAACAGATAGAACTAATTTGTAAAACTGAAAATAATATTGTTCAGATATTCCCATTATGAAGAGAAACTAATGAAATTTGCATATTTGGAGCATATTTAGTGTTACCATCTGTCAAAGTAATATAGCTTGGTGGTGCTAATTTCAAAGGTGATGAGAGAGTGACCAAACAAATCTTGTGGTATTTAGTTGCAAAAGCTGAAAAGATTATCAAAGGTCAAGGATGTCTCTGTAATCTTCACTCAGCCTTTAAATGTAGTAAGCATTATGATATAGCATTGGAGTGCTAAATCTGGACTTATAATTTAGAAAATTAATCAAGATTAGACAGTGAGAAGGGCTCCTATTTTCACTTATTGCAAAAGCTAGTTTGTGCATGTAAATACACACTCTAACACACACATGTATACACACACACATCTATAGTTGCTCCACTATTCTCAGCATACATATAGATTTGAATATGAATGTATGTGCAATATTTGAAGATATATATCTCTTTGTATATAATAATAGAATCACAGGGGTTGGAAAGGAACCTAAAGATTTTGTATTTCCAACTCTTTGCCATGGGCAGGGTCACTTTTCACCAGACCAGGTTGCTTGGAGCCCCATCCAGCCTGGTCTTGAGCACTTCCAGGGATGGGGCATCCACAACTTCTTTGGACAACCTGTGCCAGTGCCTCGCTACCCCCTGGATAAAGAATTTCTAACACCTAAACTAGACCTACCCTCTTCTTTAGCTTAAAACCACTCCTCCTTGTCATATCACTATCTGCCCGTGGAAAAAGTCACTCTCCATCTTTTTTGAAGTTCTCTTCAAGGAGACTGGAAAGCCTCCTCAGAGTCTCCTCATTTCCAGGCTGAACTAACAAAGCTCTCTCAGCCTATCCACCTATGCTCAGATCACCGTCATGGCCTTTCTCTGGTCTCTCTCCTGCCCTCTCTAACCTCTCACATCTTTCTTCTGCTGGAGGCACCAGGCCCACATGTATCTGTAGATGTAGGAAATAATAGGATTAATGACTTTCAGACCCAGATTCACAGCTATTCTCAATCTAGATACCATGAACATAATTCTTACATGTTTCAAATAGCAGTCAGTACCCCCCAGCTGTGGTAGGTTATTAAATGAAGAGCACATAGTCAAATACACCCTTGTGGTGGTTGGTAATAAGTAATGACGCAGGCAGTTGCTCTTTGTGTGACACTATATCTACTAAAATAGCTATTGTTCATGTTATCTTCAGTGCTGTTTAAAGTATGACTGTTAATATGGTATTTTACTGGCAAAAGTTTAATCAAATGCATTCAGATTTGTGTGCTCATTATCAGTGTTACATACCAAAATTAGCTTTGCTGGTAACATCCTTGCTTTTGGCTACAGTTTTCTTGTACTGTTTCTTTGTGGATCCTTGGAAAAAGGCAAGGCTTCATAAAAATTGAATTTATTTCAGCATAACATTTTATATTGAGGCGAATGAAAAATAAAAGCCTTGATCTCATCTTTTAATGAAAGTATGCTTCCAGAATCCCTTACCTCTCAATGCTTATGCTTCCAGAATCCTTTTCCTCTCAAACCTGAGAAAAGAAGGATAAGGTGCCTAGACCTTCAGGCCTTGTTTCTCTTCAGCAGCAGAACAGAGCAGATTCTCGGCATTTGATATCCCCAGATCTTTCTACCAGAAGGCAAGGCATATGTGTGATACAGTGTCCTGCAGTATGTTTCTGCATAATGCTAATAGCAAAGTGTAAAAACCAAAAGTTGAGGTTTGTAAACCAGCATCTTTGCTTAATTTACTTCAGGGCCACTGGACAGGCAATATTCCAGGACTGATAGGCATTGGATGTGCTGCTATTCTCAGCTGAGCTGGAAAAGAGAATCTTGAGAATGAGCACTTAAACTAATACTGCAAAATAAAAGGCTTTAACTGAGGCACTGTTCTGCCTTCAAGGAATCTGAATCTTGTTTGCTTTAGGAGCAGTTCTTTTCCCAACAAGCAAGTGCTTACACTGCTACCAAAGTGCAGAAAATATGAGTACTTTTCAATACAAAACTCCTCCCTCTCAAAGTGTCTGAATTTTTGACTGAGATTCTGACTTAGTCACTGGAAAATGCCTGATAACTCCAGTGGGACCTAGATTTGCAGTTATCCATTTGTATTAAAAGCTTCAGAACTGTTAAAAACTACAAAGACATTCTCTCCTTCTATCACACTAATGTGTTTTCATTTGAGGTAAAATTCAAGAGTTGCTGGAAATGTCCTTCATAACCACTTAGACTTGAATGTGAGAGTCCTCACAGCACTCACTGAGTACTCAGCTAAGCAGCTGGAACTCAGGAATTGAGTCTACATGACTTACCCATGGAGAAAGCTTTTCCAGCTGCTCATGCAGTCATTCCAAGTACATATCATTTAATGGTCACTTTCATTCAGTCAAGGTTTATTTGAGAAGAGTTAATCCAAGGATGAAAAATTTCAGTTAACTCTGCGGTGAAAAAAACTAGCTCTCTAAGAATTGTTTGGCTAGGTTTTCAGGTTGGGCAGAAAAAGGAAAAAATATCTTCCCTTGGAGAGTGCAGCCAAATATTCTAGTTTGATAGGTGAAAGTTTAATGAAAAACCTGGATAGTGAAGTGATAAAACTATATACAAGTTTATAAGGAAATGAAATCCTTTTTATTCAGTTCAGGATAAGCAGTAGGTAAAACCAGGACCTGAATATTGAGCAGTAAGATAGAAAGAAAGATGAGATCAAAGAACATTTACTGGGGCTTGCACATTCATAGTGCCAAAACTGAAAATAAAGTGGCTGAGTGGAGGAAAGACTGGGGAAAAAGTGTTCTCATGCTATTTAAAGATAACATTGTAATATAGGCATGCAGGGTGGCAGGATTAAGGAACCTTTAATTACTGCATTCCTTTACATCTAGGTTTTATCCTTCACATTTTTTTGTTCAGGTATTTAAAATATACTGATTACATGGCAGCAGAGTTATATGATTTTAATTTCAATGGGGTGTGCATACCTTGCTAAAATTAATATATTATCTCCCACTCTTCTGTCCTATGAATTTTACCAGGCTCTCTAGCACTATAGGTTAAAAGAGAAGTTATTAATAAATTGTATGGCTTTACTGCTACACAAAATTATATTGAATCCTTGTCCTTGTTAAAAACATCTCTGAGATGGCAGTGAGATTTAGTAGGGACACACACAGCTTTCACATTTTTGGGGTGTACCATTCTTGGTCTCCCAGGTAAGGAATGAGAGGGCCAAGTGCCGCCAGGCAGGAAGAGCTGATGCTGGAGGGGACACTGAGTGTGTGTCCAATCCCCTGCTGCAGAAGAGTTGCTGCTGCATGCCAAAATACCCTCTCCCCAAAAGATTTCCTTCAGAATAGCATTGCTTTTATGCTTGGTAGATGACAGTTCCTTTTTTTGCAACAGCAATGTTGTATTGATCCATTCATCGCTTGAAGGGAGAAGAAGAATGGCTCAAACAATGTGAGATCTACTGGACTGTTACAATACACTGACAGTAAATACTCCATTTGTGCTTATTGAAATTGCTAATTTTTTCCATTTGGCTCTCAAGTGCTGAAGCCAAAACAGCCTGCAGACTCTTTATGGGCCTCAGGAACACCCTCTCGAACTGTTCATTATTCAAGAGGTGTTATATTAGAACTGTTGTCTGGCCTGAAATATTTTCTACTGCTTTTGAAAAGCTGTTCGGTTTTTCCACTACAAGTAGTTTTCCTTATCATAACAGATTTATGTTTATTTTTTTGTGGGAATTTTATTTAGGGACTCATTCTAAAGTCATACAGGCCCCAGCATTAGACCTGTTGTTTGCAGTAAGTGTTCAATAGTGAGTAAATGAAAACAAGGACTCTGTTAACCACTCATATTGCTCATCAGAGAGAAAATACCAGTTGTTAATTAGGGCAATAAACTGACAATGTATGCAATAATGTACAGTTTGCTAGAGTGGTACTTTTAAGCTGTGCGTCCCTATTCTTTATGACAAAAATACACCCACACATGTTCAAATCTTGTGGGTGTTTAGCACATGAGAAAAATCAGCAAAGATCAAATGAAATTAAATCAGCTAAAACTGAAGAGTTTAGATTCATATATTTATAGTCAAAATAATATGATCAACAAGATTAATCAGTTAATGCTGTTTCTGTGGACATGATATGGTCTGAATACATGAATTTTGCCAGCTTTAATGACAGTTACATTGTGTCAGTGAAAGAGAAAAGATGCAATTGCAATATGTTATGACCCAGATTTTTTGGAAGGCATTCTTCAAGTACTGAAAATCAGTCTCTCAATCCCATAAGGGCAGAACAGGCATGGCTGGCTGACAGATGAGATAAGCTGGTCTGGACAGTGGGTTCATACTGTATCTCATACAAAAGACTTGTGTCCTAGTTTAGAGGAC
>VXBS01000579.1:127321-297659 GCA_013400255.1 Sitta europaea | reverse complement strand
ATATATATATATATATATTTGGCTGCAGAAAATTGCAGATCCAAAAATGCCAGAGTGGCACATTGCACTCAACTCAGTTGCTACAAACTTAAGTTCAGCTTCAGGAAGCTGAAGATCACCACTTAAATCAATATTAGCTTATTTCATTAATTGAAGATGAAGGCCAATGTTTATTGGCACAACTATCTTAAAAAAATAACTTTTGGTATCTTTGTTTCTCACAGTCAGTTTGTGTGTCAAGGCAAACCACGCCACTTTCCAGACCTCACTGTGTTTTTTCTTCAGTTGTACTTTAAAGGTTTGAATTTTCAGCTGCACATAAGACCACGTGGAAATATTAACCACTAAAAATATCTGTACATTGCCAGAGGTGGAACTAATCCTGTGTGTCACACAATGCACAGATAATAAAGGTCATAAATTACCCTTAAAAAAAGCAAATGCTCTGCAAGGTGAAATATTTCTGCAAACCTATAGCAGGTTTCACAGAAAAGTAAAAGTAATTTGGAATAATTTCACCCAAACTGATTACTAATTAGCAAGATTTTACTAATTAGCTTTAGTTCACGGGCTGCTTTATGAAGAGGACATCAAATCCTATCAAATCACACAAGGTTTGCTACCAGGAGATGCCAAACTCCTCCAGGATAGGAATCTCTTGTTTGCAGGTTATCACCCACATAATATTCCCTAAACAATCCATAAATAATCCTCTTGAGAAGAATTACAGGCAAAACTGACCCTGGTGGAAATTTCAGCTGTAGAAAAACCTGCAAGAAAACCTGTGCAGGAGACAGGACCCATTTTCAGGTCATTGCACCAATCCCAAAGTTTTTATTTTTCCTTTTGGTTTTTTTTTTTTTTCCCTGCATTATCAGATTTTAATTAAGGCATAAATAAGACTCTTCTCCTCTTTTCCAGAATGGCTGCTTTTATTGGGTATTTAAAGGTTTATTTACACAGCTACATTTCTGACCTGTACCTCAGCCCTGGACCTGGAGGACAATGAGATTAATTTTCAGCTAATTGCTTCCATTTCATTTCTGTTTCACTTCTAAAATATCACAATGTTCTGTCATTTTTCTCGATTTTTATTTATTTAGTGAATTTATGCAAAAAGTAACCAATTCTTTATCCTTCAAAATTACTAAATTTTACCTTCAGGATCAATGAAAATAAGCACATATTCAG
This sequence comes from Sitta europaea, assembly GCA_013400255.1. Lineage (NCBI taxonomy): Eukaryota > Metazoa > Chordata > Aves > Passeriformes > Sittidae > Sitta > Sitta europaea. The sequence continues at coordinate 296,468 of VXBS01000579.1, read as the reverse complement.
TTTATTTGGAATTAGTCTCTTGTCATCCTTGACAGAAACCTTGATACTTTAATAATTTTACCTCTGAAAAAACACTTTCTCTTTCAAATGCCATTTCATTTTGGGACACAGCTTCTCTTGAATTATGTTATTCACTAGAATGCAAGATATTCCTTAAGAAAAGAAAAATTATACAAATAATTTTCTCAGAGGAGTGATTATAGATTTTATTTTTAACAACAAAAGTATTGTTATAACTCAATTAGGAAGGGTAAATATCCATAACACCTAGTGATATATTCTGTATATACAACAGATGCAATATATTGTTTTTTTCCTGTTACAGGTTAGGCCATTTTTGGTGAAATCACATTTCAGGAATTCTGAATTCAGAGAACTTTATTTCAAGGTATGACTTCCACTCCTTTGTCTCTTTTGACTTTTCATCTACTTTTCTTGCAGAGGTAAAATATCTCTGAATTTTCTTCCTCATTAAAAAAAAATAATTTATTAGTATAACATACATTTCTGAGTTTTAGATTTTCAGTGTTTTTTGAGCAAAAAATATTATTTTCAGTTCTTTTAAAATTGATGGGAACTATATATATTTGGTGATATTGGCCTTTCTGTTTCTGTTTTCCTTTCCCCACTACCATCCTACTTATTTCCACTTAATTTTAGTCAAGCATGTAACACAGAACAGAGGGGAGAAGAAATATTTTTGGCTGAAGACATTGGAGTAAATCACAGCTCTTGTGAGAAAATGTCATGAATATCTGCGTAGAACAGACAGAACTTAGATTTTATGAGAGAGAGATAGGGAGAAAAGTGCAAGGACTCGATTTATCTGCATCTGAATGATAAAGAACAGGCTGAACCCTTCTGGTATTGAAATCTAGACTTTTGGAGAGAGTATTTTTAATTTTTTTAAGGTAGTGTTTTGGTCAGTAAACCATTTATTAATCTAATTTAGAAGGAGCCATGGCAGAGGTAGTTTGACCTACACTGTACAGACTATAGGGTTCCCTAAATTAATTTCCACTTAAAAAAAAAAAATAATAAATAAATTTATTAATTTGAACATGAGTTGATGGTAAACCCACAACTCTTTTTTTTTGCCACAACAATTTTGTTACTTTGACTATTAAAAACCCACAAATGTTTTTATCTCATTTACATAAAGCAAATGTAACTATTTTTCTTTGTTTACCTACATTACCTAAATATTTTCAATCTTCTGTAACTACAATTAATTAAAAAAAAAGGAAATTATAGATGTGTAAGGAGCATGCAGGGCACAGTTTCATGAGCACATCCCTGTACCAAGGTGTTTTTCAGAATAGTTTACTAATGGTTTGCAGCTTAATGTTTATGAAACATGGGGAAGCTGGGAAATCCAGAGTAAGAGCTGTTAAAACATAATCTTCAGGAACAGGGAAATTTGGATTCCTTTGTCTCAGCCCTACCTTTGCTTCTCTTATTGCCTTTTAATGTGGGATAGTGGGATTTTTTTTCCTCCCATGGTGGGAATGGGGATATCTAGCACACATTTACTTCAGGTGCCTGCAATATATTCATTTGAAGGTGGTGCCCATTCAACCCTCCACTTCCACTTGGACAGATCACTAACTTCTCGTGGCAATAGCTCCATTTTTCCTTTTTTTCCCCCAAAGTGCAGAGGATTAGGGCTGTGAGAGCTCCAGTGCCCTCCAAGGGGAGGTGTTTGGGAGTTCTGTGGAGCTGAGAGGGAGCTCTGGGAAGGGAGGGAACAGAGGGGCTGAGACACCATCAGCAGCCCAGATACCTCACTAAGCTGGATAATTTGTCCATCATGAGACAAGTCCGACTTAGGGAGAGGATTAGTGGGGCTAATGCTCCAGGCTCTGCTCACTGACACATCTCCTGGGTAATCACTGCATTGTTTTCCCCTCCCTGCAGCAAGGTGCTGGAGAGGTCCAGCTCTCCCTGTGCTGTCCCTGCAGAGCCTCCTGCTGCTCTGCACCACATCCCACAAGAACTGGACCACCTGAAAAATGTCCCACAGAGAAGCAAACACCACCCCCTCCCTACTGCATCCAGTGTGGATAACAGTGAGTACCACACTGATTTGATATCTGTTTCCTTAATGATTTTCCTTGGAAAAGGAGATTTATTTCACTGTGGTGTCTCACCTGAAAGCATGTTGTCTTCAACTCCATTTCTTTGCCTGACCTACACATGGTGCAGCTTTCTTTCTGAAAGTTCTCTTCCTCAGGAATAATCCTAATTTTTATGTCAGTGCCATTTGTCTTATACCCAGGCTAACTCTGGAATTCTATTCTCCCTCTCTGTTTTCCAGCAGTATGTCCACCAAACAGTGGCTCAAAATCTCCTTTTCCACACCAGGCAGAAAACACACAGGTGTAAGAAAATCAATGTGTTTGCCTGATGTTTTGGACTCGTGCTTTCCAGAGACACCTTGAGTTATCAGTGTGCTGTACATAACCACTCATTCTTATTCTGTATCAGTGAGTCTTTGCTCCCTGAATTTGCCATGGGCGTTCTGGTGCTCCAACTTTATCTCTGACACATCACTGAGGGCGTGTTCTTTTGCTGGCAGGTTTAAAAAAAACAAAAAACACAAACCAACCACCAACAGCCCACAAACCAAAAGTAGAAACTCCTCTGACTTGTGTATCCCCTCAGCTGTTTTAACATAAGTGTGTGAATTACATTTTAATGTTCATTAAGGGTTTTGCCAGTTCCAGGTCTGTGGCATCTTTTTAGATTAAATATTATTTGCTCATTTAATTAATACACTACTGCGTACTCTGCACTTTTTAACTTAGAAGCATTAGCAAATATGTTGGCTTTTCTCTGCTTCCTGGATGCTACAAATGCTCACAGTTTTCTCCTCAGATTTTCAGATTTCTCTTGCATCCTTTTGGCTCTGTTTGAAGTGAGTGGAATGGTTTTAATGTTGACCCAAACTGGATTGGTTACAGGAGATAAGGAAAACATTTTAATATAAATAGTGAATAGACAGAGATGATAAAGACAATTTCAGGCATATAGAAAAGGCAGACAAGGAAACTGAAATCAAGCACTTTCTGCACGAGTCTGGTAGATGACTGATTTCACACGCTTTTCAGCAGAGGAATGTGGATGTTCATGAAAACTTGATCAAGAGCCATATCCAAAAGAGCATTTGCATATCTGAAATAGAGTGTACAAAGATTTTAAAGGCCTACATCCAAGATTGCCATCCAAAACTGCCTTTGTTCAGACACACTTAAGCCTGGAAGCACAACTGAACTCGGGGGGAAAGGGAATTCTCTGTGAGAAGCTGCTGACCTGGTCCCAGCCAGCTGCAGGGACCACGTCCCACGGGGACAGCTGTGCCTGGCACTTGTCACACAGAGCAGCTCCTAATTATTTCCACCAGAGAAAATCATGAGAGAAAAGAGCCAGCCAGTGCCCTGCTCCCCACCTGAACCACAGCAACTGCTGAGGAAGAGTGGAAATGGGGGTTTGTGTTATAACTTCTACATATTAACACTTTAAGAGGCTGCACTCAGCAATTATTGATGAGCAGGAGCAAGGAAAGCAGGCTCCAGCAGCTGAGGGGTTTGAGTGAAACCAGCTCCAAGGAAGTAAGTGCTCTGCTGTCTGTGGAAGCAGTGGAGCGAGGAGGTTGTGTTCAATAAAACATTGGGTGCTGGGGATGGGATGCACGGAATTGAAGCACTAAAGGATTCAGATTAGATGGGAATTAGCTGTTAGGAGATTTTAAAGTCATGTAGAAACTGCCTAGTCGCAGCTGATGTAGTCTAAAAGTTGGTTTTTCAGCCTTATTAATCATCTCCTTGGTGGTTTGGATGAGGGCTAGGAGCTGGGATTTGTGACTTATCATGGGTTAATGGAAACAGCAAACCATGGTGGGGTTTTTTTCTGGAAATTACCGAGCTGTTTCCAGGTTTTTGATCTGAAGGAAGCTCGTAAATCCTACAGATCCAAAGCCATCATTCACTGGGGTTTATCCCATGCTGGGCATCCCTTGGAATCATGCAGCCCTGGATTCTAGAGACCCAAAGCATTCCAGTGTGCCTTTCCCCATGGAAAGTGGATTTCAATCACTGATTTTCCACGTGGCTTCTCTAGCACATCCCAGATGCTATTTGCAGCAGATGAAGGAAGAAGGTATTTGAACAGGTCAACATGATTCCAAGTTGGTTCCCACATTCCCATTTGTACAAATTTCCCTTCAGTCAGGAGGAATCCTTCCCTGGGAGAGTGGTGAAGCCCTGGCACAGGGTGCCCAGAGGAGCTGTGGCTTCCCTGAATCCCTGGAAATGCCCCAGGTCAGATTGGATGGGGCTTGGAGCAACCAAAACCATCCCCAACCCAAACCATTCTGTTTTTCTATGAATCTCTTTGTTTTGTAGTTTCTCCTGCAGTTGCTGCCCCAAAACTTAAACTGAAGGGAGTCCATAGTGCTCTTGCAGATTTGTTTCATTTGGATTTAAACCTCATTCCTTTGCCATTCAGCCAGCACGAAGCAAGCTCTCTCTGGGATGATCATTTAAGCAGGAAAACCCCAACAATTACTTTAGGTTGGTTTGCACTGCCCGTGTAAAACCAAGGGATAAAGTTACTCATGCGTTTAAAAACTTTTAATTTTACTATTTTTCATTTTTTTTCTTCCATGTAATTCTTCCCTTATTGGTCAGGGAGGGTAAAGTTTGGGTCTTGAAGAATATTTAGTATGTGGCCAATACAGCTGCTGAGCTTACTGTTCTTTTTCCTCAAAATGAAGAATTAAAATGAAGAAAAATCTTGCATGGCAAGCTTAAAAATTCCCATCAGAGCTGTGCATATTCCATGTGGCTGCACGTACTGGAGTTAGATGGGGCTTTGTCTGCCATCTCACAGCTCCTGACAGCATTGCAGATTTGTTTTTTAGTGGAAATTCTGAAAACTTGTGAAATCTCGTGTTTGTCCTTTTTTTTCTCTTTCCCTTGCCTCTGCTGCTAAGTCATTATTGTCTCATCTCTCACGAAACGTACCATCCAATTTCAGAAGCAGACTTCATATCCATTTTTCCGAGGAGGGATAGACAGTTTTGATTGCATTTTGTGTTATAAACAGCAAACTGACTGTAGAAATGGCTGGACTTATTGCACTGCAACCCCCTCGGTGCTGAGGGCACTGTTTGCATGAAAAGCCTTCTCAGTGTAATGTGAAAGTTTCTACGATTGAGAACTGCACAGTAGTAGTAGTTAGGGCTTTATTACTTAGTTCTAATTTGTATTGATGGCCTAAAAAAAGTAGCATGCTTTGCAGTTCTATGAAAGAAAAGATTATAAATGGAGATTAATTATAATTTTGCTAGCTCAGTACTTGTAAAACTAAAGCAATTTATATTCTTTCTCTTAATGATCTCCATTCCTGATTGCAGTAATGTAATCTAATTGTGATTATGATAGTATCTGAATCATGTGGGCCTCTATGTGATTGGAACTACTCTTTGCATTAAAAAGTAATTTTGGAGTAATGATGAAAAGTTACTGTGGAAAATTGGCAAGTAATATATTTTACTCTGTATCTTAAGTTTCTGCTTTCATTTTTGATTATATCTTATAGCAAGGATAAGTATGATACTATATCAAGGATTTATTACATCAAAGACTTATCAATGATAACTCTGAGTATCGAGGATAAGCATGATATTATTGGAATAGCACAGATATGGTTGAGGCAAGAAATTGAGGTTTTGAGATACTGGGCTGGGGTTTGTGGAGAGGAAGGGTAGATGGAGGAGGAGCCCTATCAGTATTCCTGGGAGATGAGTGTCTTCAGAGGGAAATGCTGCCAGGATTTTGGCTGACATAGCAATGTCAATGCTGATAAAAGTTAGGCACAATAAAGGTAGTCAGGTGGTTTTCTGAAGGCTTCTTTGAACTTTTAGGTCTTTGCTTCGAGATGAGAGAGGCCTTCAAGAGCGTCAGAACTTTGATAAGGTGGCTTTTAATTACTCCTTTATTGACTGCAAGAAGGTAGAAGTAGGGAGGGAATACTCACGTCTCTAAAGTCAACGCAGGATTGCCTCCAGTTCCTTGTGGGCCTTATTGAATTGTCTTTCAGAAACTATTTGAATTAATTCAAGGGTTTGAGCCAAGGGTAATAAAGGGTGTTGAACTGGAGAGGTATGAAAGATCCAGTGATCTTGACATCATTTGATTTAAAGTATTTGTTGAGGAGCAAAAAGCGATGCAAGCCTTACGGCAGGCTGACTTTCAGGGAGTGCAGAGTGTGCTAAGGAATTTTTATCAGGATTTTATTATAATGTATGGTAAATCTACTGAAGAAAATTGGAATATATTTCAGAAACAGTTGGAGGACATTTGAAATTCATCCTGGTTTAAGTCTAAAGAAGGATAAAGGTAACAATGCCCAATGTGGCTAAGTAGAGTTGTATAGTAAAGAGTAAGATAAGCAGTAAGCACAAGGTGTTGGGGAAAAAAAAAGCCAAATCTGGTAAGGTGGAGCAGTTGAAAGGCTACAGAAAATAAGCAGAAGCAAACTGAAAGGCTAATTAGAAAAGCAAAGAGAAAATGCTGCATACTAACTGCAGGAAAAAAAAATAGTTGAGATGATAATAATATCCCATGAATATACTCCAGCAAACTGAAAGGAAAAATAGATCCAAAAATCACTGTAGTGTGGACAAAGGCATGGTGGATTTGTTCAGCAGGTTTTATTTTTGTGTGTGAATACACAGAGGCAGATGGGTGGATGGCTGGGCAGATGGAGAGCTGCTGAACAAAGGAGGAGGCTTTTCCTTTCTGTGGCAACACGTGCAGCCTCACCTGAGGAGCTGACAAACACGACAGATATCACAATATCCAGCTCACAGTCCTTTAACGTGGCCTGATTGGCAAAAGGGATGCAAAAAAAGAAAAAAAAATCTATCTGATTTCCAAGAAATCTTTAAAGCAAACCAGAGCTACGGGTAGCATTGCTTGTGGCCATGGCCAGAAAATCCATCAGGGTAGCCCAGAACTCTGAAAGAGAAGTGTGAGCAGAAGGAAGTGTGGATATATTCCAGGGTATAAATATTAACTTAATCATGTAACTGATTGAGTTTTTTATCATTTCCTCCTGGGACTATATTTGGGTTGTGGCACCACCAGTGCCCTTTCTGACATTAAATCTTTGGCGGTGAAGCACCAGAGGCCTCCTGGCATGGGGTGGGCTGCAGCTCCCTCCCCTGCAGTACAGCAAGCAGCTCAAATAAAAATAAAAAGACAAGCTACAACTATTCCCTGTCCCTTTTTCCTTCCAGAGGGAGCTCCAGCACTCTCCTCACGAGTTAAAAATATCCCAGCTCTCTCCTGACTTCTGTTAGAGACTTGTAATTACTTCTAGATGCTGCTTGCTTCTGCTAAAGGTTTTCATAGCAAAGGTTGGGGTAACCCTACAGCTTGAGTTTGGCTGGTGGTAACACACACACGAGCTGATTTCTGCAGGAAGTGTCTATTTCTTTGCAGGAGTGAGTTTTGAACAGGCAGGAGCACTGTGATTTCCCCCCCGACGCAGTGATTTTTGCTCCCCCTGCTGTCACGACAGCAGCAGATTAACCAGCCCTCTTGCCCACTCAGACGTGTGTTGATAATGTGGATGCACGGGATACTTTTGTCAAAATAACAAACACTTGCAGCAAAGGGAGGAGGGAACCGTGCAGTATTTAAATAAAAAGCCAGCCCAGGGAATATTCCATAATTTAGACCTGTGAGCTGAGCGAAAAATCAACAAGAACCGATCAACTTGAAATATTATTTGCTCCTCTGAAGGGCTACTCCAAACAAGAGAAACTTACTGAAAAAATAAATAAAGGGTTAGATTGCTAAAGCTCTTTGTGTCTGAGAATGCTTAAATGCAGGCTGTGGAATAACTTGGAATTCCTGTGCTGAAATTATTACTTAGACTGAGCCCCTTTCAGAAGTGTTGCTGTAACATGATTTTTTTTTTTTATTTTTTTTTTTTTCCCAGGGATCAAATCTGCTTTTCTTCAAAATTAATATATTTCCTCATGCCTGGGAGGCTGTGGGGTGGCCCCAGTGTAGGACGTGCAGCCTCTGCCCCACCTGCCCACCCGGAACCAAATTTTTGGGAGTTGTAGCCTTGCTCTGCAAAGGGATTTTCATTTCCTGCAGTCAGCAGCTCTGCCTTTAGATGCCTTTTGCTGCAACCACCTGTGTCATTTAAAGAATGGGTGTGCACTAAAGATATAGATATTGATGATCTGAAGTTGTATTATACATAGGTCATATATAATTTATCATGTATGTTATATACTGGATATATATACTACTAGTAAAATGCATATATATACCCTGCACATAAATATTCTATATATATTATGTATATTATATTGTATTTCGTATATGTACACTATATCTGCTATATATAGTGTATATGCTATAATATGCAGTATATATAGACACTATATAGTATACAATATACATTATATAGTGTAAAATAAAAACTATGACGTATACTATTATATTTATGTTATATACATTATATGAGTCCTACATATAATATATATTGTATAGTATATATGATATATACATTATATACACATTATATATGCTGTATATAATACATAGTGCACATTATATATGACATATATATAAAATAGATATGTTTTATAAGTTTATATACTAATATATTAATATAGACTAATACATATGAAAATATACAAATGGAATAGATATATATTTTTATATTTTTTATATCCATCTATCTATCTATCATCTGTCTATCTATCTATTTATCTCTCCATGTATCTGTCTGTCTATCTATCTATCAACCTATCTATCAATCTACCTATCTATTGATCTATCTTTATATTTTTAGGTCTATCTGCCTGTATATATCTCTACATATTTATTTCTTTTCCAAGATTCGTTTCTTTTTTTTTTTTCAAGATTTGAAAAATCTCTATTCTCTCTGCATCCCACTTTCCCCTGCTGGGAAATTCCTACCTGCCCAGTGATTTTTTTGGGGTTTGTGGTGTGTTCCCAGGAATTATTTGCCCGGGCAGAGCATTCCCAGGACGTGGGGGACGCAATCCCGTTGTCCCGAGCGGTGCTGTGCCCAAAGCCANCCTGGGAGGCTGTGGGGTGGCCCCAGTGTAGGACGTGCAGCCTCTGCCCCACCTGCCCACCCGGAACCAAATTTTTGGGAGTTGTAGCCTTGCTCTGCAAAGGGATTTTCATTTCCTGCAGTCAGCAGCTCTGCCTTTAGATGCCTTTTGCTGCAACCACCTGTGTCATTTAAAGAATGGGTGTGCACTAAAGATATAGATATTGATGATCTGAAGTTGTATTATACATAGGTCATATATAATTTATCATGTATGTTATATACTGGATATATATACTACTAGTAAAATGCATATATATACCCTGCACATAAATATTCTATATATATTATGTATATTATATTGTATTTCGTATATGTACACTATATCTGCTATATATAGTGTATATGCTATAATATGCAGTATATATAGACACTATATAGTATACAATATACATTATATAGTGTAAAATAAAAACTATGACGTATACTATTATATTTATGTTATATACATTATATGAGTCCTACATATAATATATATTGTATAGTATATATGATATATACATTATATACACATTATATATGCTGTATATAATACATAGTGCACATTATATATGACATATATATAAAATAGATATGTTTTATAAGTTTATATACTAATATATTAATATAGACTAATACATATGAAAATATACAAATGGAATAGATATATATTTTTATATTTTTTATATCCATCTATCAATCTATCATCTGTCTATCTATCTATTTATCTCTCCATGTATCTGTCTGTCTATCTATCTATCAACCTATCTATCAATCTACCTATCTATTGATCTATCTTTATATTTTTAGGTCTATCTGCCTGTATATATCTCTACATATTTATTTCTTTTCCAAGATTCGTTTCTTTTTTTTTTTTCAAGATTTGAAAAATCTCTATTCTCTCTGCATCCCACTTTCCCCTGCTGGGAAATTCCTACCTGCCCAGTGATTTTTTTGGGGTTTGTGGTGTGTTCCCAGGAATTATTTGCCCGGGCAGAGCATTCCCAGGACGTGGGGGACGCAATCCCGTTGTCCCGAGCGGTGCTGTGCCCAAAGCCAGGAGCATCCCTGCTTCCAGGGGGTGACCCAGCCAGCCTGGCCACCTCTGCTGCTCCCGTTGTGCCCAGAAATCTGGGATGAAAGGGGGGTGGAGGCTCTGGGCAGCAGGCAGGGAGCATTTTCTGTCTGTCGGGGGGAAGTTCCGCCGGACACCGAGCGCTTTGTGCGGGCCCGGGCCCGGCTGTCTGCCCGCTCCCTTAAGGGAACTTGACAGATCTTAAAAAAAAATCAATTTTAAGCTCACATGCCCCAGTGGGTGCCAAAGCCACTTCAGAGAGGCTGAGAGATGGCTGAGTCGACAGGATTTGACTTCCCGAGGTAGAAAGGTGACAAACTCCATCATGAGAAAGGGGCAGCTCGGGGCCTCCAAGGCCGAACCTGCTCCCAGGATCCGGGGCCCGGCGCTGTATTGAACCTATTTATCTCTTTCACGGGCCCAAGGTACCACGGGGAAAGAAAAGTTGTTCAAAAAAAAACGCTGGCAGAATTCAAGGGTGTAAATGATGAATTACTTTTCATCAGCTGAAAGGAAACATACTCCGGAACAATACTGAAAGGGAGCAGGAGCATCTGACCTCCTGCTTCAGAGCAGCCAATATCTTCATTCAAGAAGACAACCATGAAATTACACAGAAAATGGGATTGTCATGAACAGCCCCTTGAAATCTCAGTATACAGTCATTACTGCATGGGAAAAAGCCTTCATCCACACATCATAACTTGTAACTGACAAGGGAGGGAAAAAAAACCAAAAAAAACAAACCACCCTGAAAACTGGACTTGGAGTTACCAGTAGGAATGTAGAAAATATTTGTTGATTCAAACTTTTCCCCTCTAGTCTCCCAAATCACTGTAAACAGACATAGCAACGTTCTAACCCCAGCATAAGCCTGGCTTTCTGGCCACAGACAGCTCGTTGGAGCTGTTTTGTAAATCAGAAGAAAGGAAGAGAGGGAGAGCCAGTCTATCTCTTTACTTATATTATCTGTCTTTGGTGATTGATTTATCATTTAAGTGCTTTGAGAAGAGACTCCAGAAACCGTTGTCCAATTAGTGCTGCCCTCTGAAACCACGTACTATAAATATTCGTAATTATCAGAGTCACAAAACAATCATCAGAGCCCCACAGTCAGGGTAACAACTGATTTTCTGGGTTTGCCCAGCAAAGTTTATATTTATCCAAATTAGGCAGAGAATAAAAAGCAAACAAGAGGCTCTTGCTTTATATGAGAATGAAACCAATCACAGAGAATGAGCAGCCAGGAATATGGGGATAAAAATAACACATTTAACTGTTTATTTCTTGATTCTTGCAGATTTCTACATTGACTTTAATTAAGCTAGCCCTGGGCTAGTGGGCACGGAGAGGGGTGGGGGTTTTTTATTCCTCTTTTATTTTTTAATTCCTCATTAGGCTGTTTTTTCCTTGGCTCTTGTGGCTTTAATGACTAGTCCCATTAAATAGGTCAATGGGCTGCTTTTACTTCTGGTTTTATACAGACTCATATTCCACTGAATCTTAAACATGGAACACCCAAAGCCTTTCTAGGCAAATTCCTACATTCCTGCAGATAAAGATGTGTTTCTTTCTCTTTTCCCTTCCATCCACAGCAGCTGACCTTTCATTGTGATGCAGCTGGGGAAAGTTCTGGAAGGCTGGTACCGTTCTGGGCCAGCCACATGTCAAAATATCTCCCAGGTAAATGCTTGGCTGAGGTTTGGGATCTTTGAGGTTTGGTTTGTGAGCAGCAGGGAGATGGAAGAGGAGTGGGAGCAGCTGCATTCCCTTACATCAGCTTCCCTGACCTTTCCCTCCCTGGCTGGACCAGGGTGCACAAAAATCCCCTCAGGACATCACACAGGGACATCTCCCAGGGACGAGTCTCCTCTCCTGGGGTTCTGCAGCAGCCCTTTACAGGACTCAGACCAAAGCAAAGAGAAATATGAAATTGCTTTGTGACAGTGTCAGAAAGACTTTTTACCTGGGAAAAAAGAACAGCCTTGAGGTCTGAGAGTGGGGAGAGAGAAAATCCTCTGAATTAATAATTTCTTTATTCATTGTCAGGAGTGAAAATGTGTTTTAAGTGACTTGGTTTGACAGTCTAGAACAAAAATCTGTGCTCCAGCACTGCCCACGAGATGCTCCCAGCTCTATTTCTGTGTTTCCTATGTTATTCTGTAACCCCACAACACGATTTTCTGTGTGTAGGTGTTTTGGGAACAGTCTCTTCTTCTGGGTGTTCTGGACATTTAGGAAGCTGCTGCTCTTCTGGCCAGAGGTCTCCAGGGAATTCCTCCTTCTGAGACACAAAGTTGGTGCCTTGGGTTTCTCTGCAGCAGAGCAGAGTTTCTCTTGCTGAAAATATTTCATACACAACATTGCTGACTTCTCTAAATGCTCCCAGCCTGCCTGAGCTGCTGCACCACAACCATATTAATCCAGCAAATGTCCTATATTGGGAATTATAACTCTTCATCTTCTCCCAAGTCTTTATCAGGCCCATGAAAAACATTTTGGTCATGCAGTCTTTTAGCAAAGTAGCCCATTCTAGCACTAAATTGACAGCACAAAATAACAAGTGTCACCAATGTGCCAGAGAAAAACCTGGCAGAAAGGTGCTTGGGCAAAACCGTGGGCTTCATTGGTTGCCACGAGTAGAAACACAGCACTGGAGCAGCAAATTAGTTGATTATTAGCTACCTAAAGATTCAAATTCAGACAGCCCTTCAGACACAATTTAAACCATTATTTTAAGTGCAAACTGGGCTAAAAATAATTGGATTCTCAGCCCATACCTCCTAAGCCTGCACTCAAGGCTTCTAAAGGGAGAATGAGTCAGGCATTTGGAGTTGTGAATCCCAGTCTGGAGGTGTCTGCCTGTCTCTGCTGCCCCTGAAAGGAGCCCATGCAGAATTTCCTCCCCAGTCTGGAGGCTTTCCTCCCCAGCCCAGTGCCCCAAGCAAGGGGAGATGGATCTTATCATCAGGCTGCAATTTGTAGAGTAATTAGGACCTTGACTGTGACAACCTTTAGCCTGTCAGCAGTCGTGGTTTAGCTCATAGTTAAAGTGACAGTGGAAACTCTACTGCAGCTACTCTAAATATATCCATATTTTAACTAGATGAGGTGATATGTGGGTTTGCAGTGATTTGTTTAGATATACAGGGGAGTGTCAAAGGACTTTCTAAACTGGGGCTGAATCCATTTGATTGTCTGAAAGGTGATTTTGATTGCCTTTTCCTCCTTTAGAGCTGGACAGTGATGAGAACAGCTTTCCTGCAGTGGGAAAGCAGGGAATTCCCAAGGTACAGTCACAGAGTGGGTACAAACCTGTCACATGCTCTATTCCACATCAAAAGATGCCTTTTATTCAGATTTAACAAATCAGGCAGGTAGGGCTAATCAAGCAATTTGACCACTGAACAGTTTTTAATGCTCCAACAAACTGACCTCAAACTACACAAAGGATGTGCAGCTGAAATTTAAAGTCCTTTTATATACATAGATTTTTTTGTATCCCACCTACGTTTCTGCACACTTTTAAGGAGTTGTCGTTATCCTAATTATAATTAAGCCACTTGAAATAAATTCAGAGATGGTAAACAGTGTAAAAATATCCAAATAGGGGAGCTGGTCCATTGATTTTATGGCTAAGTTATCACCTCATGTATAAATGCTGCAATTGATAAACAATACCTTTAATTCAGCAGTCAAAATGATGCTATTAGCTTGGAAAACTGATGAAAAAAAAATGCTAATGTGAATACCTCTGTTTCTAAGCAGAGTGACAAGAATCACTGCTCCATATGAGCCAATCCAAGGGCAGATTGAACTTTTGGCACACGAATCAGTGGTGCAGAGGAGGAATTTTCTTCTCATTGGGAAATGCTTGTTTTTTTCCTCCTGGAGCAGGGAGTTTTCTATCGAAATCACAATATCTAAAGTATTAACACCAGAGGCAATTAACGGGATTTCCAAGAGTGTCTGGGTCCTGGATGCCAGTCGAGTTTCTAGGTGATTTTTAAATGATGTCTAGAACCCATCTGCATCCTTTGGCACCCACAGCCCTTCAAACTGTCGGGTTTCGATGTCTGCCTTGATTTGTGATGGATCTAGTCTGGAGCAAAGCTAATTGTGACTGACAGCACAAAAAGACAGGTGCAGAATTGAAGCACAGGTCTAAAGCCTCGGTCTCGTGGAGCTGATGGACTTTTAGTGTATTTTTAATGTTTCACTTTCACTGGCTCCTTAATTAAATAAAAATATTTTCGATAGAGCAGCAGAAATCAACTTCTTTGACTGATATGAATCCTGTTTACTCTCCAACTCTGAACTCAGCAGGTTAAGTAATTGGGAGACAGAAAAGTTCCTATATTTCTATTTCCAGCTGGTGGTACACAAAAGGCAGGAAGTTATCTCATTAATGGGGCACCAGCTTTATGCAAATTATAGTAACAAAAAGGCTTCCCTTCATACTTTTCATAAATTACCTAATAAAGTAGGAATAAATGGCCATATTCAAGAGCCTTTGTTGTATTTTTAGCACAAGACTCTTTCTGTTACTGCAAATATGACTAAATGCGCCTTGTTCAAAAGGGGTGTTTATGAAATAAGGCCACTCAAAAGCTTTTATTCCTTAACAGCCTTCAGTTACTTTTATGGCACAAAATTAACATAATTAGTCACAGAGAATAGATGACATAAGCAGCGTGCCATGCACAAAAGGGGAAACCAGTATCTAAGGAAGGTATTTTGAGAGATCAAAAATTTTCAAAGTGCTCAATACTAGAAGGTCCTTTTTATTTGTGCACAGCCTTAAGATACTTTCTTACTCCGTGAAATTCCCATAATGAGATGCAGCAGACAGATGACATTAGCGATGAGCCATTAGAAAGAGGTCAGTTTCCTCTGAAAGATAGTCACTGTTCCTGCTCGTCATTAATTTGCAGCTTCAAAGCAGCGAGCATATGATAGTCTGGCATGTTAAGCAAGTTGCAGTTATCTTTAAATAACCATTTTTTTCCAGTTATTAGAAGCTAAAGTTTTTTAAACTTCTGACTGAAAGCAAAATTAAAGCACGCAGCAGTGTAAAAAGGCTACGGAGAGATTAGAAAAAGGAAATCAAATGTGTTTTAGAAATGAAGTTAGCTTTTCCCCAGGGAAAGGCTGCCTTAACTTTTAGTCTGAGAATTTGGGGTTGCATATCGACCTCAGAGACTTGATTGCTTGCTGGTAGAGGAGAGAAACTCTCTCTTTTTAGCTGTTATCTTCTTGCTGGTTAACATGGCCTGATGCAAAGGGCAGAACTGCACAGCTTTGGAAATAACATTTACCAGAAACAAAGATACCCGAGGTTCTTGAACAAAGTGGGTGAAGATAAATCCATCTGCTGTGCTTGTGATTTGGTGGGAGCTTTGGTTACAAATCTGCTTTGGCAGTGAAATATATTTGGGTATTAGGAAAAGCTCGGGAGGCTCAGATTTTGTCTTTTCCATAAATGCTTGTGGAGCAAGCACAAGTGCAGTGCAACGGGCATGGGGCAAACCCAACCTGCTAAAAGTCTTGTGACATCTCTAAATCATGTCCCATGTCCCAGTGGGCACTAAGAAACCCTCTTGTTTGGGTGAATCAACTGATTATGTTGAGGCATGAACCCAATGAATTCAATTCTAATAGATAATAACGTTCATAGGGCCAATTAATGCTTCTGATTTCCTCAAACCTGTGTTGACTCCAGTAACTCTGGCACAGCACGAATCCACTGGCAGTGCTCTCCTCTATTCAGCATTGTCCAGGCAGCAGGACCAGTTCTTGGCTTGGAGAATCAGCCAGGATTGCTTAAACCAGAATCCTTCTGAGGCTTCACCCTGACAGCCTCAGCATTAAGCATGAAGACCAGAAATGAAGGATATTGTTGGTTGCTCAATCTTCAAATCCTCGGGTTCTGTCATTTTCAAGACCTGTGTCTGCCACTATTGATGATTTCTATCAATACCAGTCCACCAAAAGCAATTTTGGAAGATGGATACAAAGGGGATGTAGTGCTGGCTAAAACTGAAAGCTACAAGTTATTCCCTGAGATTCCTCAGTAGTAAAAGGAAACCAGTGGGAAGGAAAAAATACAGGAAAAGGAGATGCTGGTAATTTCTGTGTGTCACATTCTAGAATGGATTATATCTGCTTTAACTAATAAGAATCTATAGAACAGAATGAGAGAATTATGAATTAGATGTTCTTGTTAAGGTCTAGTTCAGTTTAATTAAAACACGAGCCATATATATGTGCATTTGTGCACACAAATTCTGGGTTATATATCACATACACACACAGAGAGACCAATATATAAAATACAGACACCCTTGTTCATTATACCTAAAGTTTTGCTTTAAACACAGAGCTTTATACATTATTTTAAACACATTTTTAACACATGTTAATAGTATTCATGCTGGTGCTTTGAAAAATCTGCGAGATGTGTTTAATGAAGAGAAACTGCAGCATAAATTGCATGTAAAATATGCAATCCACAACAACATATTTTTTTCAAGCTGCAGTTTTTTTACATTAAACATCTTTTAGCTTGTTTAAATTTATTCCCTATTGTTTATAAAGAGCATCATCAGCCACCACTGCTTGAAACAACTACAAGTAGTAAACCAGGCAATCTTCTTACTTTAATAAGATTCTTAGGTTAAAAATAGATTTTAAGTCTATCTCACATTAAAGGGTCTAAATCCTAATGAAATCGTACAAAATGTTTCTCATTTCCAAGTGATGTTTTCCATACAACCAAATTCTTATTTTTTTTTATTTTCCCCTAAAATTTCACCAAAGAAAATATCCAGGGCTTTTTAATTTTGTTTGTTTGCATTTTTATTCCTTTTGGTTTTACCCCAGACTCTTGTTTTATAGGACAAACAATTCTAATTCCCTTACTTTTATTTTTCCTCTCAAAATTCTGATTTTCTAGATCTTTATAATTCCCACTCTTCTCTTTTAGGCTGTCTCCAATTTGTCTACATTTTTGACCTGGTATTTAATGCCTGTTTATAGCACTATGGTTGGATCAAGTATTATCAAGACCAAGGAATGCAGAAGGATATTCCACATTATTTACAATTGTATCCATTGGCTTCCTGAGGAGTTTTACATCCTTTTTCTACAGTATCATAACATTTAAGATTCTGATTTTTGGAACTGTGCTGTTGTTAACAGAACATCCCCAGTTATTCCTTCAACACCCTGGTAATACCTACCTAACCATAAAAAGTGTATTTTTCCTTCTTTATCTAAATGGGAATTTTAAGTCTTTTCTCCAATTTGACACAGCCTTTTAAGTTTTAATACTAAAATTTAATGTTCTGCTGTGTCCAGCTCTGGGGTCCTCAGCACAGGAAAGACATGGATCTGCTGGAGAGGGCTCCAAGGAGATGATGAGAGGGGTGAAACAACTCTGCTGAGGAAAAGGTGAGAGGGATAAATGGAATATTGGGAAGGAAGTGTCCAGGGCCAGGCTGGGTGGGGCTTGGAGCACCCTGGGACAGTGGAAGGTGTCCCTGTTGATTGTGGGGGGAGTAAATGATTTTTTAGGCCCTTCTAACCCACATCATCTGGTGAATCCATGTTCTGGAATTCCACTCTGCTTGGCGAGTGGATGAGGAGTTTTCAATTTCAGTTTTTTACTTTTGGTGTCCAGAAATCTGTTCAATCCTTCTCATCCACCAGAGATGAGATAGTACTCGGAAATCAGTCCAGGCTTTTACAGCTTAAAAGATTAGCCTACCACAAGGGATTGTTTTGCTTTGTTATTGTTGTTTTTATTAACAACATTTCTGGGGATCCCAAGACTCTAATTTCTGGCAGAATCTTATTGTGTTAAAACCTCCAAAAACACACATGAAGACAGGGAACCTGGCTCAAATCACTTGAAAAGCTAGACACAATATTGAACGTGACAAGGAATGAGTGGTGACTTAGAGCTGTAGCTCAACCAGTCACTCATGTTATACTCATGTCATGTGTCAAGATTTCTATTAACAGGTCTCAATTCTTTTAAGGTATGTGCCAATAAACGAATACATGTTCATCTCTCAAGGCAGCTGATTTCTTACTGCCACCATGGAATTCACAGATATGGAAAAATGGGAAAACAATGGAGCAGACACGATGTGAGTATGGATGAGAGGAGGAGAGGCAGGGAGAGGATGGATGTCACCTGAGAGGTGGCATTGCTGAAGAAACAATGGAAATAAAGAGAGGTGCAGTACTCTGAATGTGAAGCTGAAAAAGGGTGTAAGGATAGGCAGGAAGGGGTGGCCAGCACCAGGGTTTACACAGATCCTACAGAAAAGGAGAGAGAGGCAATCCCATGGATGAGAATTTCACTGGAATTTTAATTGAATTGATCTGGAAGCCTGAAAATCTAAATTGGTAGAGAAGCATAAGCAACACTATTTCTGTTGGTTTTAGTTTATAAAATTGTTGTTCATTTCCACGTCTCTGTTAACACAAGCCATTGATTTTCCAAACCCATATCACAAAATTATGTTTCACCCAAACTCCTTTGAGTTGGTGAAAGTATAGAGGCTGAATGAATAACTTTAGATTTGAGTTGAGCCCTGTCCAGGGTGAAATTTGACTGTGTTTTTGCATTACTTCTTTCAGCAATTCCTTGTTTGGACTGTGCTTGCTCTTCCTTTCAGGTATGAGTTTCATTCTACTGACAATACTCAGAGGAGCAACAAACTGCACCACCTCACTCAGCCACAGATTTTTTTGGTTCTGCAAACTGATCTCTTGTTGTATTTTCTATTTCACTTGCTCATTCGTTTGGAATCTTTAAAATTCCTTGGGACATCCCTGAATATTGTAGCTATTGGCATAGAATCATGGAATGATTTTGGTTGGAGGCCTTAAAACTCATGATATACCAAGCCTCTGCCATGGCAGGAACACCTTCCACTGTTCCAGGCTGCTCCAACCTGGCCTTGGACACTTCCAGGGATCCAGGGACAGCCACAGCTTCCCTGGGTGCCCTGTGCCACGGCCTCCCCACCCTCCCAGGGAAGAATTCCTTCCCAATATTCCATCCAAACCTACTTTCTGTCAGTGTGAATCCATCCCCCCTTGTCCTGTCACTGCTTTCTCTTGTTCATCGTCTCTCTCCATATTTTTTGTTGGATCCTTCAGCACTGGAAGACCACAGTGAGGTCACCCCAAAGCTTCTCTTCTCATCCAGGCTGAGCAATCCCAGCTGTGCCAGCCTTTCCTCCCAGCAGAGCTGCTCCAGCCCTGGTGCCTCCTCTGGATGCTCCAGCAGCTCCGTGTCCCTCCTGTGCTGGGGACCCCAGGGCTGGGATCAGCTCAGCCCCACATCCAGCAGGGCCATTTGCTGCCCTCCAGAGAGAGACATACAGCTGATTTTAAGGTTGCAGCCAGACCTTAGGCTCTACACCTCCCTCAGGATCATATTGGAGCTGTTTTGGCCTTTTTTTTCTACTATTTTTGGGTTACAGAGTAACACTCTCAGCTCCCAAATTATTGCTTTGTGAAGGAAAGAAAATTAGTCTTATTTTTTTTCATCTCAGTTACAGAAGAGAATGAGTGCTAAAAGCCACGATTCATAAATAGGTGGGGAAAAAAGTGTCCAAACTTTGGGCTTTAGCTCAGTAAAACACATGCCCAGCTGGGAGCATGTTTGTGTTTTAATGGGCCTTGGCATCAGTCACAACCTGAGCAGGTCAGAATTCCAGGTTTCCCCCACTCCTGGGGGATTTTGGTGCTGCAGCAGAAAACAAAAGAATTGGAAGAAGAATCCTATTAATGCTGGCTGCTCTAATGCAAACCCGGGTTTCATTTTTAGCCTTCTATTTTCTACTTTAATTATATAAATCTGAACATACTTTGGAGATTATGAAATAAGAGCCGGGAAGCCAGTTATTTTTCATCATTTATTTTTAAAGCAAATTTATCTTTGAATTGTCATCTGTTAAAATTCCTGAGAAGCAGACCACAAATGAGTACAATATGAACATGATTTTCCATGCCAGCCCAATTCGAGTAAAAGATGTAAAGATTTTTTTTTTTTTTAGGTTTTCCTTTGAACACTTCAGCTGAACACAAAGTGTGACCAGTTCCACCTCAGCAAGCCTTGGGTCCCTTTCCAAATTTAGAGTGTGCATGTGCACATTTGCACATGTACATACAAATAATACCAAACTAAGCCATGTATTGGCAACATAAACTCAATTAAATCTTCAATTTAATGAATTCCGAAACCTTGAAATGTTCTGCAAAGGGAACAGCAATGGGAACAAAGGAAAGAGCTAAAATATGCTGTCTTGGAAATAACACAGAGGATCCTAAGTGCTTCCTTTCATTTTAGTAAGGATCTAAATTGAAATGTCTTGATAAGAAAACTCAAAATTTTGTTTCATATTTTGAATTTCTAAGAATTTTGGATTTCTGGTAATTTCTGGGTACTTTGCTTTGTACCTACAGGATCCTCTTCTGTCTAAAAGCCCTCCAAGGTTGTTTTTGGGTTTTTTTCTTTCTTTCTTTTATTCTGGTCATCAACACGTCAAAACATAGCAAGTCCTGGTTGTCCTGTGTGGACAAGTCCTTTCTTCTGAAGGTGCTGAAAATTGAAACATTGGGAAATTCCATCCTCAAACCTGGTTCCTTAATTAGAAACTTGATAGACACTTTGGTTAAGAATAGAAATGTTTGTCTTCACTCGTTGTTCACTTCATTCTGATGAAGAACTTTGCAGCTAACCTCTTTTAACCAAGGTTTTTCATGTTATGAGTGCAACCATGAGATTTTTTCCTACACAGACTTTCAGTAATATCTGCATAAAATATCTATTTTTGATAGACCTTTTTGCATTAATAAGGCAAACCTGTAAGTATCTCACCTGGCCGAGGATCCTCAAATGTAAATTCAGTATCCTGGAATTTTTCTCCTCCCAGGCAAAAAGTTTCATCTTTGGATCTGCTTTAACCCAATTCTATGCAATAATATGATCTTTCTAGTCGAGTGTGTCTTCTCCAAGGATACTTTTCTTCTTTTCAGGCCATTTAAAGTGCTTTTTCTTTCTCTCTGACAGAGAAAGAATGATTGTAACTATGAAGTATATCCTCATTCTTCCTTTGTAACTTGCAAATTTGGCATCTAAACTATGCCAAAAATGATTGCTTTTGGGGGCTTTGGTGAAGGATTCTGACTGTGATATAAAGAGGAAGGAATATAAGTAAAACAAACATTTATCACTGCAATTTGCATACCATGTTTAGCTCAGCTATGATTTAAACCAACACATAAAGCCCCAAAATTGGTCTTTGAACAGCAAAGTTGAGCTTAACTGCAGCAATGCTGTAAGCACTGTTGGGATATATTGGAACAAAAGAATTTAACATTCATTCTTGGCTTCTCTTTCAGATTTATGAACTTCTTGGTATATTTTTGCATGAGCTCTGATGGACTGAGCCATCCATATCTATTTCCAAAGGGTTGCAGTTATAACTTAGTGCTCTGAAAAGATTTCAGTGTTTATTTAGTCGCTTTTATCGTGCTTTGGATTCTCTGCTGCTAAATACCTTCCCTTGAAGCCAGAATCCACATTTTCAGGTCTCCATCTAACCAACCTTTTGGGACAAAGTAAAGTTCCTGAAAGCTTAAGCCCAATATATTGCTACACAATTATGAATTGAACAGGGAAAGGAAATTGGAAGGAGCAGCTGAAGATATTTTACTCTTATGAATTAGTACACAAATACGGATTTATAGCCTGCATGTGTGTTTTGTTTTTGCTGATGGCTGTAACTAAGGACACCTGTAAGTCAGGGGAAAAGGGAGAGGATGAAAACTAAAGGGAGGGAAAATGCAATGATATGCAGCATTTCAGGGCTAATTTGGAGTCTGTTATGTGAGCCTAAAAACTTGTTTTTCTTCTCCTGGAAAACCTGTATGGTTTAGCTGGTGTGCCTTAGTGTAAAGTATGAAATATAAGGATTTTTTTTAAAGATTCTTACAACATTTCCAGAGGAAATGTTGAGCTAAGTGTAGAATTTGTGGGATCAGTTAGCTTATAAATAATGATCCTTTATGCTGGCATTGGGAAATCCACATTCCCACAGCTAGTTCAATAAAGCAATTAATATCAATGAATGCTGAAGAAAGCAAATCTCCGTTCACTTTTGTCTGGATTAGTTAACATAAGAGAAATCCCATCCCTCTCCTGGAGTATTTAACCTTCTCCTAAGAAGACATGCTAATGAAAGGTAAATAAAATGTGCTGCTTGACATGTGTTTGCCATTCCTCCCTGTTCTTCATGTCACACACTTTCCCTCTTACAAGACAATCCACGTTTTTTCTTTTTTTTCCTCTGGAAATCTTCACTGCGGTTATTTTGTTTCATGCATCCCTCTGTGCCAAACCTGTCTTGTCATTCTCCCTCGGCGTTCCTGCTGGTGTTTCCAGGCTATTCCTGCTCAGCTGAATTTCATTAAAGAGGGACTTCACCTCCAGAACTCACAGATAATGTGTCTCAAGCACACACGGAGCTGAAATCCGCCACGTAGAGAATTCCTGATTTCCTTGGCACTGCATTCAATCCAGGGGCAAGTGCTCCTCCTCATCCAGGGCATATTTCTGTAGCCCACGTAAAATTGTCCACTGAAGGAGAAGGAAGGTCTGTCGAGGGAATGGGTGTGGTTTCACTGACCTCATCCTGCAGCCACGAATTTGTGTGTCCAGGCTTTGGAGATCAAAATTTTTGATAAAACAGAGTCGTAAAACCGCCCTGAACTTTCCCTGCGTTTGGCTCCCTTATCTGAGATTTCACACACAAGCAGTAAAAAAAGAAAAAAAAAAAAAAAGAAAAGAGCTTAAAAGATTTTATCTCAGAGCAGCCAAGAAGTGTGGTAATAAGGTAAAGGTTGAGAAGCATTGTTGGCATAAGAAATCCCCTCCTTCCCCTGGATTTATACACACCCAGTTTAGTAAGAGCTGGCGCTGCTGAGCATTTTCTGACAGTGCTGGGATAATATATTGCAAAAGGCAGAGTGGCCAAGTCTCACACCTGAGGAGTAAGACACACTTCATCCTGCCCATGGAGAAACCTAAATCAAACCTTAACGTTACTACAATGCAATTACTCCTCTCCTAGGGGCTCCAACTGTTCAGGGTTGAGGCATAAAACTTGTGATTTTGGTATACTGGAAGGGTTTATTAACCCCTTAAGTATTTGTATGGCCTCTGCTTTTGGAGGGATAGGCTTTTAAAGTTTACTAGATGCGTTTCAAAGGGAAATAATAGAGTGTGATGCTATGGGTGTGAGGCCAAAGCAGCTTTGCAATGGAGTTTAATTTTTTAAAAAGTAAATAAAACAATATGTGGAGCCTTGGATTGCTTTTCCCGTCGTCAGCGTGTGCTGTGAGACCTCCCTCACGCTTAATAAGGAATTTTGTTTAATGAGGAAATAGTCTTTGCACGTTTGGGAGGTTCTGTGGAAGGCTGGGGTTGCTCTTTTGCAGAATCACAGAATCATTAAGGTTGGGAAAGATCTTCAGGATCATCAAATCCAATCTGTGACAGATCCCCACCAGAGCTCAGAGTCCAGTCCTTCCTTGAACACCTCCAGGGATGGGGACTCCACCACATTTTCCATTTTGCATTCCTTTGTCCATATGTGAAACTCTGTATCTTGCCACAATCGCTTCTCCTTTCTCCTTGCTGTTATTAATAAACCCCCCTGTTTTTATAAAAAAAACAGCTATGCTGAAGATACACAAATAGAAGGAAAATTTTGGGGTGAGATGTGGCAGAGTCTTTCAAGAAAGGAGCATGGAATACGAACATGTCATGCTGCTGCTTTTGCATGCTGCCTTTTTCTTCACTAGTACTCCTTCTTTTTCAAGAGATCATATTTCACTCCACACATATTCCAGAGTCTCTCTCTCTAGTTCTTATCATGACTTTAATAGCTCATTTCCATTCCGTATTCTGTGTTGTGTTACTTTTCTCATGTGCCCTGTTTGATACCTCCAGTGAAAGCAGAGGAGAAAAAACAGAGACACCGAGTTCAAGCCTCGTGTTCCATTTATTATTATGACTGTGGGAAGTTTAACTTGAAAAAGAGAATTTTATCAGGAGATAAGAAATAGAAACAGACATAATAAGACAAAAGTTAAATTGAAAAACAGCTAACTGCTCTTGTAGTTTTGGGGTATCATTCACATGGAGACTGATACAGCTGCTCAGTAATTTTATTCTTTTATTTCTTTATAAAATTGGTGGGGTTTTTTGTTTGTTTGCTTTTTTGGTGTTTTTTACAACATAAATATTGCAGAATAGGGAACACAAGATTAAAACCCCCACAATATTTGCTTCTGATTTGGTCAAACCCAATAAAAATTTGGATCTGTCGTCATGAATAGGAATATTTCATTTCATATCAGTTGACAGTCATATGTGCTGGCTTATGGTGATCCTTTTACAGACTTGTAGCCAAAGTTCCTCAGCCTTCCCTCTCCTGGTAAGAGCTAAAATTTGATGTTGGGTTATAACTTTTTATGATGATCAGCCCAGCAGAGTTATTTTAACCTAGAATGGAAGTTCTGTTATTTCAGGGCAACTTAGTGGTGTCTGACATGTTGGTCTAGAGGAAAAAGCTGGGTCATGAAACTGCCGTCAGATTTTCAGTGATTTTCTCCTGAAAAAGAGAGAAGGAGGAGAGGTTTAAGGTGGTTCTGGTTTGCTGCTGCACAGAGAATTAAACACATTCTTCTCTCATATGGACACGGACTTGGTCAGGTGAGCAAGACCCCCCATCCTGGACAGGTAACTCCACGTGGTCTCTGAGAGCTCAGCTGAGCCATCCTCTGGGAACTGGCTGATCTTTTGCATCTTTTGAGCCACATCTGACAGCACTGATGATTTAGGGCCTGCAAAAATGCCCCAAGTGTTGGATAAGCCTTGAGGTTCTCCTTTTTCAAACTGGGAGTAACCTCCAGGACAGTGAAGGGTATGAACATAGCTCAGTTTGCCAGTTCTTGTCTTGGGACATGGCTCAAAAAAGATTCCTCTTATTTATTTTAGCCAGCAGGCACTTGAATTTCCAACCCTGCTGGAAATCAGGGAACAGGTTTGGCTGGAGTGCAGACAGAAACAAACACCATGTACCATTTTCTCCTTGCCCTGTGACAGCTCTGGTGAAAACTGCAGCTCCTGCCTTATGGAATGAGTTTAATCTCAAGCAGAAAAGAGGAAAAAAAAATTAAAATTGCCTAGTACTGTAAAAAAAGTATCCTGCTGCATTAAACGTATTTTTAAAGATTCATTTATGCTGATTTCAGATAAAAACGTGCCAGTAGAAGTAAAATAACCTCCTGCAGATAATACAGGTAGCCACAAACTTTGGCTGTCCTCTAATTCCCAAACACTTATCCCCACATACACTTCCTGTTCCCTGACTCTTGTCAGCTGGAAAAGTCATTATCTGAAGGGAGAGCTTTGCATCTGTCAGCTGGGAAAGTGATTACTTAAATTGATAGCAATAGCAGTTGTTTTAGTTTGAAATGGCCATTTCAAGCATTCATTTTTCTTTTTCCTTTTTTTTTTGCGGGTGGGGGTGGTGGGGAGAGGGAAGTTTTTATTATTGTTTGGTCATTTTATTGTTGTGAGCATCGAAGAGTTAAACAACATGAACATCTCAGCTTCTTGCTGACACTCAGATGGGCAAACTTTAGGGATAAACTGGAGATAAAATAGATGGGAATGACTTCTGGAGAGTCCTTTGGATTTGGACAATCACACTAATAACAGAAAGTGATTTTTGCTGCCCTTTGTGCCTCCTCTTTAACTTGTTATCCTGACATATAAGTGGGAATCAAACACCATCCTGGGGACCCTCTCCTTGTCCTTTAAATACCTCACAGCTAAAACTGGTCAGAATTGGGAGCCCCCTCATTAAGTTGAGTTGATTGCAAATTGATGGCTCCTTACAGGAATTGAAGCCACCTCTTCCCCCCACCCAAATTATCTTTTCAGTTCTGTGAATTGCCTTTAATTGCTACGAAGGACATCATAAATATCTGGTTCTTCCAGAAAGTTATTGCTCAAAGTCTCGAAGTTTTCTTTAAAAATGTAGGCCAGCTCCAAAATGCTCAGAAGTGTGACTTCACTGAATGCTCTTAACATCCATTTTTAGTTCCCAAATAAGTAGCCTAATTTTCCGTAACACTGTGCAATCAGTAAGTCTCATTGACCTCACTGAGTGTCTGCCTTCTCAGCAATTCCAAAAAAGAAAGCAATTTATTTAGAAGTCAAATATACTCAGAGAGTCTTCACTTGTTCATATTTTCTAAAGAATGTATTTTTTAAAAATGTATTGAACTTTCCCTGTTCATGTGTTCTTTGAGGGGCAGAGACAGGATGAATAATTTTTATGTGTTTATCTTCAGATACTTTTATATTATTTTATTCTAAAAGGATATTAATCTTTTATTAGATTTGAATAACGTGAGAAGATTGAGATGTCTTGGGCTGTGTTGGAAATAAAAGAACAGTTGTCTCCGCTGTCCTGTTGTGGATTTGGCTTGGAAAATGCTTTATGTGGAAATTTCCACCCTCTTATTTCAAATGGTTTCAAAATTCAAATGATGGGACAACCTGGTTTTGGTCTCCAGTGTTGTCTGAATGTCTGATCCTTTGAGTTTTGTTATTTTGACTCTTATCTCCCATATTTTTATAACCTGAATAACTTGTTGTCAGTTCATTATTGAATGAGCCATTTATTATCCTGAGACCTGCTACACAAACACAGTTAACAATCCTGTTATTTATCCTGTGAAATATCACAAACTGTTATGAGTATTTTATTAAACATGAGGCATCTCAATAAATCTCATGATGGATCTAATTCGTAACAAAAACTGAACCATGCAAAGTTCAGAATATATTCCTGTAATACTTTTTCCAGACAGGAGACCTGAATTTTAACTCCTCCTGGCAATCACAGGGTGACAGAGTTATCTGGTATTTAAACTTGTGTGCTGGGGTCTTTTGTTTCACTAATACTTGTCCAAGTTCACACTTAATGAGTCCTCCCTCCCTCCTATATTTTTTGTTACAGGTCTGTTTAAGGTATTTTTTTTTTCTATTAGAACCATGGTGAATTTTCATTAAAACAATAAAAGAAAGCTTTTCAAAAGCAGCAGCCCAGGCTCAGAGCCAGCACTGGTGGAACTCATGAAAGATGCTGGTGCAGACTGGAAGGTTGTCTGCTGTGAAGCTCATTTTTCATTTCCAGTGTCTTCTTCTGCCTCCTTTCATGCATCTCTCCAAGCTTCAACTGTTTCACTAGCCAAAACATTCAACACTTTAACATACACTGAACCAGCCAGGGCTTCCCTTCCTTTTTGGTTATTTTTTTTTTTTTTATGGTCTCTAGAAGGTTGTAAACAATTACCCACTACATGCTAAGACATCTCTTTAGTTTTTCTTGGATTGTTTCTTTCTTACTTCAAGTATTTTTATGACAACAGGGGTGGATGATTCTGATGTGCTGCTGCAAATTTCCCTAACGAGTCTCCTCTTCTCCAGCCTTACATCTTTTCCATGTTTCCCTCTCATCCAAAGCATTACAGGATGATACCAAGCCAGGACCCTTAAGTTTGTGTCCTCTTTGCACAGATTATTTCCTTGAGTGTGAGGAATGTGGAAAGACACAGTAGCATTAAATACCTGCTTATTTCACACCCAGACTTTGCTGCAGAAACCATCCTGTTAATCACCCCTGCATCTGCTGCTTGTAAAACCTCCTTGAGTGTTTGTTATTCCTGGTTAAACTCGTAGTTTAGTGTCATGGAAGAATAATTTTTGGGCAAGGAGTCGGGGATGCTGTGAGGAGCTCTTTTATAAAAGATGGTCTAGGGTGAAATTAAGTCAAACAAGACAACATCACATCAGAGAGCCATTTATGGAGAAGGAAAAGGGAGCTGTCCTGCTGCTGAGGAAGGGTAAGGAAGACAGAGAAGGAGGAAGGAAAATGCAAAAGGACATCATGGGCTGCACACGAGGTCGGTGGGCAGTGGTGTCCAGTCTGGCCAGAGAGTGAGGAGTGGCAGTACAGAAAGGACAAAAGCCTTGCTGGTTAGAGCCAAAGCAAACCCACAAAATCCCTAATTCCTGTCACAGTTACTTCTGTACCCCTGGCCCCTCCCAAAGCCCACCTGCTGGCAGGAGAGCACTGGCCCAGGCTGCCCTGCAATCCATCAGAGGAGGACTCCATCCATGCCACTGGAGAAGCTCTCCAGAGGGCAGAGAGGCCTTGGTGTGCCCCTGCTGGCTCCTTGTGCCATGCAGACATGAAATGTTTGCCAGGCAAAGCCCTCCCAGAGCCAGGGCTTTCTCCATCCTCTCCTGGTTGCCACATGTGCATCCCTCCCCTCATGCCCCTGACCAGAGGTGTTGGGACACATCAAAACCACCCCAGTTCACCTGGAGTGACACATCCTGACAGCTATTTAAACCCTCCAGTGCCAGGAAATGGGGAACCTGCCTTTTAAAGCCCCTTTTCAGCCAGGAGATGTCACAGAATAAAGGAGTATTTGCACACAGGTTGTCCCTAAAGCACCAGGAGGCACTTCAGTGTCTCTGTGTCAGGAAGAGATTATATTGTTTCCAATAGAAACTGAATACATAAACATTAATCTGAATATTTCTGGAAAACTCTATATCATATTGAAATGGAAACATCTTCAGGAGGAAGAGTGGAGAGATGCTGCAGGTGAGATAAAAGTTCTTTATATGACTCTTCAGTAGTGTATCAGTCATTTGTGTCCGTGTGGTTTGGGTTGGATTCTTTTTGAGCTATCAGGTGATAGCAATGAACACAAAGATTATTTCCTAGCTTTTATTCTCTTTCTTCTTGTGGTGCCTGAATGTTGATTGAGTTCTAGGCTTTAATGAAAATTCTTCCTTTCCTGGACTCTTTACTTTTCAAGTGTTAGAAGGGAAGTTAGGGGGTAAGCAGTTTTTCATACACCACAAGGAAAACACCTTAATTTACCAGTTCAAATGTATACATTTTATATAATCTAAACATTTGGAAGCTAATAAACTAAGCAGGGGTAGCAGACTGGACTGGGGATTAATTAAAAGGGCATCACATGCAGCTGCTTTAAATTGAAGGACAGAAAGCAAACAGGCATTCCCACCTTGACAGTTTTGACAAATGGTCAAGTGCAAAAATGGACAAAAAAGTGTTTCTTTTTCATATCCATCTAGAGTTCAACACTTAACAGTTTTCTGTATGACTTAAACCCACATTTAATGTCTGTCCTCTGCAATTTGTCAGCCTCTGCTGTAGTTCAGGACTGCAGACATGCTCAGGGAGGGCAGGGCCAGGAATTTCAATGGACGTGGCATGGAGGGGCTGGCAAATGCTGTGTAATGAAGTGCTTACAGCATCTTGTGCATCTTCTGATTAATAAGACAAAACTTAGTTGCCTGAACGAAAATCAGTCCTGACCAGACAAGAAAACTACACGAGATTGTTCTTTCTCTCAGCTGGATCACAATTTGCCCTGTGATCACTGTGAGTTTGCAGAAGATAACTCCTGTTCCATGTGGCATCGCTGCTCTTGGCATCTCACCATGAAATGCAGCCCTGGACTCAGGCCAGATTAAACAGCTGAGTAGCTCTGCCTTTAGATCCAGAGGCACAGGAGAGCAGGAAAATAATTCTCCAATGTCAAAATCTATTTTCTTACTTTTAGCAGTAGCTAACGTTTTGTGATATATGTACACAAGCCCATATAATGAAACAGTTTGGTTTATGAGGCTACAAGGACATATATGGGAAAGAAATACGATGCATTTTAAAAATTTGTAGCAATGGAGATTATTCATACTTTGTGTGGTGTTTGAAGTTAATATTTGTAATCTTTGTTGCTGTTGTGCTGTGCAAAATGAGCATTGGTGTTACTTAAGTGACACATCACTGTGGATCAGAGATATCAGCTGACTCCCAGAATTTCTGATTTTTATCATCTCTAGTTCTACCACAAGAAGGCTGTGGCAGTTGAGAGTTTGTTCTGGGTTTTGGAGAGCTACCTTGGAACACTTCTTGCCTTGAATTTTTGCAGTGCAATTGAGGGATGTTCACAATTTTAAGGGATTTGGTGAAGCAGGCAGTGCAATGATTTGCCAGCAAATTTTCCAAAACCTTCATTTTGCAGCGAAACTATACTTTAAAAAAAATCTAATTAGTTGAGAAGGAGGTTGAGGTTTTTATTGAATCAGGCTGTAACTCTGGAACTTTTTCACACTTCCCTTAGTTTTTGGTTTTCCTTTGGAGCAGCAGGTATTGCTCAGGTGCAGGAAGGGTGCTGTCCAATGGACCAAGGCCACTCAGACATACAAAACTCTGAAGGTTTTTTCCTGTTTCATTTTCTGGGGTGAACTGAAGCTGTACTCATGAGCTACACCTCAACAGTTACAAGGTCTGAGTTTCCCATGATTGGGAAAACCTGGCTACAGGAGTATCTGAGCTAAATTCTCAATGACAAATCAAATGGAGAGAAATTTTGTCTGGTGTGCTAAAATAATACAGGCACCCAGCAATGCCTGCTAAGTCATGCACTGCATTAAAACACCACAAAAAAAAAAATATCAAGACAGATATAAAATAATTGGGAGGTTCTCTTTCTTCCCATGAAGATCATCAATATACAGTAAGTCTCTTAAAGACCAGTGTTTAAATTATTAAGGCTGCCAGTTTAATGAAAAAGTAACAGCTCAGTTCAATAATTCATGACAACAATTTGAGGCAAAGCACACAAAATATTTTTAGCATGTGTCTCAAGAACTGTTAGACACAGGATCAAAATATGCAATGTTACACACAGTATGTTCTTATCTGTTAGGTCTGGTAGAGGGAATAAACATTTTTTCCTGATGAGAAAATCAAAGTTTTGTGCCATTTCAGTGAAGCCAAGTTGACACCTGCAGAGAAGCAAGTCATGACATTTTAGATGACTGGGTTTTCCCCCCCCTCCACTTGTGGTTTGTTTCTTCATTTTATTTACTCTGACAGACAAAAGAAAGAGGTTGAGATGGGGATTTGA
This sequence comes from Sitta europaea, assembly GCA_013400255.1. NCBI lineage: Eukaryota > Metazoa > Chordata > Aves > Passeriformes > Sittidae > Sitta > Sitta europaea. Next base: position 265,129 of record VXBS01000579.1, on the reverse strand, counting down.
CATATTTTCTAATAATTCTTTTTTCTTTTTTTTTTTTCCTTTCTTTTTGTTTTTCTCTTCCCTTTGTTTTCCCCTCATTAAATAAGTAGCTATACATTCTGGGCTGGGATGCTTCTACTGAGGAGAAAAACACTTGAGCATATTTATATTAAAATAATATCCCTCCTTTCTTGTTGCCCCCCCCTCCTTGGATTGCTCAAACCTTGCTACATTTGTAAAGATAATAAGCTTCAGACTTCATAATAAGAGATCTATTTCCATGTCATCCTGGCATAGACCTGCCTGACTGAGCCAGGAAGATCCTTAAAAAAAATATGAATTTAGGATCAATAATATTTATAGCTCCATTTATAAAGCTGAAGTCAAAGGCATGGATAATGCAGAATTTATCAAGGGAAATTACTCTGGGGATTTTGTTTACCGGCCTCTAATCCTACCTCGACTTTTTAGCATCTCATTTTGACAGGAAAACATAAGTTGCAGGTGTTCATAAATGTAAACTGGCACATAAAGAAGCTCACAAATTATATCTGTTGTGACCTAATATTGCAGTACAGGGTACTCTTCCATGGTGTTTTGCCTGGCTGCATCTTATTTTTGTTAACTCTGGGTATCATTAAAGACTATGATAAAGTTATTGTAATGGACTTGAAATACATTTTATTACACCAATATAAGTTCCCTTTACTGTGCAATATGACTGTGCTTAATAATTTTATATTACAAGCGTAATTATGACATCAAATTAGTAATTTTCACAGAGTGCTTGCATTAGACACTCATATGATATGATGCAGTGTGTTTTAATTCTCTGGGGTGCCTGAAAACACACATTTTATCAGGGAAAAAGCAGAAATGTGAAAGGAAGCACCTCATAACTCCTTTGAGCAATTTCCTAAGCATATTTACCTTCCACTGGGGTACAGGTATTGTCAAGATTGTTTTTAGATTCCAATACACTGTGGATAAAGCCAGGAGGTTGCTGCAGTCTAAAAATCATGATAAATCTTCCTTTTGGTGATCATGTCAAAGGTCCCCACAGCCACTGCCTCGATATTGCGAGCAGCCTCTCACTTTGATTAATTCCACTGGACCAGTAAGGCTGCTCCTGATGGACTGGGAGGTGGGAAGGATTAGAAACTGCAGTTCAGAGTCTGAAATTGGGAGCTGGTGGGGCTGCAGAACCCCCTTGGGTAAAGGAATCAATCTGTGTGCCACGGAAATGCAATTCCCTCCAAGGTAGAGCACAGCGGACTTGGCAGTGCTGAGCCACACTGGGTTTGAGGCAGGAACTCAAGATTTGTATCCAAGTGATGTAACTGTGGAATCTTTGGTTGGTTTTTTTTTTTTTTTTTCCCTCTCCTTGGGGTATTCACATGGAATTAATTTTCTATTCAGGTGCTGAAAACTTTTGCAATGCAAATTCATCTGAGGGTTTGGCTTTTATCTGCTGAAATAAATGACAGAATGCGATGAAGGTTCACGAGCATCTTAATAAACCTTTAAGAGTCTGCCTTAAATACCAGTTTTCTATACTAGAAAGCTCATCAATATCTAGACAGCCATGCAAACAGCGAGGAGGCCAGTCCATTAATGAAATGTTAATGACTGAATTAGACCTGTAATAACAGAAGTAGAATGCACTGCTGTGAGTCCATTAACATCAGCAGACCCTGCTGGGAAACAAGTAAACACAACATACAAAGGGAAAACTTGTGCTAATAAACAGTTTTTGTGCAGTAAAGGTGCTCAGAAGCTCAAGCTGTAAATCCCATTCATTGCTGTTACAGTGGGGATTTTTTTGGAAAAGTTAATCCAAGCCACATACTGAATATACATTTCACAGTGCCACAAAAAAAAATGCACTTAACAGCAAAGTTCTTGCCTTGAAAATTAGCCAAAGACTGATGCCATATATCATGACAAACATCCTTATTGTGATATGTTGCAAGAATAAGCAGTTCAGTGGCAATTGCAGCTTCCTCCTTGTCTTTGGGAAGAAATTCTTGCCTGTGAGGGTGCTGAGGCCCTGGAGAAGCTGTGGCTGCTCCATCCCTGGAAGATTTCCAAGCCATGTTGGACAGGGCCTGGGGCAACTTGGGGTGGTGGAAGGTGTCCCTGCCCATGGAATGAGGTGGAGCTGGATGATTTTTAATTCCAAGCAAAGCATTCCATCTCTTCTGCAGCCAGTCCAGGTGGGGAGCAGGGAGCAGCAGTTATCCCCTGATAGATTTCTGACCCCAGTGAAATGGAGTTTATGGCCCTCACAGCCATCACAGAAACCGTTGGCACTAATTAGGAGCACTGTTAAAACTTTATCTTGTGCCTTAAAAGTTGATTGTGCTTTGCAGAAGGTGTTAACCCCAGCAAAGGGGATGGGAAATACAACACTGCCAGCAGCTTCGTGGGTGACCTTGTAACCCTCCATGTGAGAGTTCTTGCCCTGGGATATAGGAATTGATGACTTGACTTTTGGGAATGAGAGCTTCTTCTTTCCTCTTCCAAAATATATGTACTAAAAAAAAAAAAAAAAAGACTGATAAAAAAATAGTTGAGTTTTCTTCTAGTCTTGAAAACAGTAATTTCCTTTCACAGAGGCTGACGTAGGAAAAGCCAACACTTCTGGGTCTTACCTAAACTTCTTCCTTTTTTGCAAGATTTAGAAATGTCCATGAAGCTAAATATCCTCTTCCTGCTGCTGGGAACCTCAGTGGGGCTGCTTTTCTCCCACCTTGCCCTCACCTGTGTGCAGAGGTTTGATTTGTAATTTAATCTGTAATAATACAGGTACTTTCCCTGATTTTGCCAACGCCATTAAAAAAAAAAATAAAAATCCCCTGTGGTGTTTGCACTAAGGACAGCTGGTTCTGGAGGTCAGATCCTGGAGGAAGGTGGGGAATATCAGTTCCAAAATCCCAAGGCTGGCACAGGCTCCACGTGTCACCTTGAGTGAACCAACTGCACTCCATGCTTTGGTCTGTACCCCTAAATTGGGGGTAATTTCACCTCACTACCTTACAGAGCTGTCTCAAGGGTAAAACCATCAAAACCCCCTCACTTTGGGGCACATAAACCCTAAAATTGAAATTACATACATTATCATCTTCCTGTTAAATCTGGGCAGCTCTCTAAGTGTCTGAGTCCATGGTGTTCTTTTGGTTTTATGGCCCTGTCTTTGTTTCCTAGGATAACACTGAAGGACTCTATAGAGGAAACTAATTTAATTAGAAGGAATGCAGTGATCTGATTATGTGCATTGAAGAAATAAATACAATATCTGAATACTGAAAGAAATGGTAGAATTAACTGTAAATGATATGAACCACTTACTACCCTTCCCTCTGCACAAAATAAAGCTAAGCTGGACTTTTGAACCACCTTGCAAAATAAAAGTAACAGATTTTTTTTTTCCAGAAAAAGCAAATTTTGATATATAAATTTTGATATGACAATTTGAGAACTGTGAGCAGAAAGTTTTTGCCATTTTTGCTTGTGTCCTGAAGCATTTTGTCATCTTTCTTGAAATACAAGTTTTTAAAAGGTGCATGGGATGCTTTGCCTGTGTGAACAGCCTGGGAAGAGTGAGGAACTTTCAAAACAAACTCAAATAATATTGTTTTGCTTGGTAATCCTCAACTGAGTCACACCAATTTCAAATTGGATGTGATACAGAAGGAAGGGAAATAGCAACACAGGTGTAAGGTAATGTAAAATGCTAAAAGGAATAGTTAGGAAAAATTTGCAGCTAATAGAGATGAATTAAAGATCTGTCTGTGTTTTCCCACAGACATAATGAAAAATTTGTTCTCTTGAGAAGGGCTTTGGAAGTGAGGACTGAGGTTTAAAAATTAGGTGGAAGGATGGGAGGGGACTTGAAAATCAGAAGTTTTTGAAGCAGGGAGAGGTGTTTGAGAAGCAAGATCTGGCATGGGACAAATATCAAGACTCCTGAATGCAGTGTGGGAGAGGCAGGAGGAGATCAGCAAACGAGGGAAGAGGTGGGGAGGCTTCCTTGGCTCTTCAAGGATGACGAGCCCAGTGGCTGCAGTGTCACCCAGGGTGTACAGACACTGGGGTGAGGGGATGAGGACAGCCATCAGAACCACAGCTGGAAACCTCTGGAACGAGAAGTTTTATCTTTGGGTACAGACAGAAGGGACTTCAGAGGTGCACGCGGGAATTCAGCACCCAGGGGCTCCTGGCTCTGCTGCAGCATCTCACTCCATCTCTCATTTCTGAAGAGCTGGCTTAATTTTCTAAACCCACCTGCAGCTGAGGGCTGTTGAGTGAATAGAAAGAATTGATTACAGCCTGTTTAGAATAAAATTGCATTAGGTTCCTTTCCTTTGTCCCGGAATTCCTTGATGCTGCTGGGAGCCTCCCTGGTAAAGCAGCCTGCCCTGAAATCCCCACCGAGTGAAAACAGTTGCTTTTTGCCCACTTTTTACAAACTTCAGAGGGAAGTTTCAGTTTGGAATGCTTTCAGCAGATGCATTTATTTGTTTGATTTTGCTGCCTGGTGTCACACAGTGAGGTTTTCTGAGGTATTAACTATCACTTTAAATTCTTCTCGCTTTGAGTCATCCCATCCTGTATATAATTTGAACAGGTTTTTGTATAATTATTTCTCTCAATAATTACCATTATACAATTGCTATAGCTGCCAGTTTTGTTTTTCTCTCCTGCCAGAGAACAGCAGAAATGTATTACACGTTAGTGTAACTTATGATCTTGGATTCATGTTTAAAATGCATGGAATATTTTTCATCTTCTGTTTGAGGCAATACCTCATCTGGGATCATCTCTCACAGTGTAAGTTTACACTGAGTAAATGGATGCCTTGTGCTGCAAAGGGGTATAATCTACAATGAAAAAGAAAAGGGTGCAAAAAATAAATAAAATCTAAATTTTTAAGGCATTGGAGGGCCAGTGAATTTTAATGGCTGCAGGCGGTGACCTGGCACATCTGGACAGTCATGCAGAGAGGTTTGTATATGGTCTCCTTTTCCCTCTTAAATAAATTGGATTTGGCCATCATTACAGCCCTTTGTTGTTGTCTTTTGATGAGGATTCTAGGAAATTGGCTTGCTGGCATGCGTGGTTTACTGGCAGGGAGAGCAAACTGGAATTTGCAGGCACAAGTGCTCCTGGTGGATATCTAATTCCAGAAGTTGTGCTCTCCAAAGCTAAGTTCCTTAGCTTGGAGTTTTCTGTGTGCTTGGTTCTACTCCCAGCGTAGGTGGGAATAAGCACAGTGGGATGGAGGAAACGGGTGACAAGCTTGTAAAGTTTGGGAGAAGACAATTTTTTGGTTCCTAATCCACCTGTAAAAAAAAAACTTCTTGGTTGGGTGCACAGAAGACAGGAGGGCAACCCCTGTAAGGAGCAGTGAAATAACAAAATGATGGCTCGTTGTTCTAAATGAATCCGTGATGCTTTTTAAAATCTGATTTATGGCTATCTCCTGACAAGGGTAATTAGAGATAAAACTGTTTAATCTCATGAGTCATGCTGAAATTTTCTTTCAGTGACACTTAAAATTGGAATGCAAAACAAAAGAGGGAAAAAGGAAAAAAACACAGAGAATATTTGGAGTATGTAGGTATGAATGCTTTAAAGAGATTGGGATCAGGATGCAGATTTGCATAATGGCAAACAATTAATAATTGTGGGTAGCACAGGATGATTGGAGGAGAGCAGCGAGGTGCTCTGTGTCCACCTTGTATGTCAGGCATGTGAGAACTTGGGCACCAAACCCTTCTTTGCCTTTTAGAGTTTGAAGTCAGCAAACAGGCTGAGTGTGCAGATGCATTTGATTACTGACGGTCATTAGAGCATGAGCAGCACCGTGATTTATTAGAACAGTTGTTGACTGGGATTCCAAGAAAAGGTAATTGTTTCTGAATTATCCCCACAATTAATTTCACATGTGTGAAGTCCATTAACTGCAACTCCAGGCCGTGGGATCCCTGTAAATGTTCACAGCAAGAGCTGAGGTTTGGGTTGGGAAGGATGGGACTCTGGATTTCAGGGGAATCTGAGCATGGATTGGGGTTTTCCTGCTCTTTCTGACTTCCTCCAAACCCACAACTGATCATTGCATTCCTCTGAAATTCCAATGTGCATCAGTGGGTGGAAATGTTGATGAAATGGAAACATCAGTGATGCAAAGGTGCTGGGGCTGTGCCAACAGCGGCTTTTGAATGTGGTGGGACACATTTTAACACATTACCCTCATTGATCCTTGGTCATATTTGTGTTTTGGTGCAGTGGAACAAGGATAAGATGTCAACTCCTGTAAGAAATCCCTATTAGAGAACTGCTGCCTGTACTGTACCATGAAATGCCCACAACCACCATGCACCAAAACCCCAGCAGTTTGCAGCCTCAGCAAACAAAAAATATACATTACAACTCGTGATATGATGAATTTTGAGCAGAATTAATCCTTACTCAATCATTCAGCAATGAGAAATATTGAGTTGTTTTTCTTAAGGATTAGGAAAATTCTTTTGGAAGGAGACAAACATTTGTCCCTGCTGGAAGCTCCTTCAGCTGCAATGCATCATTGTGCCTGACCAGCCCTAGAAACCTTGGAAAGACAAAATATGTACAAGCTGGTTGTTAAGCATATGTGATATGTTTTGCCTCGTCACCTGGCAACGAAAAGGTTTTTCTAAACAAATTTCACACATTGCCAAAATTCCAACTTTTTGAAACACGTAAGCTGCTTATTTTTTATTTATTTATTTCCCCTTTGACAAAGGCAGCCCAAGGTATGTCTCTCTCAGAAGAGCAAATGTTAGCGTTTCTACTGGGGAAAGAAATAACTTTTGTAAATTTAATTCACTCAGCATTACATACTTCATGTAACAGCACTGGGACTATATGAACAGACAGAAAATATGCTGTCTGTGCCATGATTCATAGTCTGTCCTACAAGTGCTTTAAAATTAACAAACAAATCGACACCGAGAAACCTTTGATTGACCTAAATTCAGCAAACAAGCATGGAATTAAGAGAAACAAGCCCGGCTCACTCTAAAGTTTAAATAATAAATAAATAATAACAGCTATGAGGATAGTGGAGGGCCTTGAGGGGAAGGGGTACGAGGAGGAGCTGAGGTCACTTGGTCTGCAGGAGACTGAGGGAAGACTTGTCCCAGACTTCAGCTTCCTCAGGAGGAGAGGAAGGGCAGACACTGATTTCTCTGGTCACCAGTGACAGCGTCCAAGGGAATGGCTGGAGCTGTGCCAGGGCAGGGTTAGCTTGGATTTCAGGGAAGGTTCTTCCCCAGAGGTGCTGGGCAATGCCCAGGTTCCCCAGGGAATGGGCACATTCCCAAGAGTTCCAGGAGTGTTTGGACAACACCCCAGGGATGCTCAGGGTGGGATTTTGGGGTGTTTGTGCAGGGCCAGCTTGAATTTGATGATCCTTGTGTGTCCCTTCCAACTCAGGATATTCCATGATTCTTAATTTTTGTATCTCTATGCTGTTTTGAAGGAATAAGAAGAGAGGTGGAAGTTAGTAATTTTTTGAGTTGCAGAACATTTTAGCCTAGAAATGATCGCACCACTGGCTGACACAGCCCTAAGTGCTTAGGTTGGAGGGTGAAAACACCCACTGAGATGGCATTTCATCAGTTTGAATGAAAGGTTCTAAGGACAGTCCTTCAAATTGCAGTGGAAAAGCTGCATTGCTGCACTCGGGCAGTCTTTAATAACCTCATCCATTTGGGTGCCTCCTTAATCTGACATATAGCTGCTTTCTTTGGGTCTGCTGCTGGTCATCAGTGCATTTCTCTTCTGCCATCTTCCTCCCCTGTGTGTGGCTGGGTCAGTGCTGGCCCAAGGCAGTGCTGGTGGGATTCCAGCCCATCCCCACCCCGGGGGTGGCTGGGTTTGGGTGCACAATGGGGTGTGACAGCCCCGAGTGAGGGGAGGCAGCGCTCCGGTAATGACACGCGGAGTTTGGGAGCCAGTGCTGCAGAGGAGATCTCTCAGCTCAGAAAGGTGATGCCCAGCAAATAAAGATGGGTGATTTCCATGTGGTTCACACAGGATTTCACCAGTTCCACGCCACCACTACTGGCACCAGCACGACAAAACTGATGGGTTGTCACCGGGTGGACGTTCCACCACGTAGCCACAAGCACTGCTGCCAGGAAAAGTGCTGAGATTTTTTAATTACCTTAATGGTGAACTAAAAAGTGCCTGTGTTTCTAGTGCCATGAAGAGTGCAGGAAAGGGCTGTAAAATGCTAAAACAATGGCAGGCTCCTCGCTGAAGGATGCAGCACGTTGTAATAATGCGGCGCGTTTCGAAAAGATCTGTATTTTTTCAAAGACAAACATCAAACAGAAGGAAAAAGGTTATGTCACCTTCACCCTCACAGTACTGTCATTTATATGCTATCAGCTCATTAAATTCACATTAAGATACTCCATGGGACTTTAGGAGCTATTAGTGCACCTAAAATGGCATAACAAAATCTCAGTTCACTTTAAGAGAGATGGCATTGCGACATTTTGTATTTCATCACTGAATTATTATAGTCTCAGATGCATTCTGCTGTGATGGTAATGGAAGGAGGAATACTAGAGAGGAAAGCTGTCCATTTGTTTATCCCCAGGGAGAGAAAAAAGAAAGTTTGATAAAAAACTAGAGTGAAAGTAAAGCATTAACAATTTAACCCCTGTAGCAATGCTCAAGAACACGCAGGATTTTTTTTTATATTCTGCTTTTCAGGATGTTTAAAATAAAGAAAGAAGGAAAATTTTGTATGTAGGGAGTTGCTCCAGGCAATGGAAGGTGCAGCAAATGTACTGCATGAATGCAGACATCTGAGTCTTTTATAGGTAAAGTCTCTCATGACAGCCATAAAATACCTTCCTTTGTATAAATTCTAGTGATAAAAATGGTTATTGTGATTAAAGTTGATGTTCTTCTTAGTTTGCTGTTGTTTTTGCTCCCTTTGCTTTCATCAGAACATAAGTGTGCTCTTCTAGGTAAATCTGCAACCTTGTGTTTACAAATCCCACGTGGGATAATTCCCAGCCATCAGGCTCAGGGAGGAATAAGGAAAAGTGAAGCCATACCAAGTTATCATTAAAGAGTTAATATATATTTATACATAAATACTAAAGAAACACTACGCTGCTTGATAAATAATAATTAAAGAAGGCTGTCTGAATTAATGAATATATATTTATGTTTGGGATCTGGAAAACAGCTTGATCTGAGGATGCTTTTTCTACACAGTAACAGCAACTGTACATGAAATACATGAAAAATAATGTATTGAAGGATAGAGAATAAGTTAAATTCAGTTTTTGAGACAAAAGAAATTCTCATATTTTTAGTGAATAATCAAAAAAGATCAGAAGTGAGATGAAGAATGTTCAACCACTTTCTGTAATATGTTTTTTTAATACCTATTTAGAACTACTTAGAAAACATAGTAATTGACATAATAATTCCTTAGAAGGAATTTCTGACTTGCCTCTCCAGTCAAAAAAAAAGATATAATTCTATCAGCTTAGCCTCACATGGAATAAAAAGCATCAGAAGAGGAGGCAAATTTAAGAGTCTAAAATGTGCACATTCCCTGGGAGAGAACCTCATCCCTGTGTGAGAGCCAGGACTGGTCCAACTTAAAACTTTCAAAATCCCTCTAAATTACAAGGGCCTGGTACAGAGCACTTTGGTGGAGCAGAGGAGAATCTCTTCAGTGGAGAGAGAGCTCAAAGGCTTTGGGAGAGCACTGCAGGAGAAAGCTCGAGGTTTTGAACATAGAGGGAAGCAGAAAGGGAATAATCCCTGACTGACCTGCTAAATTTAGTGTTTGGCTGCATTAAGGTGCGTAATTTAATGTTTTAAATTATCTTTAAATTTAAATTGTGTTTAATGCTAAGAGCATAATCCCTTCAGCACAGCCATTCTGCAGGTTGTCAGCCAGTTCACCTGTTGGGAAGCACGAGAGCCTCCAGTTTTTTCAGCAGGAACACCTCCTGAGTGCTGGCTGTGAAGGCTGCAGCCTGGCTGTGGGGAGAACTTTCTGTCAGGCAGAACAGAGGGGTTGCACCCAAACTCTTGGGTTTTCCCAGCTCTGGTTGGGCTGCACTTCCCTGGCAGTGTGAGATGCTGAGGGTGTGGGATCCTGGTGATGTGGGATCCTGGTGATGTGGGATGCTGACCTGAGCACTGGGAATCCTGGGAAGCAGCACCATTTATTCCTGGTAATATCTGCCAGAAAACACAGAGGGATTAACAGGGAATTTTGTCCAGACTGGGGCAGGATGTTTAAAGGTCTGATGAAGATTTGCAGTCCCAGTGTTATTGCTAAAGAGCACTGAATTTTAACCTCTCCTCAGGCAGTGGTACAGTTGGAGCTATTAGGAATTATTGCACATAAACAGGGGAACTTAACTTTAGGATGATGTCAGGCAAAAATCAGGAGTAGTTGTGCAGTTTTGGGGTAATTGTGGGACACCCTGAGGGAAGATGTCAAACCCAAAGAGTGTGAGGTGACTGATAGAGTGACCTGGAGAAAGTGGCTGAAACTGTCTGGATTTCAAGTGTTTTGCTCTAGCCTTAAAATGCAAATTTATTGGAATAGTTGGAGAAACCCAACCATATTTAGGTTTATTTGAATATATATTTCCAAAAGAAAAGAGTCAGTATGAGAAGAAAACACTAGGTTCAACTTTTTTTGATACTTGCCATATTACCAGTGACATATCCAGAGATGCATATTTAGAAGGTAAATTTGGTTTTTTTCCAAGGGAAATCTCCATGGTCAGGAACAGAAATTCAAGCCTGGAGGTTGTGGCCAATTTAATCCAAACACTGCAGGAGCAGTTGCACCAAGCTCACCAAGTTTAAACTCTAGGTTGAGTTTTGGGATCTTTTTGTCATGGATTATGGGCATTCACTGGCTGAATCCATAAAAACTTGACCATCCATGTAGGAAAATAGTTTTATAACCTGTTACACATTTATCTGTTTTTTTTAGCTGTATTTTGATTATATATTGATTTAGATTTTGTTTATTTATATTTATTTAGATAGAAGTAGCTCTTCCTGCTCTTCAGTGGCAACGTGGTTGTGTAGAACCATGAATGGGTGAATTAAAGCTTGACTTCATGTGCTGGCTCAGATGGAGGATTGCTTCAAATCCACCCAGCTTTAAATCCAGAAAATAATTTCTTCCTAGAAGTGCAGATCTTGACAGGGAATTCCCTGCAGCACAGGAGCTCCAGCACAGCAAACTCAAGAGCAGAAAAGCCTCCAGGGCTGTTGAGAAGACTGGGAGAAATCTTTGTTGTGGCTTTTTTTTTTTTTTTCCCCACAAACCCAGCAGAGCAGTCAGGTTGCTGAGAATCACATTTGGCCCAAAATTTATCAGAGTTGACTAAAACTGTCCCTTTCCAAGGGAATGCCCAGGGCAGATGGACCCACTCCTACTCCAGGCTCAGGGCACAGGCTGGGTGCTGTGGAGGAGGACATGGGAGAATTGTTGTTTTCCATCCTGTCACCGTCCAAAAACCCAATGTGAGCCTTTTATCTGCTGGGTAACAGCTGAAACTGCCAAATAGAAATAAAATAAACTTAGGCATTGTTATTCTAAACCAGAGAGGTTGATTTTACACCCAGAAATCCAGAGACTCTGATATTCAATAGCATTCAGGGATATCTAATTTACAACCTTTTCATCAGGTCCAAATAATCCATGTTATTTGTTTGCTATTATAAAGTAGCTTTTATTTCATATCTCTCTTGGCCACCCAATCCCTGTTAAACGTCTTGCACTGTGTCTTAGTGATCTTTAATATTTATTTTGTAAGGTGAAGCTCAGTCTATCCTCTATTCTTGTATAACTCCTAAGCCAAAAATCCCCTTCAGTTAGTAAAGAGCTTAAGTTTGCACCTTAGTTTTTTGTCACACCTCATGACACCGAGTAGATAATCATTACTGCCACTAATGGCCCTGTAATCCTTTCACAGGTATTCACAGAAACTGCTGGAAGTAACTGTTGCTTTGGTTGATCTGGGGCTCAGGATCTGGGTATTTATTACATAGTGTCAGGAAGGTGACTGTGGGATGTGTAAATTGTTCTTACAGACCTGCACAGCTCCCTGGCATCTCCAGGGGGCTTCAGCAGGACCCACAGTGCTCTCAAAAGCTGGAGTTAAACCAGCCAGAAGTTAAACCAGGACCTGCCCAGGCTGGTTTGCAGAATCCACCCCACTCTCCCACTCTCATAACGTCTTAATTTCCTCAGTCACCAGCTGGAGGGGAGTGGGAGTGGAATAAATTGAATAATAAATCCATATTCAAAATAATTCTTTTGTGAGGAATCATATAAGAATGGAATGGCCTCAGTAAGAAGGGACCAGAGAGCTCATCTCATTCCACCCTCTGCCATGGGCAGGGACACCTTCCACTCTCTGAGGTTTCTCCAAGCCCATCCAGCCTGGCTTTGGACACTTCCAGGGATCCAGGGGCAGCCACAGCTCCTCTGGGCACTTGTGCCAGGGCTGCCCACCCTCCCAGGCAAGGACTTTTCCTCATACCTGAGCTAATATCTACTCTGCTGTCCTTGTGAATCCATCCCTCCTTGTCCTGTCACTCCAGGCTCTTGCAGATTGTCTCCCCCCACCTTTCCTGCAGGCTCCCTACAGGTCCTGGAAGGCCACACTGAGGTCACCCCAAATATTCTCTTTTCCCAGGCTGAGCAGCCCCAGCTGTGCCAGCCTTTCCTCCCAGCAGAGCTGCTCCAGCCCTCTGCTCACCCTTCACCTCCCCCTCTGGACTCCCTCCAGCAGCTCCAGGTCCTGCCAGGGCTGGGGCAGCTCTGCAGGTGGGGTCTCACCTGAGCAGGGCAGATTTCCCCTCCCTGCAGCCCTGGCTCTGGGGTGAGCCCAGGCTTTGGGCTGTGGTCATCCTGTCCTGGTCGCTGTCCAGCTGGGCTCCAGGGTCAGAGCACACAGAGTTGTTTTGAGCACCCACAATGCTGATTTTGGCACTGACACCCCCTCAGCGTGCAGGAGAGATCCTGACCTGCCTTCCTCTTGTGGCTGCACACGAGGTTCTGTATCAATAAGAAATTTGTTTGTGTTTTCTCAGTCAATTAAAGAGTGTATTTAGAAATAATGAGGTGAAGCCCAGTGCTGTAAGGTGCAGTATGTGCTTTAACAAAACAAACAAACATATTACAGGGGTGGAAAATTCGTCCTAGCCTGAATGATGAATAGCAATTTTAGTTAAATATGTAAGCAGTAACATTCCGTGAAATGTAGAGCAAAATTAAAAAAGGAGAAAAGGAGGTTCAGAGTGAACCTCCAGCACCCTTGTTAAAACAGAGAGGGGGAAAAAATAGAGATTTGTGGGGATTTTTTTCTGGGGGAGAAATAAATCTAAAAGGTCAGAGTGTGTCTCTAACTTATGTGGACAGGGCTGGAGGGCAGTGCTGTGCGCAGAGCTCTGCCATGGGATCAGGCAGTGCCCTGCTCCTGCCCTGGGCACTGTCTGAGGGAGGAGATCCTGGCTCTGGGGATGCCTGCGGGAAATCCCTGCCATTGCTGCTGAGATGCAACTCTGGGTTGTAGCCAAACCCCCAGCTGCACCCACCACGAGAGGGAGAGTTGTGTGACATTTTCTGGTGTTTGATAAAGGCACATTGAGCTCCCCAGCCATGGCTGAGTCCTGCTCGGGGCTGGGCTGTGGGAGTGAGCACTGCGGCTTGACAAACGGACAGGCAGCAGCTGAGCCCCGCAACCAGGCTGGGGCACTCACACAGCCCGGGGCAACGGGAGGTAAAATACACTGGAAGAAATAAAGGAAAGAAAGGAGGAAATAAAGGAGAGAGAGAAAGAAAGAGAGAAAAAGAGAGAGAGAGAAAGAAAGAGAAAAAGAAAAGAGAGAGAAAAAGAGAAAAAGAGGAGAGAGAAAAAGAAAGAGATAAAGAGAAGAGAGAAAAAGAAAGAGAAAAAGAAAGAAAAAGAAAGCGAGAAAGAGAAAGAAAGAAAGAAAGAAAGAAAGAAAGAAAGAAAGAAAGAAAGAAAGAAAGAAAGAAAAAGAAAGACAGAAAGGGAAAATGAATGAAAGAAAGGAGACAGAGAGAAAGAAAGAAAGAGAGAAAGAAAGAGAAAGAAAGAGAAAGAAAGAGAAAGAAAGAGAGAAAGAGAATGAATGAAAGAGAAAAGAAAGAAAGAGAGAGAGAGAGAGAGAAAGAAATAAATAAAGAAAGAAAGAAAGAAAATGAATGAAAGAGAAAGGAGACAGAAAAAGAGAGAAAGAAAGAGAGAGAGAGAAAGAAAGAATGAATGAAAGAGAAAAGAGAAAGAGAGGAAGAAAGAAAGAAAGAAAGAAAGAAAGTCTAATCTCACTTTGTATATCCATTTTTGAGGTGGCCCAAGAACATGCAAATGAGGCAGAGCAGAAAGGAGCTTTTCATTCTGTGGTAACTTTTGTGTCTCAGTTCTTGGTCTGTAAAGGGCCTGGTTGCCTTAAAATCCTAAATAAAGCCAAAATCAGATTAGTGTGGATGTCTGCAGGTCCCTGCCTTTGTGGGAATGATGAGGGAGGGGCCATCAGGTACAAGGGGGTGAGTGAATATCAAGAAAACAAAGTTAATGCCAGCTCTTGAATACATTATCTAAACAAAATCAGTGCTTGCCCATTTTTTAGACAGATCCATGTGAAGTTCTGAGTTCCCTTTTGGATTTTACATTTTCTGTAACACAGGGTGCTATGTCAGGTGAAGGGTGGTGAGGGCAGAAATGAAGATATTTGTAAAAGTTTGGAGTGATTAATTCTGTGTGGATTTCTCCAACATTTGCTATGTTTCTAAAGAAGCAGTGTGTGATGTGACATGCATGTTACAATGCACTCAGACACACTCTTAATTTTAGGGAGGACAGAGAAAGCAGATTTTGGGGGTGACTTCAGCTTTGTGTGTCTCACTTTGTTACGAAGTGTCATAAATAGCCCAACCTCAACCTGGCACCCTTCAGGAAATACTTATTCTAGCACTGAAATTGCCAAATACACCAATTTTTGTACTAATTTTGGACAGCATTGCTCTGGGAAGTGTAGAAGAAACACGGTGGGGTTTATTTGCATGTTGGGGAGAGAGACATTGTTAAGGTGGAGGATGATTTTCTAAAGAGTAAACAGGTAAAACAATACAACTTTCCTTTTCTGTTATTTTCTGTGGAACCGCCTTCTCTCTTGGAGAGTCTCAGCACCCCGTGGTACAAGGATCTGCTCTTGCAGACCATGGTGTGGGTTTTCCTCATAATTGTGTGGTGTTCCTAATAAACAGTGGTTTTGTGTGGCAGGGGACATAAAACATTTCCTTCTGACCCAAATTCTTGGCTGCAGTGTATGGGCATCTGGGGGGTGAGTGCTGTGATGCTCTGTGATTAGACAAGATAATGAAATTTGCTTCTTAAACTCTGCCTCTAAAACCACTTGGACTAAAATCTTGGGTTAGAACAAGCTGCAGATAGCAGAAAACAAAATCTGACTTTAAGAGAGGCTAAAATCCATAGCAGCAGTAAAAAGAATGATTGCAAATCAATGCAATAAAAGATATAGATTGGAATAAAATAACATGGAAAAGGTTGGAAAAAAAAATGTTATAAAATGGTGTAAATCAAGAGCTGGCCAGGGTGGCCATGGGTCCAGCAGAGCTTTCAGCTCTTGCTCGTTGCACTCACTGCTTGATCAGATTTCACAACATTTATTTGTCCTGGTCCATGTTTACTTGTATGAACATTTATTAAACCATAAAAAGCAAATTCCTGCTGTCCTTAACTCAGTCCTGATTGCCAGTAGGGAACTGAAGTCGTGGGGATGAGATGTGGCCCTGGGATTCTTTGGAAATATTGTTTTCTCAGGATGCTTGTTGGTTGAATGTTGGGAAAAGATGCCTTGGGAAGTATTTATCAAACCTGCACGTGCAGGAAAGCACTTCATTTGTAGGGGTTTTAACTGCATCTATACATTTAATTTATTTTTTTTAATAATGGGATGTTTCAGTACCTGGTATGGATGTGTGTGATCTGCTCTTAACTTAAATCTGGTCTAAGCACAGATGAGTGCTGCAGCCAAAATAAAGTGACAGTTAAAGCTAGACCAGAGTCCTATACACTCCAGCATTTACTCTATTAACTATCTCTATAAAATTATATATAACTCTGAAAGTGGTTAATTGAGAGGTGTGGACAGTCCTGCTCACTGCCTGAAATGCTGACCTGGCACTGAGGTGACAACATCTGACTCCTGTCAGGTGGGAGGATTTCAGGCAAGTCTGGTCACCCTGGCTGTGTCTCATTTAACCCATAAAATAGGGATAATTTACTGTGCTTGTGTCCTCCAGAAAATCTTGGGATTTTCTGCTGAGCAGGATATCTCTGTTTTATAGGAAATCAGCCAGACTTATGATTCTGGTTTGTAGCAGGGAAAACCTGTAACAAAAAAGAAGAAAAATCAGTGTAGAACACTGAAAATTAATAAATATTTTAATTTTTGTTGTCGTTTGGACTCACAGGAACAAGCAGGAACATTTCAGAGTTTCACTAGGGCTGTCTGTTATTCCTGCTTTAGTTACACTGTAGACTTAAATCAAGATCCACACCAGACAAAACCTGCTGTCTGCTCTCCCTGCCTGACAATATTTGCTTGATGAGAACTTTTGACTCTCACTGGTGATGAGAGAAGCTGTTCCTGAGCTCATCTGTCGGTGCAAGAACTGCCTCAAGAGCATCCAGCAGCTCTGCAAGGTCTGAAATGAATCTGTCAGTGCACTGACCTTGCCTCTGCCCTTATTCCAAGTATATGCATTGCTAGATATCAACAATCTAAACAGAGCTAAAACCCTGAGCAACCAAAACATAAACAATCAAAACAACAAATGCATTTGTTGCATTAGCTGACAGCACCCATAATGTCACTGGACAAATATGTAAATACTGACCTAAATCCCTTTGCTGGAGACTTCTGGGCTCACTTTTAATGTTGGAGCAGACAGCCTGGATAGCCCTGGGTCTGAGCAGGAGCCTCGGTGCCCACATGGGTGCAGAGCCCTTCTGCTCCTCCTCACACCCCACAGCACTTCAGGCAACCCTGATGGAAAGAGGATTTCACTTTTGTGAATTTTGGCACCACTCAGTAGCATTTAATTAATTAAAACCAAACTTCTCCTATCTTTTGGCCGGAAAAAAAAAAAAAAAAAAAAAAAAAAAAAAAAAAAAAAAAAAAAAATAGACATCTGAATGTGCAGAGAACTGGAGTGCTGACCCAATCCATCAATTAGTTGGACATTAATTGCATTTTTTCCCACTGACTTCAGGAGCTGTGGATCAAACCAAACGTGGTAGTCTGGGTGGAATGATATTTTGGCTGCTGAACCCAAAAGACTTTCTTAGGTGTTTCCTGAAGTAATTAGCACTAATGCTCCTTTCCATCAGGAAAGTGTGAGCAGGAGTGGGAGCAGGACAGCAATGCCATGGTGGTGCCTGAGCAGGGTATCCCAGCCTCTCCAGCCTCCAGGGACTCAGATTTGGCACCATGGAAACTGATATCAAGTGATTCTCATTTTTAGCCTTTTGGCTGAGCAGGAGCTGCTTGATTTTCCCAGAATTGCCTCTTCCCCAAAAAGCAGGAGAGGCTGGTGGTGGGGGTCAAGATGAAACTGAAAGGCTGGATAGATTTTCAAATTTTTAAGCAACCAGGGAACAGTTTTTGGCAGTAATCATGAAAATATCTGTGCTGTACTGTTAGCTGGGACACAGATTTGTGTGTCAGTGCTGTCCAGGTTAGTGCATGTCGCTGTGGTGAATAACACACAACATGAAATTTCTCTAAATAGTTTGGAGAGATTAATTTGATTCTGTTTATTTAAAAATTTGTTTCTTTTCTCTACATTTTTGACAGACCACTGTGATTGGTGAACGATCAACAGAACTCTTCACCCACATTGGTTAAACTAGAGGGACATCAAAAGACAATCTGTCCTACAGAAAGAATTCCAGACATGAATATTGTTATAAAAACAATCTTGATGTTTTGTTCTTTTGCCTGGGAAAGTAGTTTCAGCCACCCAAAACATTAGGAGAAAGGGAGCTTTAGAAACTCAGACACTCCAGGCCTGAACACCAGACTACAAGTGTATAATTATCTATGTCCAGATAAATGGAAAAAAATCAGCCAGTTCATCAAAATCATTAAATACTCAAGCAAACATATCTTTAAATTGCAATAACTTTCATAAAACAGCCTTAAAATAGTTTAAAAAGTTTCTTACCTTTTGGATAACAGATTTTTTTTTTTTTTTTTGGTGAGGATTTGACAACTGCTGCTGATAATAACTCTGTATGAGTTTTTTACCTTATTCTGGAGGTTCACCTCGGGGCAGGCAGCATTCCCTGGGTTCTGGAGATCTGTGCATGATGTGGAGCATTTGTGGTATTTCCAAAGGTCTCACTCAGGCTGATTTCAGCAGGAGCCAGTGAAATTTGCCATGGATAAAACAGTCATAATGCCACTTACCTGCCTCAGTGAAATTTTATGGGGATAAAACTAAAGCTGGAATTGTCCATCCCAGCTTTTCTGACAGCACACTTTTCAGCAGCTTATTTGGGAAAACGTTTTCAGTTGCTGTGCCGTGAGCAGATGAGGAGGGAAACAATTTATTATGATTTTTAAGGGAACTGAAAACCAGAATTCAATACTCTCTATTGATGTTTGAAGTGTTTCGAATTTCCCTGGGCAATATTTCGATTTGGAATAATTTTTAACAGTAATTTGGATGTCTCTAAAGATGATTGGGAGTGATCACAGAATTCTAGACTGCTTTGGGTTGGAAGCTCATCCAGTTCCACCCCCTGCCATGGGCAGGGACACCTTCCACTGTCCCAGGTCGTTCCACTGTTATTTTGGTCTGTGACAGTGAAAATAGAATAAAATCCTTTTGACTCTGTTACAGGGAAGCCCTCCAGGGTCTTGTGCAGATTCATGTTTGGAATTTTGCTGTCAGTTCTGTGATTTCACCTTAATTCTCCTCACTTTTGGCATCAGCACATGAAGAAAAAAAAAAGGATTGCTAAAACACACGTTCTCCCCCACTGAAATGACAGATACTTACTGAATAAAAACATAATTAAAAAAAAACCTGAGAAAACAAAACCAATATTTGGTTTCTCGTATAATTATGGAAGTGCAGCAAGTCGCTGCTTCTCTGTAATACTGAAAGTAAAATTTTTAATAGAAAGTTCTGTTATCTGCTCTTGTGTAATTTCTTCTAAAATACTAAATAACCAAGGAAATTTTTCATTTGTAATGTAATTTAATTCTGGATTTTATTTTTGATTATGGTCGAGGTTAACTTTGATGTTTTCAAAATGAATTTCAAAGACCATTTACTCAGCTAATTTTGAAGGCAAAACCAGACTGAAACTTTTATCCCAGTTGGTAAGCAGCTATCCCCTAGTTTTATTCAAGTTTTCACATAAAAATGCCAGTCGGGAATAAAACTGACAAATATATTCAATCAAAGATGGAATATTTTTTTTCCTCTTAAGTTGCAAATGGCTTCATTAAAATAAAAGCACCACCTTAGGGATTGCATAAAGCAGAATATTGGTACCTAAATGGTATTTATGACTCGGCTAAATGTAAAGTGAATTAAAATTTAAAGGATTATAGGCAGGTAGGCCAGGGAGGGCTGTCCATTAAGGAGATGAAAGAAGGGCTGTCCCCAGCGACAGGCACACACCCTCCCCTGGAGTGGCACTGAGCAAAAATCCCCCTGCAAACGCTCAGGGGTGGGCTGAATTCGATGTACATTTGGTGTGCATGAGGTACAGACTTGTGTGAGTGCATGTCGAGGTATAGATAGATATATATATTAAAGATATCTCATATTTTATACAGAGATTCATTACTGCAATATATTATCTATTACATTTATTAGATCTGTTATATTTATTTATATATATTATTAANTATACATATACATATATTATACATATATACAATGTATATATATACACACATATATTTTATATATACATGCACATATATATTATATCTATGCAATATATATGTAATACATTTATATAAAATATACATATATATGTATATGTATATATCCATATACATATAGCTACATATACATATATATTATATATCTGTATAACTCTGTAATACAGTTATCTATATCATAAGTATATATATGTATCACACCAGATTATAGATAGATTTGCATTATATTTAGAGATAAAATATTACCTGCACTAGCAGGAAACTGCAGAATAAAAAGAAAAACCACAGTTAATGGTCTAAATTATAACCTACTTCAGGTTAAATTCGTTAAAATAAACTCGTTTATCCTCTTGTTTTGCACATGCCAGCACAAACTGCTGTTTCCACCTCCAGTAAAGAGTCCAAGCTGTGTTTTTAGGGGTTCAGCAGGTGCAGAGGGCCCAGGAGCTTTCCCAGGAGTGTTCCAAGGCAGAGCCCTGGATGGGCTTTAGTGTCCCTTCCAACCCAAAGCATCCCAGCATTTCTGATTCCTGAAGGGGGGCAGGCATCCAGGTTCTCTGCTGTGGTTTCTCATATCACTTATATATAATTTTCTCCCAAAGGGAAATGGGATCCCATTCACACAGGGCAAAATTAACTCGTTTTGGAACCCCTTTGTGATATTTACAGCTGGATTTTAAGTGCTTCTGCAGAAAGTTTGTTGTGGAAAGAACAAAAGGAAAAAGGGGTTCTGGTGGGCAAAGGCAGGACAGATGCATCACCAAACAACCAACCTGTTCCAGGTGGGTGATTCAGAGTGGCTACTGAACTTTGGGATAAAGGAATGTAGGGAAAAGGAAGTGAACCAAACCCACTTCATTTATGAGGATAAATTCTGAAACACTGCACTAAATTCTGAGACTTTGCACTTTTTGGACTGTTTTCAGTTGGTTTGTAGGATGATAACCATACAACTGTGCTGCAGAGATTTGAATAGAACATGCCACATTAAAAAAAAATAAAAAATAGAGCATATGAGAAGCATGTCTTTAATCTGAGGCATGAAAATATAAAGAAGCCATGGCTGAACTGTGCTAATTGCCTCTTGCAATTCCAGGGATCTGACTCACAAAAGCACCAGCTGAAATCACACACAGGAAAAAAGCAAAGAGAACATTTGGAAGTAACTTCTGTAAAGGTTAATATTTGCTAAGGAAGGGGAATTGTATCCTGGGGGGAGGATGTGATTTCAAACTGCTCTTGGAGCAGGGAGAACTCCACTCACAGGTGGGGCCAAGGCAGAAATGTGCAGTTTGTACATGCTGGGGAGGCTGGTGCAACTGGGCAACCCCTGGAGGAGGATGCCTGGGATGCAGCAGGGACACTGGGAAGCTGGATGGAGACTCCTGGAAATCCCATTTTTATTTCAAAGGAGTGTGTTGTGGGAGGCTTGGTTAAAAAGTATTAATTCTGCCCATTCCAAGGGGAAACCACTTTATTAAGCTTGACTTGAGTAAACTCAGTGTTCAGAAGAGGTTTTGGTGTTATAAATATTTTATAAGAAAACTTTTGATAGTAAAACTCAGGACCTAAGGAAATTAGAACTGAACTTATCAACACATTTTGAATAGGTGAAATAGCTTTTTAAGGAGTTGTTTGTCCTAAAGTTCCAAAATTCATCAACAGCACGTGCTGGGAAAAGGCAGGGGCATGAAAAACTCCATCCAGAGATGGAAGCTGAATTCCTGCAGCCAGAGGTGGTCTGGAGAGAGTTTAGAAAGAACCTGGGAAAGCTCAGCCTTCCCCAGTATCCTTAAAAAGATTTTACTGCTAGGTAGAAGCTAAAAAATGGACAGTGAAGGGCTCATTTCTCTGGGAAAGAGTATGGGAAGCACTGCAGGGAAACACCCAGCAGATTGGGGGGCATAAGAGGATATGGATACAGGAAATAATTTCCATTTTCTGCAAGGGCAGGAACACCTGGGGATGACTGATATCAAACACTTCCCTGCTCCTGGATGCCCCAGCAGGGATCTGACAGGTCACTGTGCACTTGTACACTTTTAGCAAGCCCTTTATTAAAGAGTTTCCACAAAAATATGGTTTGGGCTGTGACTCAGCACTTGATGTGGGTGGCAAAGGGAAATAAAGTGCATTTTTAACCCCTGGAGGTGTTATAAAGAGCGATGTTTATAGAAGGTATGTGGATGACGCTGGTGCATTTTGACAAAAGAAAATAAAACTCTTTATCATGAAGAAGTTCACAGGACTTAAGGAGGAGAAAAAAGCCAGGAGTTAAGGCTGGGGTGGAAACAGTCAAAGGAGAATTCTGCACAGAGGAGCAGTGGGTGAGCCCCCAGCCATGAGGAGAAGAGGCTTCCTCCCTGCAGGAGGAAATTCTGTCTTCCCTCCTTACTTTGGGAAATTCCCAAGGGATGTGCCCAGAGAAAACTCACCTCAGCTCAAGCTTTCCTGCTTCCCTTCCAGGACCAAAAGGTTTTAAATTCGTGTTTTATTGTAATGAAACTGGAAAGGGCTTTCAGTAGAGAACATTCACAGTGGTTGTGGCAGGTAGAAATGATGTTTGTTGTGTCTTTGAGAGCTGCTCCTTGCTTCCAGCCTTGGTTTTGGCTGAGTAAGTAGCTGTTGGAGCTGTAGCATTTTCTGTGCAGTGTTGGAGAGGCCTTTTGGAAGTTCTATTTCCATTTCCAGGTTATTATTTGCATTTTCTGTTCTCCACCACCATCCCTTGCCCCAGCACAGCTGGCTGGCTGCTCACTGGGGCTTTCCAGAGGTTTCTCCTTGATGTGTTTCTTTCAAGGTTCATATATTTCTTGTGGACAGAATTTTGTCAATTAAAACACTGAAATATCAGTGTCTTTTTGGCTGAATTTTTAAGCAGAGATATGGCAGCTGTTCCTGTAATTCATGGAAATGCAAAGCCAGTGGTGTAAATGAAACACTGAGAGCTTTGGGTATGAAGACCCAGGGAAAAGGGGTCTCTGCAGTAAAATCAGGATTAGCTGCAGGAAAAAAACTAAAAAACAAAACCAAAAGGAAGAAAAATCTGCTATTCTAGACTGCTTTTCTCATTTTCCTGCAGTAAACTGCCTAAATGTCAATGAGTATGTTAATGTACATCTATCTGGGTTTTCTAAATAGTACAAAAGGGATATGTAATGATGAGTCAAATCTCAGCATGAATTTATGTAGTTTCTAATGGATTTGGAATTTGTATGTATCAGCACTAGTTCCTACTAATTGTTTAATGGGAAAATGCATTTAATTCTAGTAGCTGCTGGAAAACCATGTGAAATCCTGATTTTATTTTTTGCCAAGTGGAAGTATCTGTGTGTGTTTACGGTAGAAGATAATGGTGCCAGTGGCAGAATAAAGAGATTTTTCTGGAAGAGATCAACCTGTACAACTGTTGGGTGCAACCAAGGGGAACAATCTGAGACCCTTAAATTGTGTGTGGGATGTCAAGAATTCACATTGTTGAGTTTTGGCTGGGGAAGGGGGCTCAGGGCTGTGCTGCTGGAGTTTGGAAAGGTTCTGGCAGTGTCATCCTCCAGTGATAAATCAGATTAAAACATGAACTTGAAAAATTTCAGCTTTTTCTGGGGCAATTTCCTCAAATTCTATGGACTGTGGTAGGAGATGCACCTGGGCTGTTACAGCAGGGTAAATCCTGTGGTGTATTTGTGTCATTTTGACTGATTTTTTTTTCATGGTACTCTGCTGGGGTGGTTGATCTTTGGTTTTTCCCCTTAAAGAAAAAAGCTGGGGAAGGTCTGTGGTAGAGCTTGTACAGAGGCACATGCCTGGGGTGGGAAAGAGCTGCTATCCCCAGCTGGGCAATTGCTGCAGTACACAGAATTCAACAGAAAACTTCTGATTTGCAGCAGCTGTGGATGTGGAAATAATTAAAAATATGTTTTCTGTACCTGAATAATTTTCTATGTATATGAGTGGAGCTCACTGAGATTCTTGTTGCCGTTTTTCTGCTCTGTGACCCAACTTATTTATCAGTAGCAGCAAATTTAGTCATTCTCAGAAGTGCCCTGAACAAAATGTGCCAGCTAAGCTGCACTCAGAGTGGGGGAAGGAAACAAAAAACCCAAAAACAACCCCCCAACAAAAAAAGCAAAGAAAAAACCTCCTCACAACCTGATCTGGCTGTTATGGGAGACGATTATTATAGTTCTTCACTTGCAAATTTTCCATTTGTGCTAAGTTGCTTCCCACAGTCTCTCACTGTCACATTCATTCAGAAGCCAGAAGGGCATTGATGGAGTTCAGCATTTTGGCTGGCTCCCCCCAGCTCTGCCTGGAGACTGGACATACAGGATGTAACAGAAATCTTCCCCCAAAATTCTGCCCTCCCGGTTCTCTGTTTTTGACTTGAAAGCATTTCTTGGGCTCTCCTTCTCTTCCTTTTGTCCTGGCTCCAATATGCTTTGAAATCAAAACAAAACACTTGAAATGGCAATTTTGGAGCTTCCCCCTTGCAAAGCTCTTCCTCTTTCAGATGATTAATAAAAGCAAAATAAAAACCAGCTCAAAACCCCTGGTTTGAAGCTGCCCTGGCTTGTCCAGAGCTGCTCAGAGGGCTGGAGCCCCTCTGCTCTGGAGATAGTCTGGGAGAGATGGGGTTCAGGCTGTTTAAAGGAAAAATGCATTGGATTCAAGGAGCTGCTGGAAAATCATGTCAATCCCTCACTTCTCCTTAGTTTTGCCAAATAGAATTAGTGGTGTCTGCTTCTGGTGGAGGACAACAGTGCCAGAGCCAGAATAAAGGGATTGCTCCAGAACAGATCTGCTGCTGGAGTGGAGAACACAACCATGGAGAAGAGAAGGATCCAGGGAGAGCTCAGAGCTCCTTCCAGCGTTCATGGGGCTCCAGGGGAGCTGGAGAGGGAGTTGGGACAAGGATGGAGGGACAGGGCACAGGGATATTGGGATATTGGGCAGGAATTCCTGGCTGGGCTGGAATTCCCAGAGCAGCTGTGGCTGCCCCTGGATCCCTGGCAGTGCCCAAGGCCAGGCTGGATGGGGCTGGAGCAGCCTGGGAGGGTGGGGGTGTCCCTGCCATGGGATGGGGTGAGTTTTTATGCCCAACACAAACCCAGCTGTGCTCTCTAAAGCAATGCAGAGAGAGGCTGTGTCACTTGCCCAAATTACCTGGGTGTTTGCAGCTGTTTCCATCCTGCTCTGGAACATCCCTGTTAGGTTAAAGGGAGCACTGTGCCTGCTGGAGGTGTTGTCAGTCTGGCCTTTTAGTTTAGAATTCCCACTCTATTCTATTCTATTCCCACTCTATACTATTGCAGCAAGGACAAGGAAGCTCACTCCCACTCTTTGCTGGGATAAAGTGCCTCACATCCTCCTCCCTGCCACGATTTCCTCAGGATTCCCCCTTCTCTGGTGCACAGGTATTTGCAACAATAACAGTTCTCAAAAAAGAAACTTAATAAAATCTGCGCACAATTATTTAATTTTTTTAGTTTTTTAATTTATTTTTGTGATTTCCTCCCAACAAAACTGTCACTGAAGCTGGTAACTGCATTTAGCAGGAATGATTTGAGATGTGTGACAAACTTACAGCAAAACTGGGAATATTCTTCTTTTCATCAGCTCTATGAGAAGCAAGGAGGGGGAAACATGTTTCCCTCTCCCTTTCTGCCTGACAGAGTACTTAAAAATTTAAGATAGGAAAGCATAACTTCTGAATAATGTTTCTGATAAAGTATCAGCCAATTTTTTTAATAGAAAAAATATATTCTAGATGGCAATCAGAGGCCATTGGTTAACATCATTAATCAAGAGGGATGGGATATCCTGGCTTATCATAACAAAAAATAGAAAAAAATTGCTCTTGGATTTACAGCAGTTAATAAGGAAAAAATTTTTGAATTAAGGATAAAATGTGTTTGTCCCATTACAGTCATATTTAAAATACTTATAAAACAAACAATGGTGTTTACATTTTGGCTCTGTACTTCTTGTGCCCACAAAAATTATATAAAAATATAAATATAAGAGGCTGTGCTCCCATGGGAGGGACTAAACCACTTAATGCCTCAACAAAATAAAGGTGCTTCTCTGCTGACTCAATCACTATCCAGCAGTTCTTTCCTATTCTCTAGTTTCTAATAGATTATAGAATTTCACTTTATTTAAGTCAAAGTACAAAAAAGAATTGTGTTTTTATTAAATGGTGTTTTTTGAGGGCATGGACTCCATTTACATATTGTAGATGAATATTCTTGGAAACTGTTTCTAAATAATGTTGAAAATAGGTAAAATTATATCTCATGGACTGCATACAAAATCCTGAGCAGAGTGAATGAAACACTGATTCTCCCCAGCAGAGGTACAGCCTATATTGGGTTGAGATTATCAGCAGCAGGATGGAAAAAGATTAGGGGTGAAAGCACATGGAGGCCCCAATCTAATGTAAGTGAATATTAAAATTACGTCTGGAAGTCATTTAAATCCCCCAGTAATGGTTAAGTAGAGGGAAAGCAGCAGTATTTAAGTGTTAAAGGAGGATATTGGATTGTTGGGTGGAGGGAACATAAAGGTGTTGGACAACTTTGGGAAAATATAACACACACCTCCATTCTCTTAGATCACTGTTAAATACCAGACCTTCCCTGGAGTTACAGAACTTCAGTTGTGCTCCAGGAAAGGCTTATCAGGGGAAAAGCAGTGCTGTGAGGAAGGGGGTTTGGGGATGATGGATGTCCCAGTTGATGCTCTTGTCTGGAAGTGAATTGCACCGTTTTTATACTTGGATTTTTACTGAAAAATATCTCAAGTATTACAGTGGTGCTTTAAGTTAAAATCAGGTCCTGAACGTGCCAAAGGATAAAGATGAACTATGTAACTTGTGACAGTAGAAGCATGTAAATTTTCTTTTTTTTTTTTTTTTTTTTTTTTTTTTTTTTTTTTTTTTTTTTTTACATATCAGGGGCAAACATTGAAGCATTGTGTCAGTGTTTTAGTTTAAAGCTGGATTTTTGACTGTTTTCAGTGGAACAGCAAAAACTGTGTGTTTTTTCTGTGAATCTAAGTGTTGATCATACAGTGTCACCAGGAGCTTTATGATGATAAATTCGAGTTTCCACTTGAACTGAGGTGTGCTTAATCACAGATACTACGCAGTTTTACCCTTGTAGGTTTATGTAGATAAAGAAAATGACACACATAAGAGGAGGTGACAGAAGGAAAGGAAAAAAAGGAAGGAGTTTGTGATGCACTGCATCATCATTTTGATGGCTCAGGGAAGGGAAAGGGATTTTGGTTTTCATCTTCCTGGAGGAATTGAAGAGATCCTCACCCCAAAGGCCACACTAAAATGCCACATAAAGTTAACATGCCACGACCATCGTGTGCCCTCATCAATAATCTTCCAGCGATGTTGGGGTGTGGGATTATTTTTGACTCTGTTTCCCATCCTGAAAACCAGGGTACTGTTCCTCATCTGTCTTGCAAGGATGTTGTATTTACCAGGGAATGCATGCAGAATGATTTCTGAAAGATGCTCTAGAGTGCAAAGAATTATGGCATTGTTTTTATTCATGACTTGAGCTGGGTTTTAGTTAGTTGCACGCCTTTGTATGCCGCGTGTTGGGTTTTCACAGCAACGCCTGTGTTCTCTGGGCACCTAAGCAGAGCTTTTCATTTTCAAACCGCATCATTCAAATGCTGGATCCGTACCAAATTCACCTCCTCCACACGTTTGGACCGCATTATTAATAATAATATGGTTGATTGCTGATGCCATACATTTGTTTTGCAGCGAGCTCGTCGAGAAGCTGGGCGTGTTAATAAGGTATGGTGTGTTTCTCCTGTGTTCTCAGCAAGGCTCCTGCCTGGAGCACGCAACTGGCACTGCCCATATTCTCTTTGCACCACCGCTCCTAGGCAGAGCACGCAGGCGTTTTCAATTCACCAGATCATTCACAAGTTACCTCCAACCCAACCTTGTCATTGCAATTCGCCACACTTGCAGTGGATGCTTTTATGTGCTGCATCTCGCCGCGGTCTCACCGCGCCAGGCCAGTGCCACAGGCTACGAGACAACAACAAAGATCTCAAGCATAGTTTAAAAGGTAGCACTATAAAAGAGGGGAAATAATGGCTGCAATCGCTGCTAGATATCCTGTTCCCACAGATCCTGCAGCCTTTCCTTGATTTCAGACCAAAGCTGAGTGGTAGGAATGACTGCCTTCCCCGCTGCCACCCTAAGCCTGGTATATCTGGCACCCTCGGCTTGGAGAAGCCCTGGCGTGGTGTTTCTTGGAGGGAAGGCACTGGGCACAGTTTCATTGTGAGGAATGTTGGAGGAGGCTCTCCCTAATCACCTTTTGGCTGACACTCCGTGGGAATTAGGATGGTGTTATGAATGGGCCTCTGGCTGTGCAGAGTTCCCGGCTTTGCCGCAGGTTTCTGGGGTGTCCTTGGACAAACCATCAAAGGTTGCTTTATCTCTCGTTGGAAGCAGTGAAGTTATGCTATTCCTTAAAGGAAAAAAGAAAAAAAAAAAAAAAAAAAAGGTGAGAACAAAATAGGTCTGCTTTTCCTCTGTTCTTCAGCTGGAGAATGCAAGTATAATTTTCTCATAATCCTTTCCCATCTGGTTTCTCGATACTGGAATTTGTGCCTTAGCGTGTTTTCATACAGTCCCTAACATAATGGTTTCTTGGTCTCAGGGCTGACCCTCAGGTCAGAGGAACTTTATGGTAATTTCTATCAAGAGATGCTGTTGCACTGTCAAGTGCCTTTTGCAGGGACTTATGGACAGCCTGTGCACCACTTCCTCCCCCGGAGTCTCCAGTTGTTATTTCCTTTTGTGGCGCCGGGTAAACTTTTGTTTTCTGTCAGCCCGGGTTAGTTCTGATGATGATTTGGTTACAAATACACCCCTGTGAGTTTTGGCACAAAACCTGTGCAAGCCTTAGCATGGAAGGTTGCAATTCCAAGCCAAGGAATAGATGCCTTGAGGTTCCCTCTCAAATTTCTCCTTTCAGCCACTAGAACTGTGCTGAAGCTGCTCTCTTCAGGTTGCAATAAATTCCTGTCTCTGGAGAAAGACAGGATTTGAACCAGCACTGAACTATGGGAGTGGAGAGGATTTTTTGGGAGTGAGAATTTTTGCAGAGATTGGAGGAGGGTGGTTGTCCTCAGGAACAGCATTTCCAACCCCAACACCAGGGATATGATGTTACAGCAGACCAGTCAGTGCTGGGGAGAGTGCAGGAGGAGCCAGTTCAGCAGGGATGTGGCTGCTTAGCCAGTGGATCTGTCCTGCTGTTACTTTATGCTATTTAAAGCCAGTTGGCCATGAATATTGTGAGAAAGATGTGTCCCTCTGCCTCCCCTCCTCTCCAGGCACACTCTGGTGCTGGCAGAGGTCCCTGTGAGAGGAGCAAGTCCAGGTGTGCACACAGAGATGCACAGCCTCAGACCTGCTGGGGCACCATAAATCACAGAATTGGTCAGGTTAAAAATGACCTCTGAGATCCCGGGCTCCAGCCCTTCTCCCAGCACTGCCAAGGCCACCACCAATCCATGTCCCCAAGTGCCACATCCACAGGGCTTTTCATGCCCTCTAGGGACAGGGACTCACTCTACCACTGCCATGGGCACCCTGTTCCAGTGCCTGACCACCCTTGCAGCCAAGGATTTTTTCAGATATCCAATCTAATGCTCCCCTGCACAGTTTGAGGCCATTTCCTCTTATCCTGTCCCTGGGTGCAGAGCCCAGGCTCACCTGGCTGTCCCCTCTTGTCAGAGAGTTGTGCACAGCCAGAAGATTCCTCCTGAGCATCCTTCGCTCCAGGCTGAGCCCCTTTCCCAGCTCCCTCAGCTGCTCCTGGTGCTCCAGACCCTTTCTAGCTCCATTCCCATCCCTGGACATTCTCCAGCTCCTCAATGTCCTTCTTGCAGTGAGGAGTGCAGAGCTAAACACAGGACTTGAGTTGCAGCCTTGAAAATTCCAGCATTGAACTTCACCCCTGGAATTCCCAGCACAGGCACAGACCGGCAGCAGGTGATGGATTTTGGGAACACTGTGGTGTCTGTTGAAGTTAATAAGAGTTTTTGGGGTTTTTTTTTTGCGATCCCAATGAAGTGAGAGGTGTGGAAGTTCTGCTGTTCCCTTTTTTTCTTGCAAGGAGGATTTTGTGCTTCATTAAAAAGAGGAGGGGTGGTCCAGAACTCCCTGGATGGGGTGTGCTTGTGCTCTGCCTGAAGTGCAGTGGGAGCCTCCTCTGCTTCCCCAGCCGCCTGGCACTCTGTGTGGGTTTCCCTCGCTGCAACCCAGTGCTGCTATAATAAGATTAGGCCTGGACTTTTCACTGCTGCCTCTCAAGTTTCTGTGAACATGTTCTCAGATTGTAGGCATCTGCTCAAGTACACTTCCTGCAGACAGGCTCTGCTGCCCTCTCCCCTCCTGCAAAGTGAAAGGATTGAAAAATGGCAATGCTGCCCGAGTCCTCGGGTTTCCTGAGGAGATGCAGGATCTCATTGCAGATAATATTCAGAAGATGCTGTTCTTTTAATGATTTGGTCCACAGTGGACAGGAAGAAAAGGTTAAATAGTAATGAGAAACTCCACTAATTGCACTTTTGAGGAGTGGTGCTGTAAGTGATTACACGCATGGTTGAAAACCATACGTTGGCTCCACAAACACAGCCTGACCTACCTGTATATTTTCAATAAGAAGTAATGTCTCCTATTTCTAAGAGAAACTAAAAAAAACCCCTCACCCTGCTGTTTTCAGATATATACAAATGATAAAAGCAAAGACATCAAAGTGTGCAGCCTTTCAACTCATGCTCAATTAGAATAAAAGTTTGGTTGCTGTTTTAAACATTTTGGGCTAACTAACTGTGACAGCGTCTCAGCTCTGCAAATGGGATGATTTTGGATTGACTTTTGATCTGACTGACAGTTTCTTATACACTTCAGTGTTGGTTTATGGCGTACAAGTCTGCATTTGAATCCACATGTGACTAATTAGAAACTGTTTATGGGCTGCATGTATGCATTCACACAAGAGTAAAAGGGTTATTTTCGAACCAGAGCCACGTCATTAATGAAAGAGTTAATTTAACAAGGTGCTTGACGTGCTATTTTTATAGTTTCTACAGCAAAGATGTGAAAAATAAGAACACAAAAGAGTATTTAGCATAAAGAGTGAATATATATATAAATGTTAACGTCAGATATGCAAATTGTAACAATGAAAATCTCTCTTAAAAATCATCTATAGTTGTTTGGCTGTTAGAGGAAAACAACAAGTCGAATTTTAAACACGTTTTAGGGTACTTCTACATTTTGTGGGTATCATAAAAATTTCACTGTAGTTTCATTTCTTGCCTTTCTGTGTAAAACATGCCAGAAGAATGCACATTTCTGTCGATCCCCTGAAGTTAGATGAGGAGAAGGGCTCCTCACACCTCAAGTGGTGCAGTGGCATCCGCGCCCCCAAACGCAGCTGGGGGGCTGGAAAAGTCTGCAAAGGGGAGTTCCAAGATGAACACAAGCATAATAACATTTTCTGGATAAAATAATGCTTCCGTGTCACGGGCACAGAACTGTCAGCACTCCTTTGTCGGCCTCTCCCAGGCTTAAGAAAGGGTCCTTGACAGTTTCAGCACTGCCTCTAAATATCTTATTGAAATGTAGATTAACACTGAACATCTTATAATAGTTGGAAAGCCTTTTCATTTTAAGTCTTGTAGAAAAGCAAGTATTAAATAAGCATTAACTTTAGCAGTTATATTTTAGCGTTTCTCTCAGGTTGATCCCTGCT
Organism: Sitta europaea; assembly: GCA_013400255.1. NCBI lineage: Eukaryota > Metazoa > Chordata > Aves > Passeriformes > Sittidae > Sitta > Sitta europaea. The sequence goes on along the minus strand of VXBS01000579.1, from coordinate 233,270 downwards.
AGACCTAATATTTAGATTTATTTCAAGAGGCAGTAGATTACCTGCCAGTACAGTGGTAGAGCATTGTGCATTCCTCTGAGGCTCCATAAAGTGAGATTAGCTGTGTCTTTTATGAGTGCCATCATCTCTCCTGTATTTCACAAAGGTGTCCTGGGTGTGGGAGCTGCTACAATCAATGATGCCTCAGTGCTCCTGCTTTAGCATTTTCAAATGCTTCTACTATCAGTGTAGTATTAACTTCTTTTAAATAAAATGCTGCTGAAATCTGTAAGTAGGGCTTTTCCAGACTCTCCTGTAATTCAGAAATCCTCATTGCCCTGTTCTTATAATTTAGTGATGTGAAACACAGTTTAGTGTAGATTGTATTTATCAGTTTGGACTCTGCTTGATATGTATCCACTTGCCATGTAAAACAATGATATTTTAAATCAGTTTGTGGAGCTCAGTTTGTGGGTGCTGATTTTGGACACTTGAACTTGCTGGAAAAAAACTTCAGAAAATCCATTTCTGCAGCTACTGGTGACTTGTTTTGCCTTAGAAAAAGATATAAATTGCCTACAATAATTGATCATTTGTGCACCTCATGTTTGAAGATGTAAATCTCCACCAGAACCCTAAAACGATGACCAAGGTCACAGGAACCTTGACTTCAAGGCTGACCTGGCTGTGGCCTTGTTATTATCTTTATTTTTCTTATATAACTCTCACTTCTTTCATTCATATGTCATTTACATGATGTAGGTAATGAACTTGAATTTTTGCAAGACCTAATTTTTTTGCAAAAGGATAAAGTCCAGCTGCACAGATGTGATGCAGAGTTAATTGAAAGCCAATAAACACACAATTTATACTCTGTGACCTTTCAGAATGGGTGCCTGCCTTAAACGAGTGCAAGAAATACTGGGCTGTGCTGGCACTTGGGCAGCTCATACTTGCTGAGTAAATACAAATAAATATTTGAATATGGGCAAGGAAATATCAGGCTCAGCTCACACGAGGTGGGGACTGGACAGCAGAAGGAAATGATTCATGAATGAAAAGAGAGCCTGAGCAGTGCAGTAACTCGATTCAAAAGAATATTAAAATACTCCCTGGGAGTTTCTCAGTCCTGTGGAAGCAGTTCAGCCCCCCAGATGGCCAATTCATAAAATTCTGCATTTGTGTGGAAGGTTCTGCTGGGTGTTTTCCTGGCCTTTGAAAATACCAAGGAATTTAAATATTCCAGAGGTTCTGGATGCTTGGGTGGGTTTTAAATATGAGCCCTACCCTTGAGTTGGGTGTTTGGACTTTGATTCTGTGATTCTGTCAAGAGCAGAAGGAAGAAAAATCTTGCTGGGATTTTTAGTGGTCAAGTTAAAATTCCTTAAAGCTGCAGACTGGAAGGGATCTGTTTGCCTTTAATTGGTGGAATATCTGTCTCAGATACTCCACACTCAGACACTCAGCTGGGTGTGAGCAGTGTTGGTAGAAGAAAACAAGGAAGCATCTTTATAGAGCAGTTCTGGAGATGTTTAATGCACACCAGACTGATCAACTGGAAATTTTGGAGACCTTTTCCTCTCTTTTCTCCCTGTGTCTCCTTTCCTTTCTTCCACAAACCATAGTTCTCCAAACTGCTTGTGCAGAAATATTACAAAGAAAGCATTAATATTTTTTACTTCACAGGGATTTGGTTGGTTTGGGTGGGGAGCAAAAATATAACAATAAGATACTGTGTTCTGGCTGAATTTTCTCTTTTTGGGAAAAATCTGGAGTGGGATATTTCACTATTTTAAAGCTGCTCCATGAGCTACTGGGTCTTCAGAGCACTTTGTCATGACTGAAGAGCACAATTTTATGTAATTAATTTAAAATGATGGGAAGAGCATAATCTTGTGTGTCCTTAGTCATGTGACAGTGTTCAGCCCTCTGGTAGGGATTTGTAAAAAAAGGGAAAATGCAGGAATGAGAGGAATGTTCAGCTCCACGGTTTGCAGGCATTCATGGTGGAGTTGTTTGGGTTTTTTTCCTCCCTTCAGCCTTGAAATGCATGTTTAACTTCATTTAAAATGGTGTAACTCTGGAAGAGCACCAATAAAATCACTGTTGTTCCTCTGGATTTCTATCCAGTGGGATGAGGAAGGACTTTGTCCCCCTGATCACTCTTTGACGTTCAAATCAAACCAAAATGTTGAAGTGCACACTGAAATGCAGTGTTCTGGTTGATGTCGAGCCAAAACCATGAAAAATAATTGAATTTCCCATAGTTTTGATAAAAAAACACAAACGCTTCCAAGTCCGCTCAAGCCGAGTCCAGAGATTTCCGGCAGTGAGATGGGAGGAATTCTTGAAAAACTTCAGGAATTCAGCAAAATTTGGGATGAATGTGGGCTGGGGTTGGTGTTTAATTACAGGATCTAAACCCAAGCGAATTTTGCCATCTTTTCAGTTATGTAATGAGATTTGTCCCAGGTCCTCGACAGAGCTGCTCATTTCTGGTGGATCCTGATGAATTCTGCTCTGATTATTGCACTTTATTATGAGTTCTGCACTGAACATGGCCAGAAATGCTTTGTGGCACTTCCTAAAATAGAAAGTTACTCAGCATCATGATTAAGTTGCCTATTTTAAGAAAGTTGTTTGATTTTCTGTTTGGTGAGACAGAGCTTGCCAAGCTCTTCATCTACCCTGCTGAATTTCGGGGGGTTTGGGTCTGTTTGTTTGTTTTTTTTTTCTCAAAACAGCATGATTGCTTTATATGATTTTAAAGTATTTGTTGCCTGGTGAGGCCAGTGGGGATATTGAAGAGAACAAACTTCCCAAAAATAATTATTAGATATAAGTAAGGATTTTTGGTAGTCCTTCAACATTTTGCTGTGTGCACTTGTGCTCCCTCTACTGACTTTCCACCTGGGAATGACAGAGAACTGCTACAGCAGAGAATTTCCTGACACCATCACTAGGAAGAATATCTTGTTTTAATTAAAAAAAAAAAAAAAAATTCAAATTTCCTCTCCAGTTTTGGAAACAAAAGAGGGAAAATAAATGGATGTTTGTAGATAAAGGGGAAAAGTATCCTTTTTTTTTTTTTTTTTTCCTGATATTGGGGAGAATTCAAAAAGAGTGAAGAAATAATAAAGAGGCAAGAGACTCTAATAATTGATTTAATGAGACTTGATGGAAAATACAGAGAAAATAGAAGCCATTGAAAGAAATCTACATTTGTGTGTCATTAGTCACCTCTGTTCTGTCCCAGGAAATTCCAGGAAATTTTTCACAGGAAGTTCTTGAAATACATAGTGAAATTTGGGGTTGGAAATCTGGAAATTTTTCACTGCAGCAACAAAAACCCTTAGAATTCATAAGAAATAAAGACTAAAATAAAAGTCTCTTGTCTAGACCAAAACTGCTTTCGGTGAATGGAAATGTAATGTGAAAAAAGGAACTGAGTCAACAAAGGCATCATATCTGAGAACAGTTTTGATATTTTCCTTGATATGGTCCAAAGTCTTGAAAGTTTTGATTTTAACTCTGTTGGAATGAGCACTGGAGACATTAGAAAGTGGTTTTAGTCCAAAATGTGAAGTTCACTTGTGACTTAAAAACGTTTAATTTTGGTAATTTGAGGAATAAGTCACTGGATCTGCTTGGGTTTTTTGTTCACCTTTACACATTCTCCTTTGCTTTAGGGGAATTCTGGCACCCTGGTACCAGGTCTAAATATTTTTATTTCCAAATGAGCCCAAAAACTCAAGAGATGGAAACACATATCTGTAAGGCCGACAGTACCACAAGATATGCAATTATTATGTTCCTGTCACACTGCATTAATATAAATGTTAAAATATCCCTAATGTGGTTTTAGAATAAAATTTTAAAATATATATCTATTGTAAATAGAAGTATATGAGGCCTCTGAATGACTCTGACATTAAATGGAGTTTTAGTGGAGGATTTTAACTCAGGATTCTCCTGGCAATGCAAAAATGTTTTCTCTTCCAAGACTGAAGCTGGTTAATGCTAATGTTAGGTAGAAAAACTGTGAGACGCTGAATCTCATCTGTCCCAAATGCCCCAGGTTGGTTTTTCTGATGTGATTATGTCCCAAACCTTCCTCTCCTCTCTCCCTGCCGTGCTGGGATGGAGAGAGGAGCAGGGACCACCCTGGGTGATTCTGCTCCTCCAGCCAGAGGTGCAAACTCAGTGCAGCCACCAGCTGGGAGTGTGAATCTGTCACTTGCTGAACAATTTGTCACACAAAAGTCATCCCAGATTGCTTTTCCCTTCTGCCCCTTCTCCCAAAATCCTTACTGCAGTAGATTCCAGGATCCCAGGGCTCACAAATACCAAAGTTTCACTACGATTGTGTCTCACGTAAAGCAAAATTTTCTTAAACACAAAATATGAAAATTCTCAGAAGATTAATGTTTTATTGAAATATTTAATGTTTAGATTAAGGTTGCCTTAAGATTTATGAATCTACTGCCTGGATTTGGCCTGAGCTACAGCGAGTCGTTAGGACCAAAAGTATTTTTTCTAAGTTTTCTTGCTTTTTATGTGAAAGACCAATAGTAAGCTAACTTTAGATAAAAAGAAAAATAAAAAAAAAAATTAAAAGGAGAAAGAATTGTCATTGAAATGCAAAATGAAAGTGTTTGTGTTTCAAACAACTCATCTGGGATCCTTTAAGTTATGCACCAGCATTTTATTGAAATAGCAGCTAAACAGGGAATACCTGAGTTAGTTTTCAGGTGGGTCAGGAATTCTTTATTTTCAACTTTAATTTCATTTTTATTTGCAGTGGATTTCAGGTTTCCCGTCTTTGTTTGCAGCTGGAAAATGGGGCTGGTTTTCTTTCATGAGCTGCTGGCTACCATTGAGTGTGGTTTGGAGTGACTTCAGGTGCAATTTTCAGTCTCTTCCCATGGATGACTGATTCACCTACAGGACGAGCTGGGAGCTGATTCAACCTTTAGCAGAATACTCAGCACAGGCTTGTGTCTAAGATTTATCTAATTAATAAAAAAAAAAAAAAATAAGAAGGAAACTTCTGCCCAGGGCCCAGAGTTCTTCAGCATCATTTGTCTTTGCTGCTTTTCTTTGTCCTCTCTCAGTGGGACGTGGAGAGGTATAAAAAGAAATGGTAACAAAAATATATTGGTGAAGATTCAGGTCCATTTTCAGGCAAAGGTTGAAATAAATTTCTCTCCGTGTTAGATGCTGCAGATGAGATTTTCCTCCACGTTGCACTTGGCTTTATATGAATGTAGCTGAGAAATCTCTCAAATTTCCTTTCTCTTGGAAGAATATATTTAATTACAATTGTCAGAATGGTTCGTGGTGATCCTATTTGCTCAGGTAGAGTTCTATTTGTTTGGACTCCTGTATATTTAGTTTTGTGAGTATTAAAGCAGCAGCCCCAGTGATTCTTTGTTATTACTCCCTCTGATAATACCCTTTCTGTCTCGTAAATAATAATAAAAAGTGAGTCATCGATACTTTGCAGCTTCTTAGCTACAAGGTGTCTGCGAGAGAAGTCGGTGCATCGCCTCGAGGGAGTAGATTAAAGGGAAAATGAGTGTGTTTCTGCTTACTTTCCTGGCTCATTGCTTTATGGATATGTGGGATCTAAAGAAATAAATGGTGGTCAGCAGAGAACAAACACATTTATTAGAGCAGTTAGGAAGAGACGCTGCTCTGCTGTTTGCCAAGGTCCTTCTGAGCAGCACGTTTGGCAGCTACCAAATGACACGGCCGGCACAGAGCTGATTTTGACGAAGCCTCTGGGATGTGTTAAAAAGTAAACCAGAGCAAATCACGGACTGGAAAGCATAACTCAATCAAGGAAAAATGTATGATTAAGGGCGACATGGGCAAGGAAAGCTTTGCCAGAGCTCAGGGTAAATATTTGTATCAGTGTGAAGTGAAAGCTTCACGTCGCTGATGTCAAGCAGCTGGAATTTTCATTGTTTATAAACTTTTGTTGTTACAGTTGGGTTTTGGCAGAAAAGGTACCAAAGAGGGAAGCGTTTCCCAGCAAGAAAGTTTTGAGTTTTGATAAAGCAGCTTGAGCAGATAGGAACGTAAAGATGCAAAATTTTATGGGTCTTTTTTAAAAATAGCATCTCATGTGACCACCAGTTGCCTCGTGATGTGCAGCTGACTTGTCCTGAAGGTTTTTTTTTTTTTGTGTTTTGTGAGCAAAAAACCAAGGCTGACCACCAGGCTCCTCTCATGAAGGTGACCAGCGACAGTCAAATAGAGATTTAAATACTTGCTTTAATAATTACAGCTTCACCTTGCTCTGAGTCCAGAGTCCATTTATCTTCAGAGAACATTGCCAGTGTGAGTCAAATATTTTAAAGAGAGAAACGTGACCTACTTGGGGATTGGACCCAATTTTTGTGTTCTGTCCAGGAGCCTTAAGATAAACTAATATGCTTTTTTACCCCCAACCCCTTACCCTCAATGCATTTAAAGTGCAGCTATGGGATTGTGTTGCTGTATTTTACACCATGTTTTATTCAGCAGGAATATTTTGAGGGTTGTAGAGCTAATCTGTGGTGATATCAACCTTGGGGTAGAATGTTTCTATTCTACAAGAAGTACAAGGCTGGTTTTGGTTATGGTTCTCTGGGTTGGGTCTGTCCTTCTGACACAGGAGGGAAGTGATTTATGCAGAAGTTGAGTCTCTGTGAGTGGATATTTTTGACACTGGAGGTTCTTGTGATCTGGGACTTAATCCCAAAAGTTTGTTATGGGGCTGGTGTTTAGCCTGTTTGAAGGTGAATTTACAGCTGAGCAACGCTGAATCCTCCAAGGAAGAAGAGAGAAACCGAGGTGTTTAAAATCCCACTGGGAGAAAAATAATAAAACAAAAAAATGAAAGTTTCTTGGGTGAAAACTCTGAGGCTGGTGTTTAGATTCCCAGGTAATGAGTTACTGAGCTTTGAGGGAACCTGGGCTCTGCTGAAGGGTTGGATGTGTGTATGAAGTGCATGTGTTTTGTTACATATGTGAAGACACTTCAATTTCAAGAGCTTTATATTTTTGTCAGAGTAAACCAGGGGCTACCCCTGCCAGTGAGAAACAGAGCTCTGCAAGAACCTAACCACACTACCCAGCTGCACTAAGAATAGAAATCAAGCCCCTGCTGGTATAATTAAGAAATCTTCACTTCCAGTCCCTGGGCTTTAGAGACCTGGATCACTAACTAATTCCAATTTAGAGAGCTTTTTTGATAAGAGCTTTTGTAAACTAGGAAATAAGCTGAGAATGAAAACTTTTCAGTGTGAGTATTTTAGCAGTGCACTCAGCCTGTTCAGTGTTATTTAATGTTTGGTCTGTCCTGGAGGGAAATCAGATATATCAGCATTGAATTGAAGAAATACAGCACACTCATGCTCCTAAGGGTTTTGTAAAAAAAAGGTGGCACTCATCCATGGTCTCGGATCTTACATTTGGAAAAGAGCAGCAATTTCATTCATAAATGTAGGGCCTGGCCATGCAGCCTCATGGCAGGGTAACCTCCTGTGAGTCCTGGCTGCTTGGAGCTCTGGATGATGTGGGGGTAGAAATTCTGGCTGGGAACAGATTTTTTTTTCTTGATTTTTCTTTTCTTTTTTTATTTTTTTTTTCTTTGGGGGGGTGGAACTTCACACTTGATTCTGGTCTTGTTTGTCCTGGTGTGGGAGCTGTGGCAGGGAGCTGCTGTGGTTTATAGTGATGGGAAGGATCAATGCCACCTCTTTTTTTGTTCTCCAAACAAGATTAAATATATATTTATCAATATATCCTCTCCACAAATGGGAAACATTTGTCAAGGATGAAAACCATCAGAAGCTTGACTGAACATCACCTGCTTTTTTTTACATACAAGTAGTTGCTCTTGCTTTGTTTTCATTATAGCTTCTATTCTGCTCATCTCATTCTTGTTTCAGGTTTTATTAATTTCCTTTATTCCTCAGCAGTTGGCCACTCCTCCTCCTGCAGTTTCTTTGAAGCAGCAGGCAAATTTGGTGCTGCTTCTGTGTGATTCAAACCTCATAACCCACACATTGCAGGAGGTTTAAAGACACTGGTGAGATCACCCACCCACTCATTACTTATTATTATTTTATGTATCATGGTGTAACAGGTCAAATATCTGCCTCGTAAAAGTGTGCACGGAGAGGGAAGTGGTGCACAGGAGATGGAACAGAGTATTCCATTTCCAAAACTGCTGCTGGCATCCAAATCACTCAGTCTTTCCTACTTGGCTTTGTCACCTAGGATGCAAGAATGGTAAACCCCTCTGCTGTTTGGGAGCTATGGGAATTTGGGACATATTGGACCCATGAAGTGAGAGGATAATAATGTTCATTAAAAATTCTTGCTAGAGCTGGAGGGTTTTTGGGTTGCTTGTCTGCTCTTCCATGCAAGCTGAGTGGATAAGAGGGTTTTCAGGGAGTGGGTTGGGCTGGAAGGGACCACAGTGTGTCCCTTTCACCAATTAACAAATTAATGATCCTCTACCTTATTCTGAGTGAAGTCTCACATTTTTTTGTCTTGCTCACCTCCTTCCCTCCTTCCATGATTTGATATACCATCCTAATTTGTGTCTTTCCAAACAATATTATGGCAGGAATGCCAATGTAGGAATTTCCCTAATGGAATGGGGGCTTCCACTTCTCAGGAGCCTGGAGACCAAAGGAGCTCACTGATCCATCCAGCACAGGGGCTGGGGTGGGCCTGAGTGATCAGAAATGTGGTCAGAGTACCTGCTTATTCTATTTTTGGTTTCTTCTGGTTCTTAAGAACCAGAACTCCCTGTACAAGGAGCACACACAAGGGGCAGGAGATGGCAGGAGATGGTGGAGTGGTTCAGGTTGGAAAAAACCTCTCAGATGCTTGAGTCCAACCCCTGGGATGAGTGAAGGGCTTGCCCGGGGGCTGGACTGCTCCTGTAAATACTGTGCCCCCAGGCTGCGGGGGAGATGGGGTTCGGCTGCAGCTCTGTCCCCTTTGCCCAGCTGGTGGCATTTGCTCCCCATGGATGGGGTGGGGAGGCGGCTCGGGCTGGGGCCCTGCCCAGACAAACTTCTGATGGCCAATCGGTGCATCCAGATTTTTTTTTTTTTCAGGAGGGATTTCCACCTCTTTCCCGGGAAAGTTGCATCCCGGGTAGTGGGGTGGGAGGGACCCCGTGGGCACCAACATCAGAGCTGGAAGTTGCGTCCAAGGCTTTTTATTAAAGTAGAAAAAAAAGAATATTTCCCCTGATGCTTTCAGAGGCTGGTTACTGCCTTTAAAAGTTGCAACCCCCGTCATGTTTGAAGCTTGATTTGATTTTTTTTTTTTTTAAAGGAGGGCAAGAGTACAATTTAGACAAACATTTTTTTTATATACATTTTTTTTTTTCCTGGAATGATGAAACTACTGCACTGCAATCAAGCTGCAGTAAAAATGTGAAATACTGTCAGACGATAGGAAGCTGGTGCAAAGGAAAGCCAGCGATAGAGTCGGAATCCTAAAATAAATTCCAGGAAAAAGCAGGCTATTTACTTTCAAAATAGAGAAAGTAAACTAACCTTAAAAGTATTGGGGACAATGCAATAGTTTTGGCTGTGTGCGGATTCAACTGAAATAGAAACTCAGATCGCTCGCGCAGTGAAAATAATTGTTAAAAAATTAAAATAAAAATATTAAAAATTAAAACTAAAAAAAAAAAAAAAAAAAAAAAAAAAAACAAACAAAAAANAAAAAAAAAAGAATCGGGGAGCAGGCAGCGTAGGGACGCCGGGACTGGAGTCAGCTTTGCGAAGGGGACTGTAGGTGGAGCTCGGATCTGCGATTCCTCGCTCCGGCTCCACAATGCAGCGATTGTTTGCCCGGCTCGGCTTTTCTGGGGGCTCTCGTGTTTCTTCTCCGCCGTGCCGGGATGCCCCGCGGGGCGATGCGCCGGCTATTCCCAGGACACCACGGGGCCAAAAATCCCTGCTGAGATGGGGAACACCTAATCCTTGGGCAGCCTCCCAGCGCCGCAATCCCCCCGCTCGGGACACTGCGGGGCTTTAGGTGTGCCTCTCCCTCTGGAGTCAGCCAAGCATGAGGCAAATGTGCCCAGACCAAAGAAAATAAATTATGTGGGCTCCAATTTTCGGCAGTTATGAAGTATTAAATTGCACATCTGAGGGACGGGCTCGGGGTTAACCCTTTGGCGCTCCGGTGCCCTCCATCCCTGCTGCAGGGATGCAGCTGACCCGCGCTCCGCAGGCGCTGATCGCAGGGATGGAGCGAGAATTGAAATGTCCGTCGTGATCAGCTGTTAACACAGAAAAAGGGACGATTGGGACACGCGGGAGGGACACCTGGTACCTGTGCAAAAGCTGTGGGGGAGGAAGAAGCAGCGCTGGGTTTTGGCGCATCGCAAGGGTGTCCCGAGTGCCACCAAACTTTTAAATAAAACTTTAAAGTTTTAGCCTCCGTTTGGAGTGCAACTTCCAACACGACATTAGCAGGCACTCCAGCACAATTAACACGGCCTCTGGAGCTGCCTTTTATTCAGGTTTGGAGAAGTGCTTGTGAGCCACTGCGATTCTGCTGAATTTCTTGCTGAAAAGGCAAGCCCTCGGTAAGAGGCACAAAAAGTACAGCCTGCCCTTCCTCCCTCAAGTATTTCTGGTTCCCCACAACCATCTGTAACATCAAATATCTGGTACGTTGTGTTGCTGAAACTTAGAAGTGTAAACCCCACGCTGGAAAAACAAACGNCAAATCCCGGTTTTTGACGGTTAATTTTTTTTTTTTTTTTTTTTTTTTTTTTTTTTTTTCAAGAGGATTTTTAAAGGTATTTTCTTAAGCAAATAATTAGCCCATGGAAGCGATAGTGATAAAATAAATAATTGTTCAGAAGGAGGCTTTGGGCTTATTCTCCCCACTCCTTTCTTATGGCAGTAATTAAGGTTTGTGGTCTTACAAACCAATCTGAAACTGACTTTTGTAATAACTCCAGGAAGCTGCACTGGTGGTGAGTTCACTGAAGTGGATGCACCCTTGCTGCTGTTTCCATAGATAAAAATCACCGTTTGCAGTCATTACACATTTTTAATTTTTTTTTTTTTTTTTAAATCTTGTAAGGAGCTGACCCTCCCAACGGTGAAAAACATCATTTTGTCAGCACGAAAAGAAAACCTGGGAGGTGGCATTTAATCTTCAAGGGCAAGCTGGGGTAATTCCTCCTGCTGGTCCCTGCCCTGCCTTGCTGGGGCCATGGGTGGCTGGGTGGTGGCTCTCCCCCAGAGGGGACACACTGGGGACACTGGGCTGGCCACGCAGGAGCTGGACGTGCAGGGAAAGGGACAAATAAAAAATTTGGAGGTTCCTCCTGAGGCCTCAGGGAATGCTGTGTCCTGTGACCCCTGTGTCAGGAGGGAAGTGACAATGACCCTGTAAGATTTTGGGCTTGCAAAATGCAGTGTGCAGCATTAAACTGCTTTTGTGCCTCGTGCACCTCTTAGAGATGACATGTTTACGTGGTTTGTATTACTGATGGATATCTCTCTGGCCTGAGAGTGTCTTTCCAAACTCCCTTATTCCTCATTTCCCGTCCTCAATGACATAATAGATTTAAAGTGCAAGGTAATTTTCCACCCCTGTATTTTTAGAAAGGTTTTCACTAAAGAATAGACCCAGTGTTTGAGGGGGTGGCAGCTGCAAGCATCAGTAAAAGATGTAAGTTATAGAAGATAAGGCATGGAGGAGGTATAAATACTATTTCTGTGTATATTGAAAATGGCTTCAAAAGTGAGGATATGTTTCTTTTATAGTAGTATATTCTCCTTAAAGTCTGCTGTAGTAGGGAATGAATCAGGACGTGCATGTGTGTGTAGGGGGTTTCCTTTTTTTATTTTTTTAGGGATCACTTCTTTTTTGATGTTCCTTTCAGTAGTGCTACAGTTTTCCAAGAGTTTCCAAAAACGACTTACTGGATTCAGTGTTCTGAGTACAGCTTTTTTCCTGACTGATATGTGGCATTAAAATTCATGTAAAGTGGGGATATTTGAAAGTAAAGAAAGGGAAGTGCAGTACTGGAGTGATACCATGAAAAAAGTGAGTCTCTTCTACATGCACAAGTAAATGGACAGCAAGAATAAATGACTGATTTAATGACTTTATAAGTAGTCTTAAAAGCTCTTTGGCTAAAACTTGGTAGAGAAACTATCCTATGGCTATTTTTGAGTAACTTGTTTTTTTATTAATAACTTTCAGTCCAGTTTCTCTTGGCTGTCTTTGGACAAGATTGTAGGAGGCTGCTTTACACAAGCAACCTCTACACAATCTTTTTTCTGGTGTACCAAGGCAATTTTTGGTCAGTTTGGGAGCTCTGTCAGAACTCAGTGCCCAGCCAGTCTTCTCAGGATGGATGGGGCTGCTGCCCAATGCCAGATTTTTCAGGCATTGAAAAATAACACAAATCTTGTGTCATTTCTTTTAGTCCAGCAGTTGAAGATAATGTACACATCAAAGCCAGGTTTTTGTTCTTACCTCTAAACCCCACCAAACTGGAATTCACCCTTAAAGCCCCAGAAAGTGCAGGGATTTTGGCTTGCCATACTTTTTTTGGAGAAATCTCTGCTTGCTGGGAGCAATTTGTGTAACACTCTTGTAACCCCCTCCCTTTCCACCTGGGAATCAGGTGAGAAGGTCGTGGTTATGTGACACTGTTGGCATCAAAAATATGACAGTGGAGAGTCATCTTTGCTCTTAGGATCAAACATAAGGCATTTCTGGGATGTATGAAAATTGGGGGGCATTTGTCTGCTGGAGAGGAAAGAGGATTTGGGAGGTGTGGGATAGAGCTCTGTGCAGGGGCTTTAGTGTGGATTAGAACACCAAAGCATTTTGGCACATTTGGGTCTGTGCCAGAGCATTACTGGGATGAGGCCAGATGAAAAAGCTGCGTGTGTAGAGTCTTGTCCCAGCATCCCTAGTTTGATGGTGTTTAGGTGGCTGGATCAGTTCCCACGTTCTGGTGTGAGGACCTGGAACACCTGGATTTTCCAGCTTACACGGTTAAGAGACTCGGGAGATTTTCTGAAGCTTTCCTGAGCTCCACTTTTGAACCTAATCAAGCTCTTTTGTGGAATTTAGAGTCAAGTGGAAAGTGCAAAAACTGGATTGTGATCAAGGGAATGCAGTGAACACTTGAACTGGGAGGTAAGGGGTGAGGTGCCTCCTGTGACTTACGAGATCCAAAACAGCACTGAGGATATTCTCTCTCCTCTTCTAAGTAACCAGATCCAAGTGGTTTCTTTGCTCTGTTCCCTTTGTAAAGTAGCTATGAGGAAAATTACAGATAAGTCTCAGCCAGAAAATCCATCTGGTACGAGAAGAAGGGGCCAAAGAACAGCTCTTTGAACACTCAAGGCTGCCTTCTGTCTTGACTAAACTACCTCCTGCCCAGTGGTGGGGTCTCCCATTCCCTTTGACTCTTCTCTTCAGTTTTATTTTGCATGTGGACAGTGGAGGTGCTGTGGTAAAACCATTCTTCAAATTTTGGAGGATATAGCAATGTGTTCCTTGCCCTTGCAGAGGTGTCCTGCTCATTTCTCTCCCCAAGGTCCTCTTGGATCAGGTTTTGTCAGGGATTATTGGTATCAAAGTCTGGGGGCCAGGGGAGACTCCTTGGCAGGTCTGTTCTTACAGCTGGTGCTTTCGACCACAGTTGGTTCCAAATTTTTTCCCCCCCAAAAATTTAACAGTCACTTTGGTACACAATTTTCAGCCAAAGTTAAAACAGAAGAAAGCAAGGAATTTTGCTGAATTTTGTGTTCAAACTGTAAGAAAAAAAGTAGGAGAAGTTACTTGGAGATATTGTTTTGAAACTCTAAAGCTGGAGGGTTTCTTTCTTACTTGGTAGAAGGTAATTTTCAGTTTGTATGCATTTACTTAAAGACAGGTTCACACTTGCAAAGTCTGCATGTCCTTTTTTTCTGAACAAAGCAGGGTATGGCTGAGCTGTTTTCCCCCTCTAGCCCATGGCTTCAGCTGAAATATTGGCAGGGCTAGAGCAGGGCAAGCAGAGAGGGACCTGAGCCCTCCAGGGATGTGGTCAGCTCAGGAGCCTCCTGCAGCCTCTCCAGCCCTTTCCCTGCTGTGTGGGGTGCAGCTCCATGCTTGGCATGACAGCAGTTCCAGGTGGCAATACACAAGTGACTCTGCAGTGGCAGTCACCTCTAATTAAATAGTTACAAGAAGTTGCTTTCAGGCAGTTTCAGGGCAGCAAGAAAAAATCTTGCTCAGAGGTAGGATCAGGCACAGCTGCAACAACATCTCCCTGAGGGCATCTAACGTGCATGGAGTAGGAGTTGAGGGTTGTGTCTGCAGAGGTTTAAAGCCCTCCTTTAGCTTTGCTGTGTCCCAGCTGGGAAGGAGATTATTCCAATTCTTACATGGCCACTAATGCATGCACGAGTTCCAGTGGAGTCATTGCCATGACTTTTCTTTTTATTCCCTTCCTTCTTCTGCTTTGCAGAAGAAAGGTCTTGCACTGGTCTTGCACCCAGAAGATGGTGATACTTGTTCTCAGAAGGAACTCACAGGTCACAACTAAAACCTACTGAACCCCAGAGCTGTTCCTTAATGCTATTTAGCATATTTTAGGAATGAAAGTGGGATTTAGTACAGACACAAAAAGCTGTACAAAGGCTCAATTAATAAAGTAACACGACACACCGAGTGAAGGAGAACCTCAGCTGGTTTTGCAAGAGGTATCTGCCATGAGAAATGGAGACTGGTCTAAAATGGTCTTTTTGCTGTGTGGCTGATGGAATCAGGGCTGTCAAGGCAGTTGTGTGTTGGAGAACCCACACCAACCCTTGGGAAGGCTGAGAGAACAGGGTTTGTCCAGCTTGGAAGAGGGAAGCTTTGGGGTGAGCTAATTGTGGCCTTTCAGTCATGAAGGAGCCAACAAGAAAGATGTAGAGAGATTATTTATGGGGGCATGGAGTGCCAGGACTCAGTTGGAGTCGCTTTAAACTGAGAACAGGTTTAGATTTAGAAAAATTCCTCCCTGTGAGGATGGGCAGCCCCTGGCACAGGGTGCCCAGAGAAGCTGTGGCTGCCCCTGGATCCCTGAAATGTCCAAGACCAGGCTGGGTAGGGCTTGGAGTAATTTGGGACAGTAGAAGGTGTCTCTGGGGTGGAATGGGATGATGTTTAAGGTCCCTTCCAACCCAAAACATCCTGGGATTCTGTGATCCAGGCTATTGCAGCTATAGGAAATGCAGCTGGAATGTGCAATGCTGGCCTCAGTCTGAGCACGTCCACATGTAACTGTGAGTGGAATCATGGAATCCCAGAAGGGTCTGGGTTAGAAGGGACCTTAAAGCTCCTCTTGTTTCAAACCCCTTGCTGCAGGCAGGGACACCTTCCACTACCCCAGGCTGCTCAAAACCCCATCCAGACAGCCCTGAACACTTCCAGGGGTGAGACAGCCACAACCTTTCTTGGAGACCTGTTTCAGCACCTCAGCCAAGAGGAGGCACCTGTGTTCCTGACAACAGGAGACACCAGGCTACCTGTGCCGAGTGCTGTAACTGAGAATTGGATGGGTGGCTATGCACAGACAGACTGACACTGTTTTGCTCAGCAGAGGGATGCACACATCTCCAGCAGCTCCTCCTTGGGCTCAGCCCTGGCTCTGGGGAGGCCCTGGCAATGGCAGGGAGCTGCCAAGGCTGCCTGCCCTGCCCAGCCCCACACCCTCTGTCCCTTCTGTGGCAGCTCTGCTCAGCCCCTGCAGCGACAGCAGGTCCTGCTTGACAGCGTTTCAGAGCCACAGATGACACAGGGAACCAGGCAGCTGACATGAGCAGGGAGGCTGGGATGAGTCACTGCTCAGGGAGACCCCCACTGCTGTGGCTGTTCGTGCTGAGGGCTTGGTTTGTTTTTTCTGTCCTAGAAGCTGTGGAGTATTGTACTCTTTTGGCAGATTGAGTAGAGATTGAAAGGTACCTCCTTGGCCTTTCTGGTGAGGCTGCAGTGGTAAGATGTGCCTGGGATTTGGGTAGTGGCTGTTTTGTTAGCTCTGTGCTAACAGAGGAGCCGTGTGAAGGCAGGCTCTCCGTCCAAAGGAGACAGTGGGCTTGGCAGCCAGAGTGAGCCAGGAAGGGGCAGGGGATGAAAAGCTGCCCTTACACAGTTCCTGGGGTTGTGCCTTCATGTCCCTGGCCCATGGCATACCCCTTTGGGGTCATATTGAAGGAAAGGTCCCTCCTTTCCTTCCCCTCTCTGGCCTCGTGTCCAAGGCAGCAGTGATGCTGGGTTGTGTCCGAGCAGGAATCTCAGGAGAGATGTTAGCTGGGGAGTCTGACCAGATGAAAGAGGCACAGGGATGTTATTTGTGCATTTCAACATTTGTTTATTGCTTTTTTCAAATGAGAGGTGGAGCTGGTGCCAGAGGATGAGTCTCTGGAGATTGAACCCACATAAAGGATGGGGACCTGGGTAAAAGATCTGCTGTGTGTGCAAACAAAAACCATGTCCTGGCACTCTGGGAAGTATCAATAGCTGCTCTCTCTCTCCCCTCTGAGTTATTTTAATTAATCTGATGAGCAGTTAACTTCATTTTGGGTGCTGTGCATCCCCTTTTCATGCCCATGGATCTCACCAGGCCCAAAGCACACACCAAAGGCAGCGAAGGTGATGTTACTCTAAGACTCTGAACTCTCTTAACACTGCCAAGGAGACAATTTTGTGCAGTAAATTATGCTTTTCCACCTCTTCAGAAATCCAGAGGATTCAACAACAAACATTCTACAACAATGGATAACCAAGGCTATGCTACAAGAACATAAATGATGTGAGGTACCAATAAATAAACAGATTGAGAATGCAAGAGCTGATGTTGTAATCACTGGGAAGCACCCACAATTGCAATCCATGGAGTTGTTTTGCATTTGCTTTGGTCCCTTCCATAGCACTCCCCTGCCATGGTTTATTTCAAGGAAAATGGTTTTATTGACATTGTGCTGGCACCGTTGCCTTTTTTGAGAAGGGATTGGGGACAGGATCGGGGGTGGTAATTCCTTACACTAAATTTCATCCCATGAGTTCTTTGCACAAGCAAAACAAAACCTGAGTGAAAAATACTTGTTTTGTTCTATGCTATTTCAGTTTTGTGCTGCTGGACTTGTTTGGAGTTCTTAATAGAAGGAACATCAGTTATGATTTTTTTAAAAAAGAATCTAATTTTAATGTCTCTATCATTGGAACAAAGGTACATAAGGAAGAAGAGAATAATGAGGTGCCACATAGAGCTGCTCCACCCAAATGGGAGGGCTTTGCTTGCCACAAATTCTGTGTCAGAAGATCTTGAAACTCTCCACAGTGCTGGAAATCACTGTCCTGCCTGCAGCCCATGGCTCTCCCAGGACAGAGACCCCTGCACATTCCCTCAGGAATCTCCATGCCTGCTGGAGGGGCACTTTTCTCAGTCACAAACCACACTGGGTTTAAAAGCAAAACTTGTACCGTATCAGGTTTTTAAGAACAGGGCTCATTTAAAAAAAGACAGAGTTTCTTTAAGGTTTCTTTAACCCCATTAACACAGCTGTTAAGAACATAACCACCAGACTGTGTTTATTTTTTGTGGGAATTCTTGGCAATCACTCAGGGGATGCTATTTCCCCCACTTATTTGCTTCTCCCTCCACTAGAGGCAGAAATTCAGCTTTTGCTCTGTTGAAGAGAGTCGGAGAGCTGCCATCAGGGCTCTGTGCCCAAGTCAGAGGGGAGCAAAAACTGTCTGGTAGCTTTGTGGTGAGATGCCCAAATCAGGTGTTCCTGACACTTTTCTGTTTCCTCTGGCAGAATGGACAGGTTTGGGTTTAAGGGTCTGAGGGCTGAGATGCCTATCACTGCATCTTGTACAGGTATCACAGGATGGTTTGGGTTGGAAAGAACCTCAAAGCCCATCCAGGGACACCTCCCACCATCCCAGGCTGCTCCAAGCCCCATCCAGCCTGGCCCTGGGACACTGCCAGGGATCCAGGGGCAGCCACAGCTGTGCCAGGGCCTGCCCACCCTCCCAGGGAAGAATTTCTCCTCAATATCTAATCTAGATCTCCTTTATGTGTCCTGCTCTTAAGCTGTGACGCAAAATATTTGTTTAAACATTAGCATGGCCTCCTCTCCCCAATTTCCTGTTAAGTCAAAGGAGAGTTTGTTGGGTCTTTTGCTGAATTTCTGACAGGTGCTCACATGAATTCCAATGGACTGAAAGCCATGTAAAACCCTTCCATCTATCTCTGGGGTTAGATATGCCTAGAAAGTAAAAAAAAAGAACAACTCTTAATCAATAAAAATCTTTCTAGTGATTTTTCTATATCTGGAAGTTAATTTTCAAAATGTCTTAATACTCTCCTTCACCTTGACAACCTCATCTTTCACTGGCTTTGACTTCAGTCACTGTACAAGCTGGAGTTGAAAGCAAAATCATTTATTCAGTTTTTCCCTCTTTTTAAAAAAGTATTGTATACTGGGTAGTAAGACCATCTTGTAAATTTATTATTTTTTTCTATCAGAAAGTTTCTTGTGCTTTTTAACATGGAAAATGATCATATTTCTGAAATTTAATGTATGGTATTGACTTAGTAAGAGAAAAGAGCCTAATCTAAAGATAGATCATTGAAAAATAGACACTGAAAATATTGAATACTCTTAAATTTTTGGCAGCAGAGGACAGTTTGTTAAGAATGGGGATAAATGTGGTCTAATGTCCATTATTTCCTGTTAATATTTCTGACATCAAAGAGGGTGAAACAATCCCAGCCTAATAAAATGTGATTAAAATATTTTTACTATGATTATTTAAGGTTGATTCTTAGAGTCAACATGGGAGGGAAATGAGCTTAATCATGAGATCGAGTAAACCCAGTCTTCAGATCAGAAGTTCATGTAATTAAAGATGAAATTATTTTATATATTCCTGAGATTGTGAAGAGTTAGGATGTTGTCCCTTGCTTGGAGAAGGAACAGTGCTCTGCAGAAGGTGGGTTCTGCACTGCTTCCTCTTCCCAATCAACTGTTGAGGACATTTTGCACCTCGTGCTGCTTCCTCCATTCCCAGGGTGGGTTTAGGACTGCTGTGCAAGGTTAGGCTCAACTGCCTGCTGCAGTTCAGCAGTTTGAACAACCTTAGGGAATGAAAGGCTTTCAGAGCCACAGTGATGAGCTAAAGGTGCTGTAACCACCTGGAAATGGCACAGCTGCTCGGGGAGCTGGCTGTCCACGGGCTGCAGAGGGTGTGGAATCACAGCCCATGGGGACACCTTGAGAGGAGCTAGCTGAGATGTTCAAAAGGGCCAGCCAGTTGATTAATTCCATCCCTGTACATCAGGAGAAAGCAGTGATTTTATCATCTTTTTCCAGCTGATGGTCTTGTATTGGATGGGATTATTTTAAACATCCAGCCACGCCCTCACCCACGCGGCTGCGGTTGGGATCGTCAACTCCGTGTCACGCCAACACCTTGAACCTGTGGCTTGCAGGAATAAGGCACTTTTCTGTTTTTTAAGTCTGGTATCACTGGATCCTGTTCTTCCCTCCCCCTGACATTCCTCTGGCTATCTTGCCTCGTTTCCCGCTCGCTGTTTCGTTAGCGGTGGCGCGCCGATGGCTCGCGTTTTACGTCCACGCGGTTCTGGTGTTCCCTCACCATATGGTCATCCTGATGTTACCATTTGCCTCAATCATCCTTTTTGTAGCTGCTTGAACATCTTAATTGATCTCCTGAGCTACGTTAAAGATTTACAGCAGACGTCGGCGTAATTCATTTCACGAGCACGTAGCCGCGCCTTTCCGTCTGATTGGACGTCCACACCTCTCCCTCGTAAAAATGCACAAAAAGCTTGGCCTTGTGTCTCTGTGGTAAAATAATGGCTGTCTTGAAGGATATTAGAAACCTTGTACCACTCTACTGCAGCCAAAAGGATAAGCTGTGGCCCCTCAGTTGGTGCTAATAAGGTGTTCTCTGCTCTCTCATAAACAATACCTCGAACCGGAGAAATTTTCCTTTCTCCACTAGTAGCAGAGATGGTGAAACTTTTTGTTTTTGAGTGAGATTCAAAGCCATGTGTTGATAATATTGTTAAGAAATGCATATATCAGAGTGGTGATGGTGCCAGGAACTGCTTTTGGCCAGGCCTGTGTTTCTTAGTATATGCAGCAGAGGCATGTGCAATTAATGATGTTGGCAAAAGGAGCACTGTAGGAAGAGCACGCGAAATGAGAGGTTTGATGGTTTCTGCAAAGTACTGTGCCCATCTTTTCATGCAGAAAATGAGTAAACCATTACTCTACATTTGATTGGAGCAGAACAGAGCACTTTTTGATGGGGTTTGTCAGAGAGCATTCAGAAGAAGCTGTATATTAGAAGATAAATTTCATCACCCAGTTAAGAAAATATGTCTAAGGGTAGATAGGAAAAAGATAGGGCACGTCCCTTGTGCCATTAGAGGGGTGGATTTTTGAGTATAAATGAGAGCCAAGTCTGTCTGATGAAGAATTTTCATCAGGATATCCAACTATGGTGTAATTGTTGAAAAATATCTTTGGCCAGATGTTTTCCTCAGGAGATGTAGTGACTTTGTGACTGCCTTTCTCACCTGTGCCACTGCAAGTGAGCCAAAACTCACCTTTATTTGCCTTCAGCTCTAGTTTTAATTAGTAGGTGTCAATTTGTATCAGATTTTGCACTTTGGAAGAACCTCTGTGTAACAGTTCCTGGTCAGACTTCACTGTGTCCTGGCCAAACATCAGCAAAGCAAGTTGAGTCCAGAATTTGTCTTGCAAAAATTTTGTAGGAAAAATTTTAGTGGATGTATGCAAACCATTTAATTCACTATTCCTATGCTAAGTGTCTCTCACTCCCTTCTCCTCATAGTAGTAACATTTTTGAATATTGCTTTGTGCCCATGAAGGTAGCTGGTATTTGTTAAAGTTTGTTTTTTTATTTCCTGTTCTGTGATGCCATCAGCTGAATATTTCTAGCTGTAGTTTCTTTCCCATTGGTGGTGTCTGTTCTGTGCTGAACCACTTCTGGTCTCAAATGTCTTGTATTTCTTTTTGGAAACCAAGGTCCCTTTAGTGGGAAAATCAAAGTGCTCTGAAGCTTTGTGTGATGTACAAAACTGGGATGAAGCACAAACCTGTGTTTTAATTCTCTCCCCTGTAAAAAGAAATAAAAACTCCACACATCAAAGGAATAACATTAAAATAATAAGTTAAACTTGATTGTAAAGTCGGAGACTATTAATTAATCTTCCTAACATATTTCAATAATCTTAAAAGCTGTATAAAATTTGGTGGTTTTAAGTTTCTTCCCAAAGAAATTAATTGAGCCTTTGGTCTTAGATCTTCCTGTAGCATGGCTGTAGTTCATGGACAAGGTTGCAATGAACCTTCCAAGGTTGGAAGAATCTCTTTATCTGAGCAGTACAGAGTAACTTCTGGCTTATTTTTGATATATGCGTTGCTATTTTTCTCCACTTTGAAATACTTCAATTTTTAGATTTTGTGGAGTTTAAAGGCACAAGTGACATGATCAGATAAAATCATTTAATAAGAGCAGATCTTTCTTAATTGTTTGACAGCCAAGATATTACCTCTGATTCTTTGGTTCTGTTCCTCCTCATCTCCCCAAAACATTCACTCTCCAAATAACTTTGTATGGTGTGTGGCCATTCCTCTGGGGACAGAAATAGTGAATTCATTGCCTGGGTAGCTATATAGGAAAGGTCCAACTTTAACCCAAAGAAGGTGTTTCATAGTTGACCAAAGTCTTTATAAATAATCTTCTATTCTACTTGGAAATAATTCAGAAAAAAAATCTCCCCATTTTTTGTTTCAAATAAACTTCATGAAGAAAATATGAGGAAAAAAAAAAATATAAAAAGACCAAACTTGATGAGTGTCATTAAAATCAGGGAAGAAAGCAAGCAATAAAAGTGTGTGCTCACCTTGGCAGTAAAGTTTGATGATGTGTTGTCCATCACTTCTGCCTCCTCCAAGGAAGCTGCCTGTGGGACTGGCAGCTGAGCATGGATACTTGGAAACAGGCCTGTGTTTGTACATAGCCCTGGAACAGCTGGTTTGGATTTTAAAAATTCTATTTTTATTAGAACACTGACTCTTGTTTATCGTTATTGATTTTATTGGGTTATTATTGACTGACTGCACCCCATGGGCCTATTAGTGAAGTGCTAGTAAAGCATTAAAGGAGGACTTGGGCTTTTCTGTGCTTTGTACTTACAACATTTGCTTTTATCGTGACTTTTAGCCAGCTGCCTAACTGCAAACATGGGCAGCCTCACCCACCAGAGACTGAAAGCAGGACAAGAAAGCAAAGAATTTTCTATTTTTTTAATCTTTAGAGGAACAAAACAAAGTTTTGAGGTTATTTACTGTTTTGCTTGATTAATTCGCAGGGAAATGTTTACATCTTTCTCATCTCCCTAAGACTTCTGGCTAATATTAGAAATAGAACAAACTCATCAGTCTTACTCAAAAAATAGAAGTTATTGCAGATTCTTTTCATTATTATATGCTATTTGATCTTTCTGGGTGGAAAGAGAAATTTATTTTCTTATTAATATGAATCAAATGATACACGATATTCAGTTTGAGCCAGATCAGAGTTGGGTGAACTCTGACTGGTTGTAAATCAAAATCTTGAGGCCATCCTAATGAAAGTTTAGGTACCATTGGCTCTCTCCTAAAACAGTATATTCTCATTGTACTGCAATCTCTGGATGCTCCCACTGATCCAATAATATTTTGCCTGTCCCTTTAGTGTTATTTTTCTCTCCCTTGATCTGTAGAAATGAAGCCATCACCTTTTTCCAGTATATCCCAGTTCAGGATTATGGGCTGGGCTTACTGAGCTGTAGCAGCAGCAGGGAGGAGGCACTGAGCAAGTGTTCACTGCCTCATCTGTGAAGATCCTATCCCTGGAGTGTCCCAGGCCAGGCTGGACGGGGTTTGGAGCACCCTGGGACAGTGGAAGGTGTCCCTGCCATGGCAGGAGGTGGAATGAGGTGGGCTTTGATGTCCCTTCCCACCCAAACCATTCCCTGATCTCGTGATTTACAATAATCAGCTTCATGAATACACAAGGGGACAATTTTCACCAAAATGAGCCCTCATGGAACTAAGGATTTCAAGAACATCTTCCCTTTGGGTGAGGAGAAGAGGAGGGGAGAGTAGAAGAGAAACACAGGAGTCCTGAAGAAAGGAAACTGCAGAAGCCATGGGGAAGTGGTGGAAGTGTCCTGGAATTTGAGCACAGTGAATGCTCATACTCCACACGGAAACAAGAGTTTGTGTTCCCAAAACTGCAAGTGGACAATCAGATTGGGATGGCAAAGAGGTCTCAGACAGGTCCACTGTGCTGTTAATGGCAGACTGTTGCTGCTCCTGACTGCTAAAAATGTGTTACAGCATAACAGAAATGGGATAAAAATGAGTCTTCTGCTCTTCTCTAAGAGCAACAAAGTCACCACGCATTAATTATGAAAGTCATATTTTTCTCTGTCAAATCTACTGCTGTGAGTAGTAATAGCTTCTCCTGAAAGCTGTCACAAAATGAAAACAGTGACAAAGAGATGTCTCTGCAGCATAATGTCAAGCTGAATTGGTGGGCAAGTTTTATTCTGAACGAGAAGGGTGCATTTTTGGGCTTGTGATAGAATTGAAAATACAAGGGGGAGCTATAGAAATGCTCAAGTATCCATAGGTTTTAAAACTGGAAATTAAACAGGTTTGCTGCCTTGTGTGAGAAATAATTCACTGAGTTTATATTTGTATTTACTCACCTTTGCTGTGAACTTTGAGGATGGAAAGCACCATAACAGAAAAGAGGTGCTGAAAATCAGCTTGGGAACTTTATGCAGAGTAAAACTATAATAGGGTTGCAAATCCAAATATAAGTTTTTTTTTTCAACGTGATCTTAATGCAGGTCCAGCTCACAAAGGCACCTCTTGGCCACTTCCAGCCAATCCAAAGTGTGAATGTGCCATTGAATGCAGGAAGAACCCTGGGAACTTTGTTCAGATGTGAGCACATTTTATTTTAAAAGCACTCTAATTTTGTCTTTGAGCTCCACGATGAGTGCAGCAGACATCAGCCAGGCATCACCAGTTTCTGTTTAATTTGCTGGTACAATCAAACAGTGAGATGCTCTCACAATTGACTGTGCCCACAATTTTGTGCTTGACTGCAGGTGCAAAATCGAGGATGCAAAAATCAGAACACAACTTGATGATCACTTAAAAATTTGGTCCATTCCTGTTCAAAAATCTTTAACTTTTTTGTTTGTCACATAAAATAAAATAGTTTGGATTTTTTTTTGCCAGAATTGAAGTTGTTCACCAAAATTTACTTCAAGGGATAAAAAACCCACCTGCAAGCAGATACCATATTTATACTGTAATTTTGAATGGAAATAAAAAATTAGTGCTGTAAATAAGGTGATTTTGTAGCCTTTTTATAGCTTCCCCCCCCCCCCCCCCAAAAATAAAATTATTTATCTTCCATTTATCCCAGGAAAATAATCTTTTTTTTTCCAAAAAATGTAAGATACAAATATTATTTAAAAAATCCTATCATAGAAATAAACATTCTGAAAGTTATTTTTAATAATAGTCACTCAGAAAGCTACAAATATTACAAAAATCAGATGTTGTGTTTTTATCTCACAAAATATACATATTAAAAATGTTTTGATTATGCTTAAATAGAAATATTGTGTTGTTCAGTAGCAGCAACATTACACATTGACTTGTGTGAAATAAAAAACTTCTGATAGTGATATATTTGGCCAAATTTGGCAAAAACATACCTCTGTGCTAGCCAAGTAACAATGCAGGGACTGCTTCCTTATATATGATTGAAGTGCTTAATATTGTTATTATTTTATGGATGTCAAATGTTCTGACCACAGATCAAATGGTACAATTTAGGTTTATGGAGCTAATTCATTATTTCTGGATAGTAGTAAGTTGGATTTCCCAACTAGTCTACTTCAGAAAATGAGTTACTATTCAGAGAAACGCTTTTGCTGTCACAAACTTAGATTTATGTTGTATTTTTGATAACTATAAAAAAGCACAATACATTTCTGTGGCAATATTTGGCTTTCATTAGTGAAACTGAGGCTGATTTGTTGATCTTCATTCATGTGCAATTCACAACTCCCACTTTATGCTGAGGGACATCTCTGCTTGTACCACTGAAAGACTGACCAGGGGCAGCTGGGGGAATGAATTTCTCAGTTTTGTGCTCAGTATCACAATGTGATGATGTAGGACAATGCTTGGTGTAAGTCAAAAACCAGAAAGAGAAGATGGAGTTTGTATATTTGGCTTGTGCTTTTTGGTTTTGCATCATTCTTTCCAAAATATTGATTTTTTTTGTTTGTTTGTTTTTTCTTATGTTTGGGGGATTATTTTGTAGAAAGGGTGGTATTTGTCTATCCAAAGATTTCTGTCTATCAAAAGGAAGCCTAGATCTGCACTTTGAGGGTTCTCAGAAAAGTTTTGGAGTGACAATAAGAGTTTGTAGGACATAACCAGTGAAAGGAAATGTCTGCAAGAATCCTTCAACCACACTGTTGTTTTCATGTGCAAGACATTCCCTGAGCCCAGTATTCTCCTTTATCCCTGCTCTTCTGCAGGCACCTGGGTTAAAGTGGAGCTCTTGAGTTGTTTTACTCCTTTTTTTTCATAATTCTCCCCTCTGCTCCTCCTGCTACCTCTTCCAAGACTGCTGGAATTTTTAGTGGGCGCTGCAAACCTGTTTTAATAATTGTTCCTCACTAAAGAACAAACAGAATCCAACAGAATCCAATCCAACAGAAAAGGTGCAGAGGAATTTAAGGAGGGGTTTTCTGCCTTCTTTTTGCTTTCCTTCCTTCATATCACCACGTTTCCTTTACCTCTTCTCTGCCCCATTTCCTTTTCCCAGTCCTTTCCTCTCCCGCTGTTCTATCCCTGTTCCTTTATTAATTCTTCCTCACGTTATATTTCTCCTCACTCCTCTCTAGCCAGTTTTCAACAGTCCATGATTTCAGATGGAAAATCTGTCGCCAGAGCCCCTCCTCCACTGACATTAATGGCCACTCTCAAAAGCCTGCCCTGCCCTCCGTCATCTAATTCCAGACACTGAGGGGGCAGACGAAGCAGATGGTTGGCACAGGGCTGGATGATTCACTGCTTGAAATCATGGTGCAACATTGCTGAAATTGGTGAGGGAGAAGGAGGCCTGACATTTGACAGAGCCGTGTAAAAATTGCCTGATCCAGGCAAAGTTCAGACTAATCACTTGACTGTTATTTTCCAGATGCGCTGATCATATGACTGTAATTGTAAAGATGATATTGACAGTGCACCGTTTTCCCAAACATGCTGCACTCATTCTTAACAAAATGATTCTCCCCTGGGAGGCTCAGGTCAGGCTGCTGTGGGGAATTGTGTGTTGCCATTTATTCATCCTTGAATTTTCTTTTTTTTTTTTTTCTTTGAGTGGGTTCATTCATCTACTTTCCGACCACGGGAAGTTGTAAGTTTTCATGTACACAGTGAGTAAAACTGAACAATAAATTTGAGTGCTTCCTTTCAGGCAGGTTTCTTCGTAGATTGAGCTAAATTGACAAGATTTAGATGTGAAAAATAAAAAAGGAGCAGAAATAAGCAAGGGGAATTGTAGGGCATCAGCTTTTCAGTTTCTGATGAAGGTTGAGTGGATTACTGTGGTCATAGAAATAGATCTTTATAAAGATGGCAACACCCTGGTGGAATCAGGGCAAGTACAAGATCATGTGGATTCTCTGGACAGTGTTTACAGTTAAAATTGTGGAAATAACCCCAGCATCAAAATTCCATTGATTCTTCATAAGTAACTTCTTGGTGTTGTCCATTTTGGGTGTCATCTTCAAAACAACCACTTTGGATTGAGCCACTTCAAAGCAGAGCAGGAAATTCCCTGTAAAACCTTTTAATCAGTGAAGGGACAAGGACCTTGAGCATCATGGTGGAAATTTCTGCAACCACAACAAAACCCAAACTCAACTGTATGAGTTGAAAAATGGCTTAGAAAGAAAAGAAAAAAAAAAGGTCAATTTTAGACGAGCTCCTGAGAAATCCCAAATCCTTGCTCAGCCCCGATGTCATTTGAAATGTCTAAGCATCGAGCTTAGTGAAGCTGCTTATAATTAGTCTTGCTAATTTTTATGAATTTCATGGAGAGCTTCCCAAATGTTCTCAGCCTTCTGCTGCTCCTATTGCTCTAAGCAGGGCTGCGAATCTCTCTACTTATTTAAGATGTCAAAGTGGTAACTGAAATATCCTTAAATGTCAATGCAGTTTCTGCTTAACACCCTTGAAAATTGGGCCTTTGTTCACTTAAAACTGGTGCTGAAGGAGAAAAGAGGTGAAAGAGCTTCATTTGCAGTTTTCAGTTACTTATCTCCTTTGAATTCTGTGGGTGAATGTTATAACCCCAGTTGTTCTGGTTAAAGGATGGACAAAGCCCTGGATCGTCTCCTGTGCCTTTCCAGCTGAAAGGCTGATTTTATTGTCTCAGATAAAATTAACACCTGGAGAGCTTCAGACATGAAGAATGTATTTCCCAAGGGGTTCAGATGGCTCAAACTCCTGGAGACAGAACAGGTCTGAAAACATAATGAGCTGCAAAGTATGAACATAAGTGAAAATACTTCATCTTAGAGAAGAGCTTGGGAGCAGATGTGGGCATCTCCAAACAGGGAAAAGCAGGAACACGGGGAAGACTTTAAATAAACTTTTGATAAAAACCTTGTGGGCTGATAACTTCAAGAAAATAAGGATTATGGAGCTTTCTTTCTGCTTGTGGACCAGGGGACTTTTCCTCTGGTAGCAATAATAGTTAGGAAATTCTAATTAGGAGGCACCTGGAAGAACAGACAGAATCTGACTGTGGAAATCCCTGCACATGCCAGGTCTCATCACAGCTCCCACCACCTTAAAAAATGTTTTGCCTTTACTTTGGTGTCTATGTGTGTAGACAAGAGTCCAAGCTGATGCTGCTGCTTGAGAAACTGCTGGTGTTGTACTTTTATTGAAGAGTTATGGAAATTATTGCTTTAAAACTTCTTTTAAAACTGAAACCCAGCACATTCTGAGTTTATAAAGCTTTATTTTATTTTTGTTTTGTTGGTTTCGGTTTGTTTTGGTTTGGTATTTTGGTTGCTTGTTAGAGTTCTTTTTAATATTGATGTATAATTGAGGTTTTCTGGAAAACTGGTAGCTGGATTGTGTTCCAGACAGAAACACCTAATGTGATTCAGGTTTTTAAAAGCCTTCTCTAGCAGTGAGCTCTATTCAATACAATAAATTCACCTGAGAGAGCATTTCAGACCCAGCTAAGGCAGACACCTGCTTTTTGCCTTCTGAATTTCTCTGTGCACTGAACGAACTCTTTGACCCTTTCTGACCATGGTGAACTTAGATGAGAGCAGACAGACAACGAAATATCAGTGCCTTCAGTGGAGATTTTGCTTCTGTGTCTCAGTTCTGAGTCGTTTCTGTTCTCACTGGTTTAAAAAATAATAAAAAAAGATTCTTGGCAACACAGAGAATTAACTTCCATGGGGCCACGAGTGTGAGAACCTGCTCCAGGACAGGGACCAACTTCAGCACCTTGTTAGAAATTTCTTCTTTTAATTTAAATCTTTTTGGCTTGCAAACATCTTTGGGATGAAGGTAATTGAAGCTATAGGGTTGTAATAACAACCCCCAAATTCTCATTATTTAGTGTAATTGATGGAAAAGGCTGAGAAGTATAAAAGGAAAATATTGACTTTCATGCATTTAGGTTTTATTTATGTGATGCTGGTCCAAAAATCACCAAAATAACTCATGACACTTTATACATAAATGTGTGTAACTTGGGTCATTTGAAAAAAAAAAAAAAAAAAAAAGAAAGTAAGTTTCTCAGCCTTCCAAAAAGGAGCTCTCTCACAGTTTATGGAAAAGCTGCAGAAACACTTTTGTCCTCTCCCACCATCCTCAAACTTCAAAGGCCGGATAGGACTTTACATGAAACATAACTATAATTTTTTTATCTCTCAGTGATTTCTGGGAAACTCTCCTTTCTGATGTCACTGAATTTGATAAATATAGGAAGCTTTTCCTCTTCTCAGCCCTTGCCTTTTGGGATGGAATTTGGAATAAACACTGCTAATTTCACAGTCTCAGCAAAAAAAGAAAGAAAAAACGAACCCAAAAACAGAGAAAAAGAAGGCTAATGTCAAGCTTGGATGAGAGAAACTGATAAAATTTGGTTTGGCAGCATTTAGCTGGGAATTTAGCAAAGTCTGGTTTGCTTTCTAGGAATAATAACTGCCTTATAATTTTTTTAAAGACTTTTTTTCAGGATATTGCTGGTATTTTCACTTTTATGACTTGAAGAATAGGTATATTTATCATTATAGACAAACCTTAATACAAGTTTCGTTATTTTCAAACCTTTAAACTTAAAGGAGCTGTCAAGAAATTATTAACTGCACGAAAAAATGTTCCACTTTTTGCTGGGATTTGTGTTCATACAGAGAATTTCACTTTATTCTGAGATATGTAACTATTTTAATACAAGTAGTCTTTTAATAGTGGATTACGTAATTTTCCATTCCTGAAAATGTGTATTAGTTGATAGATTATGGGAATGGATCTTTTACAGGAGTTGGCAAATACAATTGAGGTTCTTGATGATTAGAAAACTAGAGTTAGATCTGAATTTCTGAATCACTTACAAGCAAGAATATTTTGAAAAGACTATCCAGAATTTGGAGAAAGTGTGCACTGCAGTTAACTGCTCTGATTAACCACTAAATTTGTCAAAGAGGATAATAAATAAAATATCATTTGGAGGATACTTCTGTTTCAACAGAAATTCTTACCTCAAGAAATCATCTACGTGGTGCTCCTTCCTCCAGAATTTGTACAGGACAATCACAGCTGATTAGGAAAAACAGAGCTTGGTATTTCTTTTTCATAGCTGAGTATGCACCAGGCATTTACTTAAAAAAAAATTAAAAAATCACCATGAAACTGCATTGAAAGTGGAGAAAAAAGGGAGTGTAAGGGGGGAAATTGGATCATGTTTTGAGAGTGAAAGCAGTGAGTGTCCTGGATGGAATCTTTATGGCACAATTCTTAGTGGCTTTTTTTTTTTTCCAATTAGTTTTGTGCAACTTTGCAAACTGGATCGTTTGTTAACGAACTCGTTCATGAGTTTTGGCATTCATTAAGGATTGAAATCAGCTTCAGCACTCGGTAATATTTCAGTATAGGAAAGATAATGAAGGGAGGTGGGGCTATATCTTGGTTTTCACATAGCCACAAGGTTGGAAGAGACTTCCAAGATCATTGAGTCCAAGCCATATCTTGGTTTTCTGGAAGGAAATCTGGAATCTCAGAATGGTTTGGGTTGGAAAGGACCTTAAAGCACATCTCATTCCAAACCCCTGCCATGGGCAGGGACACCTCCCACTAGACCAGGCTGCTCCAGAGCTGGTTTGCCATTTCTTGGGGTATTCCTCAGTATTGTATGGGATAAATGGGATGACTTCAGGCTTTAGGTTCAAGCTTTGGTGACTGTGCTGGACAAAATGCCCATGGAAGACTCACTGGGAAATGGAACAGGGAGTAGAATCATGGAACATCCCGAGTTTGAAGGGACCCACAAGGATCATTGAGTCCAACTCGATGCACAGACACCCCATCAACCCCCCTGAGCATTTCTGGAGTGTTGTCCAAACACTCCTGGAGCTCTGGCAGCCGTGGGAATGTGCCCATTCCCTGGGGAGCCTGGGCAGTGCCCAGCACCCTCTGGGTTTTAAAACCTTTCCCTGATGCCCAGCCTCACCCTTCACCCAACAGAGCTTCATGGAGTTCAAAGAACAGCAACACAGGAGGATGGACTCCCACTGTTTATATCTGGATTTATGCACTTCTTCCTATTTTTAATACAGTTTGGAACTGCACGTCCCATTCACTGCAGAAAAGCCAAGCTCAAAACTGGGCTGCAAAGTAGCAAAAAAGAAGTGCTGGGATTTGCACAGAGAGCCCAGAAATCTGTTTCACATCACTCAGCCAGGCAGGGCACTGTTGTGAGCTGTAAATGTGCTTTTTTCCCCTGTGTGGGCAGTGAATCAGCAAATGCTCTGGGAGTTCAGGAGGAAATGTCAGGTGTGTTTCAACAGCAGGGCTTTCACAAGCTCCAGGGTGAGTCCTCAACAAGGGACCCACCTTGGAATCAGGGGCACACCCTGGAATCAGGGACCCAGTGACTGTGTCAATGCCCTTATCTCTCCCCCTCTCTGAATTGGGAAACCACTGCATCCCAAAGATGTGCTGCCTGTTTTGGTTAATTGATGCCTGACCACAAACTGCTTAATAAATAATTTCTGTCTGGAAAATATTATTCCCTGAAATCATGTCTGAATTACCCAAAAGTCAAATTAAGTAATTGAGAAAGCATCTGCTGCATGGAAGGATGTTTGTTTGTTTGTCCTGTGTTTTGTGGTGGTTTTAATTTTTTTTATTTTTTTTTTTTTTTTGGTTTACCAGGACAATTGCTGGAGCATGTCTGGGAGAAGGTTTAATTGCAGAACCACAGCTCAAATCTTGAGATGAGGGAGCATTACAAAGAAATGGCATGGCTTTCAAATGAAGGCTACAAATAGGTTTGCAACTTTCTTCTGTCTTTGCTAAATTACCCAAGTGAAGCCAAATCACATTCCTAAAGACAGTCCCCTGGCATCCTTCAATAAACAGATTTTGCCCTGTGTATAAAATGTTTAGCTCGGTGCTTTATGAAGTAAAGGTCATCTGAACAGAGATGTTGCAATAAAGGGCTGCCTGAAAGTGCTTCCACTGAGCGTGAATAGCAGCAATATTGCCTTGAAAACTCCAGGCTAATTGATTAAACTTCCAACAAACTAATTTTAATTAGCCATACTAGCTTAACTTTCTTCTTCCTTTTTATGATTCTGAAGGTTTATTAATGGTGCATGTACAGACACAGTTATTTATTAGAGAAATTGTTAAGGTATGAGAGAGAAATATGAATATCACACAGACTTTGTTTTACTTGAACATTATCTGCTAAAATGCAACATTCAGCTGGGAGGAAAAAGTACTTTCTTTTTTTTTTCATTGCTTTTTTCATTGGCCCTTAACCATGTAATCATGTATTTGCACCCTAAAATTACTCCTAACTCTGATACCTCTCTTGAATCACCATACACATCTTTCAGTCCCTCTTTGTCTCCTATTTATGTCTGTAACAACTCAACCCTGTCCAACCTGACCTTGGTCACTTGATAACTTTCCATATCCTGAAGAGTAAAACCTCTGGGTGAGTTAGATCTTTCTGCAAGAGCCTTGATTTCAAGTCTGCAATCATAAAATTCAGCCAAGACAAACCTTTTGCCTCGGTACTTATATAAAGGTGGATTTTGGCTATAAAATGTTCATGCAATGGCTGTGGAGGTGGCATTTTTTTCTCCCCCTTTAACCCATCTTTCTAAATGTTTGAGACCTACATGGAAATGGGATTTAAGCTTAGCAGAAGAGGTCTAGAGAAGGGATGTGGTGTGAAGATGGCACCATTAGTCTGAAATTTCAGTGTAAGTGTGGCTCTGTCAGGGGGTTTAAAACCTGACCTGCAGCATGCTCTGCTCCTGCCTCTGACACTGAACTCGACAGCAGGCACAGAATCCCAGTTATTTGGTTTACAAGGAACTTTAAAGAACAGCTAGTTCCAATCCCACCACGAGCACACTGTCCTTCTGCTGGGTGTGTCCTCCTGCTCCCGGTATGGAGTGGGGAAGTTGCACTCGTGTCCTCAAGGCTGAAATGTTTTGATCTCCTGACAAAACACGTGGCAGCAGCAGCAGCAGGCCGGGAGGTTTATGGTGCCAGGCTGTGTTTTTAAAGCCTGTATCACCGGGCAGGGGGATGCAGCCCAAAGGGTTGTAGGATTTTGGCAGGAGCCACGGCTTTGTGCGGAGGTCAGGGATGACAGCTGAGCTGCTCCTGCAGCGGGACACAGGGGCTGGGGTGCCAGGCACCAGCTCTGTGAGCACTGCTGCCTCTTCTTTCTGTGTAGAGTGGAAACTCTGGGCTGCCTCTGAGGCACTCAGCCCTACAACCTGCTGTTCCACAGAAGGGTGAGGGTGGGAGCAGCTCCTGCCCGCCTTGGCTGCATCCTCACCCCGCGGCTGTGGCTCTCCGCTGTCCGTCCCTTCAGCTGCTGAGGTCAGACCAGCCCCTTTGAATTCAGCACGCGAGGTGACAAGAGTGCGACATCCCTGGGATGCTCCAGATGTGCAGTGTGGAGCAGGGACAGCCCTGACGTCAGGCGCTGCCGCCGGCTCTGCCAAGCGCCCGCGGATGGCTCCTGTTTGTTTTGCTCCAGCCCATCTGCTTGGGAAGGAGCTGCCTTAACGAGCTGCTCCTCGCTGGGAATTGGCGCTGGGGACCAGCCTGTGCTGGTGGGCACAGCCCTGCTGTCCCCTGGGCAGGGAGCAGTCATGGGATGCAGGTGGATGCTCGCTGCCAGCGAGTTGTCACCAGGCTGCTGGCTCAGGTTGCCCACAAGTGCATGCTGGAGACTGTGGAAATGCTTTAGGGAATCTGTGCTAGAAGCAGCAGAAAAAAGAAACCTATTCTGGGACTGTGATTTAATCTGGATTTCAAGGTGGTTGGAAGAGAAAAGGAGGGGGTGAGGAGGGAGGGAAGCCTCCAGCACTGTCTCGGCTGTGGGCAGTGGGAATGTCGCTGTGGGCACTGGAGATGTTCAAAAGCACTTTCAAAATGGGACACGTGGACAAAATAAACCTCAGTGTCTCTTCTCCCTGCTTTGATTTCCAATGTGTCCCCTGATGCTGCAGTGGGACAGCAGCCAATTTGTTTCATGAGAGCTGGACTGAGGAAATGTTTTGGTTAATGAGAATTGCCCCGTTTGTTTAGGTGTCGCAAATCCGGGGCAAAAGCTACAACTATCTTTAAACTTGACACTGTAATAGGTGTTGATTGTGCAATGTGGACTTGGAGCTTCAGTGTGTGAATGTTAAATTTATTACAGTACCCTCAGAGCTGGGGACTCACTTGCCAAATAGGCTGATCCACTAATTCACTTCGCTTCGAGCTGCTCTCAGAACAAAACCAACTTTCAAACATTTTCCATTTGCAATTGTAATCAAAGGACAAGCAGTGATACAAGAAATGAAGCAATGTGGGTGAAGTAGAACAAAATCATTTAGTGGGCTACTGGAGTAACAATTTAAAATGTTTAAACATGCCAAAAGGAAGGAGGGGGAAGACCAGAATTCCACTTTCGTGAACAATCTATCAGAAAATGAGTGAAAATATCAAGTGCTGGCTAGAAATCCAAGGTGAGGGTTTTCTATTTTGTGTATTTGAGGATTTAATGCATTTGAAAACTTGGCAAGCAAGTTCCAGTGTTGGAAGCATGAACTGATGTTGTACATGGTTCCTCAATCCAAAGGAATATCTAGCTTGGATGGCACAGGGAATGAATGCCAGTTAAAACAGTGTTAATGAGGTTAAAGAGAGCTGATCAGGGATCAATAAATGTTCTTGGGAAGAAGCACTCAGGTGGTGAAGCAATTTCATTACCTGATTTCTGGGTTAGAAATGGGTATTATGGTGAGGACTGGGATTTTACAGGAGTAATGAAATTTGTAGTCTCCCTTCAACCACACATTCTTGAAAATGTTTTTTAATAAAGTCTGCAATATATTCCCAAACCAGCTTCTTTTTCTGTCTTCTCCTCAGTTCTTTTCTCCCCCTGCAAATGTCATAGGAAACCCTCCAGCCTCTTCTCCAGGCCCAATTAGTGCTTTCAGTTCCTATTAGGTTTTGGGATCATCTGACCCTCCCCACAGCCCTCCTGGCCAGTGCCTCCCCACCAGCAGAACTCTGCTCCCTCCAGTCTCTCCCAGGCAAGCAGCCTTGGAGGCATGCATGGAATCTCCTCTTGCTCTTAATCAGTGCTGATTAAATAAATTAAAAACTGCTTTTCTGTTTGGTTTGTGAACACAGCTGCCTGCTGTGCCCCAGCCCATGGGTGCTGCAGGTGGCTGTCCCAGCAGACCTGCTCTTGGGTCAGTGAGAAATGGTCACCAGACCTTTTCCTGGTCAATATTACTGCTTTTAGTTTTGTTTTTTTGGGGGGGTTTGGTCACTTGTTGCTCTTTTTTTTTTTTTTTACCTGAGCACAATCTTTCCAAACAGTGGTGTAGTCTCAAAAGATGAGCTCTGGTGAGGACAGACAAAGGGAATAAACAGACACAAATCCTGTCACAGTGAGGGTGAGAAGTCATGCTCTAATTTCAGATGGACTTTGGGATGTGCATTTATCCCTGGATGTTTAAACTAAAGACCTTGGTGCACGTTCACCTCGTTCCTCTCAGTTGTGAGAAGGATTTCTGCCCGGGTTTCTGTGGCACAGGCAGTAAAACTTACCTGTGTGGCTCTGGCAATGCAAAAAGAGACTTTCCTGAGAGATTTCTGAGTCCTTTCTGACTGTTTAAAAGCTGCAGAAACTCCTTTAGAAATGATGATTGTGCTTGGTTTGCTCTCAAGGTTATTGTAAGTTTTGTTTGCTGGCAGAGATTTCCCAGAGGAGCTGTGGCTGCTGCATGCCTGGAAATGTCCAAGGCCAGGTTGGATGGGGCTTGGAGCACCCTGGGGTGGTGGAAGGTGTGGGATGAGATGATCCTTAAGGTCCTTTCCATCCCAAACCCTTCTATGATGCCATTTCTGCTGATTCAAATTGGAGACCACAAAGTGGAAGGAGAGAGAAGTGAGAAAAAAAAAAAAAAAAGTGTTGCCAAATTCTCCTTTTATCCTCCATGAGCATGAAGGTGGGAATTCTAGTCCAAAATATGGCAATAATTCCATAATGTTGCTTGAAACAATTAGAAGAGTGTTTTACTGCCCAGGAGCTCATCTTACCTGGGCAGAGTTGCACATAAACCCCTTAAGCACCTTTTAACGAGGAGCTGGAGTTAATGGCCCTGAGCTGCACTTGGAGCCATCAGCCCTTCCCAGATGATCATTAATCCTCAGATGCTCATTAAAGATAATATTTTCTAGATTTTAAAAAGAATTCTGTGCCGTTTTTCCTTTAGGACACTTGTTATTCTGCTTCCAGGAAGGTGCCCACCCTGCAAATATTGGGCTTTTTTGCACCCCTGTGGCCCCTCTGAGAATCAGGCTGGAGCTGAGGTTTACAAAGGACAGTTCTTAAAAAAACATGTATACATAATATTGCATACATAATAGATGGGAATGGTTCCAAAACAATCTATTGCATAATTACCTAATTAATACAATCTGTAATAATTAAAAATCCTTTGGAGAATTTGTAAAAACATTTTACTATGCATGTGTCATAGATAATTTTTAGACTCGGTGTCTCAGCTGTTTGCTTTTTAATTTTTTTTTTTTTTTCTTTTTAATTTGGTCTTTCAAATTGCCAACAGTCTTATTGCTGCTTTGTGGCCCAGGCACTTAACAAATTTCATTTCTCAAATGGAAGGGACTGAATTTTCTCCCCAGAAGTGCAGTTCACAGGCAAGGGCAACATTCAGCACTAACTTTTCTTTTGCAGAGACAAACACAAAAGGCACGTTTAAATAAGTGTATTCCAAGGGCTTTTTCAACTGTTGGGGGGAGTTAATAAAGCAAAATAAAAATTTCAAAGTAACAAAAATTGCTTTGGGCTCGACTTTTAAATCAAGATAGAAAAATTGATTTTGCAGATGCATTATAACCCTACTCATCACAAAATGGTCCCACAGTGCAATTGTATCAGCAGTGCTTATTTATATTTATATCCAGCAGATCTTCTGGAGCATTGTACAAACCTCTGCTGCTGTAAGCAGCAGCTCCATGGCCCGTGGTGGTGCCTGCTTGTGTGTTTGAGAGGCACAGGCAGGGCATGGCTCTGGCCCCAGAACTGCTCTTTGCTCATCTGGCAGAGTCCAAGGCTGGGGTCCCTGGGGCTCAGAACACCCTGGGGCAGTGGGAGCTGCCCCTGCCCGTGGCAGGGGGGTGGGCTGGGCTGTGAGGTCCCTTCCCCCCCAGACCATTCTGGGCTCTGCTCAGTAGAGCACAGGAGCAGTGTTTCCCCCCAGGCACCATCCCAGCTCAGTTCTCCTTTCTCCACCTTTGAGCCACCATGGGAAAGCTTTTATTTCCTTTTCCAATTCCTTTTTTTTTTTTTTTCTAAGAACCCAAACAGGCATCACAAGTAAAGGGGAATGATGAAATCTGCTCTGTCCTGGACAACCCCTGACTGCAGCTGATCCAGGGCTACAAGCAGAAGCTTTTCCTCATTTTTCTCTCTCTGCAATGAGGAAACTAAAATGGCTTTGATTATGTGTTAAATGTGGTTGAAAGGGCTCTGTCTACCAACAGTTAATATCAGGAAATCCTTCCCTGGGAGGGTGGGCAGGGGATGGCACAGGGTGCCCAGAGCAGCTGGGGATGGCACAGGATCCCTGGAAGTGTCCCAGGCCAGGCTGGATGGAGTTTGGAGCAGCCTGGGACAGTGGAAGATGTCTTTTCCCATGGCAAGGGGTGAAATGAGATTTTCTTCCCACCCAAACCATCCTGAGATTCCATTATTATTTATGATTTGGGCACCCTGGGATCTGTAACCTGGATTTTACTGTTGCCATATCACCACGAGTTCAGCAGTCAGGCAGCAAACTTTGCAGCCCCACGATTTTTTGTCATTAAAACCCACCCTGACCCCTTATCAGGGAGAGAAATTTCCTTTGAATAGATGATTAAGCATAGTGGACAGCACTAAGTGTGTGGTCAATGCAGGAGGTGCTCAATGAATAATTATTAGAAAATAAAGGATTTTTGCTTCATCGAAGTGTGGGGTTGCATCTAATTGATTCTTAATTGTGAAATCCATTTTCCACCTCAAAAGAGCCACTGATAGTTTTGTCAGCTGCATTTGTTACTCAGCTTTGCAGGATCTGGAATCTTTAGTACCTGAAATAAAAGCTTCACCTCCCTATACTTCTGTTTTTTGGAAGGCCAGAAAATAATTCACTTTCTGGGGAAAGCAGACTGGAGAATTTGGCCTTTTGGGCTCATTAGTGATCATTGCTCACCAGCTGATGGAAAAAATCCCAAAATAACAAAGCAAAGAGGGAGGGCTGCCTCCAAACCCAGACTCCTGTGCACCACAGCAGGAAGAGAGCAGGGGATGATGCAGACTGAGCTCAGTGTTGGGAGTGACACTGTTGTTGGCTTTATTTAGTGCTAGCAAAACTGTGGGGGGAAAATGTACAGAGGAGGTTTTGAAGCACGGGCTTCTGGAAGAGGTTTGGGGTTTATTTTTGCTTTCCTGAGGCTTTGCCTGGGTGCTGGCTGTGATGAACACTGTGTGGGACGCCCTTGGCTTGTCAGCTGAGCACATCCTCACACTTCTTTTCTGGAGATCACCTGTGACTCGGAGATGGAATTTCATTTGGGCTGTTTCGGATGGAATTGTCTCTCCAGAGCAAAGCAGTGTTTTCCACCTTCCCTGATAAAAGTGCCTGGACATCTGTCTTGCACTCAGGGTCAGGATTAGCCCAGACCTGTGTTCTCAGTCCCCAAACCACAGCACTGTGGGTCACTGCACAATTTGGGGTTACTCCTCCTCGTTCCCACCAGAGTTGTGAGGAAATCTCCCTCTCTGTCAACATTCCCATGACAAACTCTGCTCCAACTTCTGGCAGCAGGGCTCAGGCAAGTCAAGGAGCTGCTGTGTTCTCCCCAGATATGTCGTGTACCTTCAGATATTTAATTCTGGCTGCAGATGTTAAGTAACTTCTTGATTTTTCATTACTCGAGCAACTAAAATACTTCTTTCTAATTTTTATCTTTTTTTTAGTCTCTGTTTTGCAATTGTTGGATCATATGATCAGCCCAAGGATATACAATTTGCAAATAAAACCAGATTATTATTAGACTTAGCTATTTCAGCACGGGGAGGAAAGGAGAAAAAAGGAATCACGTGTACATTTTTTAGACCAGTTGCAGTTTGTTTTACCAGCTTCTCAAACACACACTGAGGAAGGTAATGACCACATGAAATAGGTTTTAGGGTGGCTGGTACAAGTGGCAGCTTGGAGTAACCTGAAATGCTACCTTTAGCCCACAAAATAAAACTATTAAAGCAGAACCCAAAGTGTATTTTAGGCTTAGGTGAAAAGTAAGACACACATTCCTGTGATTTTTTTTTTTGTCATATTTTTTCCTTCCCCGCTGGCAGGAGATTTCTTGAGAGTAATTGTGCCAGCAAATTAGCATTTCCAGTCCTTTAATATACATTCCTGGAGGTATTCTCTTCCAAGGAGAGCACTTCTGGGAATGACAGCAGCATGCTTGGTCGTGCTCCAGCTGTCTGGCAGTGAGGTGTGCTCAGCAGCTCTTGCTGGAGGACACCTGTGTCTTATTTGCTGTGTTACACCTTGCAAGTTCTGGCCCTTCAAAAGGATAAAGTTCCTGCCAGGGGGCTCCTGGGAGCCTGCCACAACTCAGCTGCTGACCTGTAACTCCTCCTGAAGTCACCACTCAGGTGTCACAGATCACTTGCAGTAATTTTTCTTGATAGCCATAATATGGGCATAACTAATTGCACCCTCTCGACACACTTGTTTTTGTTCTCTTGTGCCTTTGCAAGCAGTTACACTAATTCAAAATGAGCTCTGGCTGTTCAAATCGTCTGTGGGCTGCTGAGTGAGAGGGTGCAGCACATCATTTGCAAGGCTGCAGTATGTTTTGTGGCATGGTGGTGACACAATATCAAACATCCCGTGGCAGCCCTCCCTGCCCAGGTGTCACTGCACTGTGCATCAGAAGGCTGGCAATGTCTCTTGTCACTTTGCTAATTGCCTTTTCTTCAGTCTGGGAGTCTCACCTTGGTGCCCTGGGGAGGGAGGGAGGTGCTGGTGCTGCTGCCCAGTGCCCCCCTGCCCCACACCAGCCTGGGGACACTCAGCTCTGCTCAGCTCTGGGGCTGGCTCTGCAGTGACTTCGTAGCGATAAAAGCTGGGAAAAATGGGATTGTCTGTTATTGTGACATAGATAGGAACATACAGTAATACACATCACAGGTGTTTTAGTAGAGAAGAACAAAAGAACTCTCTAGTTTATTGTTGACCTAGTGTATATAAGTTTCTGGACATCAGAGATTGGACAGAGAAGTTCCCACCTCTCCATCTCCACTGGTCACTTGAGAAGTCCATCAGGTGATATCTTTTACAAAGGAATGCAACCATGATCTTGTTTATCTTACAATTCCTGAGAACTGACTCCACTATACTAAACCAAATCAGAAAGCTGATTTTCAGGGACAAAAATTGTCCAGCCTGGAAGAGAGAAGATTAGGGGTGACTGTCATTATAGGACAGGAAAAGAACAACACTGGCACAGTTTAGTGTCAGGGTACACAGAGGGGTGGTTGATTTCTTGATTTTAATATTTATAGATTTTGGACAATGACTAAGGATTGGAGATCGAGGTTACTACTTTTTTAGCTCTACTGGTTACATTAGAAGCTTATTAAATGATACCCCTCCAGGAGGAATGTGGAAAATAATTGTTTATTTTACAACTTATGGGAAAGTACATTACATATATGTAAACGATCAGAAGGTTGAATTGCAGGGTGACAGGTGACCTAATCCTAAGGGTGACCAAGTTGAGGCCTTGCAGGATGTGAAGGGAGCTGGGAAGGGTGGGGAGAGAACATTTACAGGAGCACACAGTGCCAGGACAAGGGGGGATGGCTCAGAGTGGATTTAGACTGGCTGCCAAGAAGAGATTTTTCCCTGATGGGGGGTGAGCCCCTGGGACACTTCTCAGAGCAGCTGTGGCTGCCTCTGGATGCCTGGAAGTGTCCAAGGCCAGGCTGGAGCAGCCTGGTTTCCCTGTCTGTGACAGGGGCTGGGACTTGGGCACAAGGATCAGCCTGTGCAGTGCAGAGGGAGAAAATGTGTTTTGGTCTGGAGGGGTGGCCAAGCAGGACTTCTCAGGACTTCTTGCTCCTGAAAACTGCTGCTAAAGTTGGTAGAGCCCTTCCAACAAACCTGAGAAAATGTGGATGATGACACCTTGGCTTGCAAGGAAAGCAGGAAGGAATCTGAACCTAATACTGAGTGCTTGGGGTGTAATTTTAAGTTCAATGCCTGCTGCTGCTTAGAAATGTAGTTTTACTTGTTGCACAGAGTCTGCTCTGCAAAATGCTTGGCAGGGCAGTAAGATTTTTCATTTGCACTCACTCCTGTCACAAGTCACTCTTTACAACCTAAAGGATTCCACGATTTTTATGTCCTGTTGTACTGGGAAGGTCTGTGAGTGGCACAGTTCAGAGATCTCCTCTGGCTTCCTCAAGTAAAATAGACACACAAAGAGCTCTGAAAGTGCTTTTCTCTGAAGCAATCATTGCCTCAACCAAGGGAAGTCCATCTCTAATGCACAAAACAGCCCTGGTGGCCCTCCCCCAAGACCTATTCCTCAATTTCTAACTTTGTGTAAAGTTGAAATAATTTGGGCCTGTTGTAAGCTTTGCAAGAATAAACCCAACACCCCTCATTATGATTTATTGTGGCTGTGAGAGAAATCTTTCCCATCTAAGATCAGTCTGGACATCATGGAGTCGAAGTGAAGCAAGCAGAGTGTTACATATGGATCAAATACAGCCCATAATTAACCAGTGCTGGCATCACATTATTACTGACAATTTACAGTTACAGTGCATTTGCACAGTGCTTAATGCTGTGATTATCCCATGGAAATTTGTGATAACTATCACTAAAGCTTACATTTACACTTTTTTTATTTTTTTGAGGCTTGAGAACAAGATAAGCTATTGGAGAATTTTACAGGTGTTAGGAAAATTGGTTAAGGAATTATCATCGCTATTTTATGATTCGTGTTCTTCCCCACCCTTTTCCTCAGTGTCAGGAGCATTTTGCTGGTACCTTTTGATAAGGATTTACAGGTAATTAGCAATCTATGACTCCTTGCTCATTTCTCTTTAAAAATATGCACATTTAGATTTTTTTTGTTTATTTGGACTGTTTCATACCAGGAACTTTTTGAAAATCTTTGTCTTGGGATTAAAACCTCTGATTTAAACTCGAAGCAGAGTTTCTTATGCTTCTGCATAAATCAGTTCTTGTGATTTTGCTTAATTTTCTCCTCACTCCTCCCAGATTACCTAAAAATATGAGAAAAAAAATCTCCAAGGTGGTGTTTTTTTCATTCCATACATGGTGTGATGGAGCAGAAACTTGCAGAGAAAATGAAGTCATGAAACCTCAGACCAATGCAAGTAAAATAAATGACCAAAAGAGAAGTGAGGTGTGAGGTAGGTAAATTTTTAGTAGCTCTGAAATGCAGATCTCTGGTACATTCGTTGCAGATGACATGATTCATATAGTTTTATTGCATACAAAGTTTATTTTGCAAATTATGGATCCTTTGATGCCCTGCAATGGGTGCTTTAGGAATCCTGGAGATACTGGGTGGATGCAAATTAACCAAGCAGTGAATAGCAATACCAGAACAATACACTGAAGGGTTTTATGTTGGTCAGGGACTAAATTTTACCCTTCATTTTAGGAGATATTTATTACCAGAAACTCTTCCTGATAATTTTTTCACAGTGTGTAGTGGAGCATTATTTAATTAAATGCCATAAAGCTGGACAAGGGAAAGTTCAGTAGGGCAAGTGCACTTGGGATGCTTTATAATTTGTTCCTTAACTGTGAGTGTCCTCAGTATGGCAGGTTTCCCAAGTGAGGAATCTCTGCCTCTGGATGCATGAGGAAATGGGATTCGAGGCAATCCACAGGTCCAAAAAAAGGGGATATAAATCTTCATCAAGGCACCTCCTTCCTTAGAAATGCAAGAAGGCTGAGAGAAGAAATGAGATGAGCCCACAGTGAGTGAGTGACACAAGGCTGAGTCTGGGGACATCAGGATTGCTTGGGGAAGGGATGGAGGTGCTGAGAGGAGAAGCCAGAATTCCTTTTGACAACAAAACCTGGATAAAACTAAGATGATGATAGCTGTTTCTGCAAAGATTCCAATAAAAGGTGCCCTGTTTTGTTTATTTTGGTTCTGGCAGTATCAATTTGCCCATTTAACCTGCAGCCTTTACTTTCAGTGAAGGATGTTTCAGCATCACTGAAACAGTCACCAATCTGTTGCTTCTCAAGAAAACCCCCAAAACCCTCAAAACACAAAAGAAACCAAAACAAAATCCCTTCCCATCACAAAAAGTGAAAGCCCATGGTGCTCAC
The DNA here is from genome assembly GCA_013400255.1 of Sitta europaea. Lineage (NCBI taxonomy): Eukaryota > Metazoa > Chordata > Aves > Passeriformes > Sittidae > Sitta > Sitta europaea. The sequence continues at coordinate 189,865 of VXBS01000579.1, read as the reverse complement.
AAATTCTGTTGGAGTGGCTGGATGCACATCTGAAAACACCAGTGAAGAGTGATGGTAACCAAAATTTGTAGTGAAACTAAGTGTGTGGTGTGGACAAATGAACTTCACAAATTAATATTAAAAATACAAGTTTTCATTTAAATTGGGAACTGAGCAAAGGCTTGTCAGGGTTAAACAGGTCAGAGAGCCTCTGGCTTGGGCAGTTTGATATCCAGGATGCTATGTGATGAAATTTTATGAGCTAAGCTTAATTTAAGTCATGGTTCTCTGTGAAAATGAAATCTTTACTTGGAGCACTTAGGGGGAGGTATTTTTCATGCTTGCTCATCCATATGTGTCTCATTCCATTCTGCATAAATTTGCTGTGAGTTTGACCACAGCCATGGGTGGAGTGGAATCAGAGCACTGCTGATCACTTCAGTTGTCTGAACAAAATGCCTTTGATGCCCTTGTTGGAAACTTTAGGGGTTTCAACACCTCCTAGAATGAAAACGAGAGGGGAACTGATGGGGACAGAAATAGTGAGAAAATCAAGAAGACCAAGATATCTTGAATTGAAATCCTGGCACAAACCCTTAAACTGCCCAGGTTAAAACTGTTTTCTTTGAGGAATTATTTAATAAAACCATTTTTTCTTAGAAAAATTAAAACTTCTTTCACCTGAGCAACTTATTGAAGCTCTATTTGACTCCCTGCATACTTGCAGAATCAGGTCTTGCTCTCCCACTGATTGAACACCCCTCCACCCCTTTCTCTTGCCCTTCTCACACCCCCTGAAGTTGCCCAACGTGCCTGGGATATTCCCATCCATTTCAGAGGATCCTGTCCCTGTACCCAGAAAAGTTTCATTCTTAAACATCAGACCCTTGAAACCAAGGGTTTCATATCAACAAACAGGGAAACAGATCAGAGAACAATGCCTGTCCTAGAAGTCAGGGTCGTGGTTGTCAGCAGTTTTAGGCAGTGGCAGAAGTTTTGCTGAACCACTGGAAGGAACTAACAAGAGGAAGATGAGCAGAAAAATGTATCACAGTGATCAAATCTGATTGTAATGAGAGCATTAAGAAGAATCTCTGAGTCAATTAAGCAAGAAAATGTCTTTTTTTATCTGGGATCACTTCAGTTGGGGAAATACTGAAAGTGCTAAGAGTGTGCTCAGATGTGGAAAGCATACTGTCAAAAATGAAGCAGGTTTGCTAAAATACCCCAAAACAGGATACCTGTTGTTGCAACACAAAGGAGTGTTGCCCCTTGTCACAAATACATTTCTATGTTCTGTAAATCACTAGTGATCCATTCTGTTTTGGATTTGGTCAGGCCCTAAGAAAAGAAATTTAAAACTAGAAGATGGGCATAGCAGAATTTGAAGGAAAATTATAAATAAATCATCAGTTCAGTGAAGAAAACACCCTCCCTAATGGTACAGAGCATTTAATGGGTACTGGTGGAACTGGAATAAACCCCAGCAGAGCAACACACACGATTTCTGCGTGGCTGGAGGTATGGGCAGGAAAATCCCAAACAAAGGAACAAAGGAAACCCTGGCGCCAGCCAGGACAGAAACTGAGCACTTAGTCCAGCACAGGACATTAGACAGCCCAATAAAACTCCATGGTTCACAGGGCTGAAGGCAGCTGCAGTCTCTAATAACATGAGTACAGTCAAGGACCCTGCACCAGAGTTAATGAGCAGATCATTACAGGCTCTGACCAAGGCAGTCTCCACACTGACCTAATCGAAATCCAGAATGAGCATTAGCCTAACGTGCATGATGAACCAATTAGCCCAGAGCTGGGTTGCTTCCACCTGCTCTAGTATCTCAATTTAGAATGGCAAATTAAAACCAAGGAGAGATGAGAGAACGTGTCAGAGGTTGTTTAATGTGGGAAGGTGGCACAGGCTTTGGGAAAAGTGGGTTCCTCTGAGGCTGCAGCTCAGTGCTGCCAAGCAGGCTGGGTTTTTATGGATCTCCATGCTCCCATTGGGATGGGATGGCCAGCCCCCAAAATAAAAGATGACTCATCAGGGGTTTTTGCTAGCTCCAGGGTTGTGAATTAACAACTGTGATGCCTGAAGGTTCTGCTCTGTGGATCTCTAAATTTTCCTCCTTCCTGAGGATGTTTTCCACCTCCCTGCCCTTTTTCAGGAATTGTTGTGACCATCCAGGTCAGGAAAAAATTCACAAAGGGTTTGGCCAGGCTTGGTCTCTGTGCATCAAGGGGGCTCACAGGAGAAGTGGGAGGCTGCCTGTGCCTCTGGCTACCCTTTGGGCAGGGGCAGGACTTGGATCTCTCCTCCTGCAACACCTGGGTGTTCTGTTCTCCTGTTCAGTTAGAAAAGAGATTGTGACTAATCTGGAAAACCAGGTTTGCTCTCCCAACTCTTAGTCCTGGCCACTCTGGGGGGCAGTTTCAGTGAAAGGAGTGTGGCCCTTGCTTGTTCTTAGCAAGTCATTGGCAATGCATCCTCTAAGGGGAGTGAGATGGAAAAGTGGAAAAACGTTGTGAGTGGATTTACCACGCAGGGGAATTTAAGAGTTGGCCTTTGCTACTTGCAAATGCACTTGGGTCCTTTCCTCTGTGAGGACCCACCCATGAGCACCAGAGCTGTGTTAACAGAGGTTTGAAGGGTCCAGAGATGGGTGATTGGCACAACCTCCATGTGCAGACAGATTTAGAGGGTCCTGACAGCTCAGTGTCGAAAGTAAATACACTGAAATGTGGCAGAAGTAGATCCAATAATTACACAGGTGATACTTATTACTTTGTTGTAGGAAAATTGGTAAAAGGAAAAAGAAAAATTCACAGTCCACAGCTGGCCTGGAAAATGCAGCTACAAGATGATATTTTCAGTACCAGAATTAGCTACTAACTGTGCTACTTGTGGATGCATTGTTTTAACACCATTCCTTAAAGGTGAATTTCTTTCCCTTTTCTTAAGGTTATTTGTTGTCTTTCCTTTCAGAGTAACCACACCATTTTGCTGCTCTGCACTCTGGATTAGTAGGTTTTGTTTCTAACCTGCCATCTTTCTTTCATCTTTCAATAGTCATTTGTTAAACCTTTTATTCAAACCCTTTAAGGATTTGTGCCCAAGTGCGTGAGTTCTGTAGAACAGAATCCAGATTAACGTGGCCCAGCTCACCTCACACACACAGCAAAGGTGTTGTCACCTGAGGGTGCTCAATATTCAGGAAGAATGAGGGATCTACACATAGATCATTATATATATTTTATATTATCCTGATTTTACAAAGCTCAGTTTTTTGTTTGTAGCTTTTACAGTTAGCTGGGGAAAAGAAAGGGAGGAATGGCTGCAAAGAAAGATATTAATCCTCAAAACCTCATTCTTTGGATGTTGTTCTGTAATCAAAGGGCAGACATTCCCTGCTCTGCAAGCTGCCCACCCCAGTGGCCTCTTGCACCAGGCAGTGCTGCTGACTCTCGTGATTTCCTGGGACTCTCATGGCTCTGCACGTTTGTTCCTTTGTGGTTTGGGAGGAGAGCTTGAGAACGAAGTCTGCGAGATGAAACAAGAGGAAGGAGAATTGCAGCCTGCAAGGCATCACTCTGGAGGTCCCTGAGCCCTGCAGGGTGGGGTTGGGGTGGGCAGAGGGTGCTGGCACTGCCAGCTCTGGGCACCAAGTGCTGAAGAGCCCGCGTGGCCAGGCTGGCTGGAAGGGTGACAAAGGACAGGAGCAGCAGGATGGCCGTGGACGCTGACATGTGGAATAGGTGGTGAGGAACAGGGAGCACAAAGAAAGACTCCAAGCCCCCGAGTACACATACATATCCTGGAGTCCTGGCTTTGGCTGGGAAATGGGAAAGGTTTTAATTTAAAATTTGATTTAAGGGAGAGAGACTTTTTCATTAGCGTAGCAGTTACTCACTCAGTTGGGAGCTATTGGAAGAAATTAAAGTACATTTGGCAATCTATATGCTTCAAGCAGGAATGGGATCTATCTATCTATTTATCCACCTTTCTGCCTAATCACATAAATTCCATGATATCTAGGGTTACATTTTCCTTTTTCTCAACGGCTGCAAAATCTGCCTGCCTGAAACCCCACAGAAAGGAGAAAGTTATTATCAATGTCAACCATTCTCTTAAGTTTTTGTATTGCTGTTTCTTTCTGCTGTTAAGGGATGGGTTTTCTCTCAATCAGCTGAAAAACCACACTGGAAAACATTTTGTTATTGGCTTTTTTTTTTTTTTTTTTTTTCAATAACATTTTTCAGGGAGGAAAAAAAAAAAACCAAAAACAGGAAAGCAGGCAAAAAGAAAGAAGTGTAAGTCAAAAATCTAAGACAAAAACCAGAGGAGAGTGGTTTGAGGAAGTGTGTGTTGTGTTCTCAGCCCTGTTTTAATATGCAGTTACCTCTTTTCTGATAGAGCTTAGCATAAAGTTTTGCAAGTTGTGGGGCTTTTTTTTTTTTCCTCTTTTGTCAAAAAAAATTATGAAAGTGTCGCTTTTCCTTTGCGGTTAATTCAGGAGAGATCCTCAATTCGAGCAGGGCACATTTTCATGCAAATACAGCAGCACAGTTTCCAGCCCCCTAATAGCTTCTTACAAATGATGTGCCATTACAACGAGGTTTATTTAAACAAATTTAATACATCTTTAATCAAGCTGGAGAGCATTTTCAAAGGTCACGCTCCAAATCAGGATCACTGTTCAGAGCTTATCAAAGTATTAGCTTAAGGGGGAGGGAGAATTATTTCTTGGACAAGTAATTTTAGGCAAATCTTTATTTACATTTTTATTCAGTTATTAAATTTTATTCCTTTCCCTCCTCCTCCTAGTCTCCATTTATGAACCTATAAGAAAGTCTGTAAATGGAGCCATAAGCATATCACAGCAGTTACTATTTCCAGGGGCTATTCCTTTGAATCGACTGGGCCCATAAAAGCAAGGATGAAGTCACTTTTTTTTTTCTTAAACACAAGCTCTGTATATCCATTTCATACAACAAGCTCTGTCCCGAGGATCTGATATTAGGATAAATATATTAGATAGATTTTAAATTAACAAAACAAGTTAAATCCAAATTTTGGGCGTAATGAGTATTTAAAGGTGCTCGCCCGTTCCTGCTGCAAGAGGATAATTGTTGATGTGAAGCCACCAGGACTAATGGGAGCTGCACTCCTGGAGGCCAGGGATGCACCCCATCACACCTCTGGGGTCATTCAGTGGGGGTTTACCTGTAAACAGGTCACAGGGGGCTTCACTGGGGCATAGCCAGTTGTCCCTGCACGGGCTCTGGGTGTCCCTGGGGCACCTCACCCTCTCTCCTGCTCTCAGAGCTCTCACTCTGTGACAAAACTCCAAAACTCAGTGTGTTGGTCTCTGCTCTGCAGGAGGAGCCCAGGGTTAAAGGGGTGAGAGCCCTCGAGGTGCCCAGGCTGGAACCCCCCTGAGGTTTTAATGTTCTTTGCACTCAGGAGCTTCAACCTTTCCATGGCTGGGCACCTGTGCAGGGCGTGGAAAGAGCCTGGGCAGGCTCTGTTAATTCTCTTTATAGGGCTCACCCTGCAGCTAGGATTTGGGGTGGGGTTCAGAAGGAGCTGGGCTGACATACATGCCCAGGCACTCATGGAAAATTGGTTTTTGCAGGACTAAAGGACTGCTCTGCACCCAAACCTTCAAGAAACCTTTGCATTCAATACCCATATCATCCACATGGAAAAGTACATAAGTGTACTGACATCCCCCAGTTCTCTCTGTAAATATTTTAAAATCTGAAATATTCACAGAATAATTTATCCAGCAAAGCTATTTTTTTTTTTACGTTCAAATTATATTTTTCTGTAGTAGTTGTGGGATTTTTTTTTTAATTTGTTTTTTAGTAATCATAATGATTTTTTTAGCAATAGTTTTTGTGTTTGATGTCCACACTTTGCTGCTGGTGACATAAAAGACAGGATATTGTTTCATTTCAAGGCTCAGAAGGGTCTTTTAAGAGGGAGGACTTGAAGAAACTTTGAACTTCTGAGCAAATTTATAGAACAACACCAGCTCAATAGAATTAGGAAGCATCAAAGAACATTTAAGTGTCTGACAGTTCTGGACTTCTCCTTTCTCTGTAGTCCATGGGACTGTGGATTCAAGTCTCTTGGTTTCTGAGACCCTTTAACTTTCCTTTTTCCACCTGGACAAAGAGGAAAAAAAAAAAAACAAACAAAAAAAGAGGGAGATAACTCATAAAATATAATAACTATGCCCAGGCTTTACACTGACTTCTATCATAGTCATGTGGCATGTTTGGGCATAAAAAGTTAATAAAGCTTTGTAAACCTTAGAATAGATTAAATAAGCCAGAAAAAAAATGTTAAGGAGTAAAAATTGAGGGGAAAATAGCTGCAGAAGGCAAAATTTTTGGGTTGGACTGGAAGAAGTGAGCACACAAGGACTTCTGACCATTGTAGGTAATCCCAAAATGTGGGTATCACACTGAAGGGTTAAGGAAATTCTGTTGGTTGGATTTGCAGCAGCACATCTTCACTCTGACCAGCAACTGATAAAGGAACAGTCCAAAACTCCTGTAGTTTTCCTTTTCCTTGGATTTGGTGATAAATTTGTCTGCAGGGACAATGAGATTCCTGGCCATAGTTGTCCCTGCCAGCCCATTCATCTATTTCTTTCTCTTAATATTCAGAATTTTAAAGAATTTCAGGATTAACACTCTTCTGTGCCTCTTTCTAAATTACGTGACTAGCACGGGGTTTGCTTTCATTGCATATTTGCATTATGCTGGCTTTAGTTCCTGTTTTTTGTTTTCTTATGTGTTTGTTGTTTGGAAGTTGGTTCTCAGGAATATTTTGTTTGACCATAATGGGTTGTTTAACCTCTTTTGATTCCTGGTTCACAGCACTTGTGCTCATACAAAGGGTTTTATTCCCCTGGATTGACAGGCAGTGGCTCTTCCCAGAACATAGTTGGGTGTATATATTAAAATATTTCTTCTTCAATTACTAATGCAGATGAAGCTCTTGCCACCATTTGTAAAATATGAGGAGGATAAAATATAAACATAGGTTGGAAGTGAATAAACTTTAATTCTAATCTCATCCTTAAGGATCTACAGAAAAGAAGTAGTGATCAAACTCCAAATTGAACATATACTTATGAAAACAAGATAAATAATAGCAAACCCAAGATATGATGCCAGCTTGCTCCAAGTTCCTCTTGGATTTAACTGGCAGAAATGTGTTTGTTAAAAACTGGAAATATTCAGTCCGAAGGCACCTACTGGTGTGTTGTTTGCTGTTAAATTATATTTTTGAAAATAAATTGATTTAGCAAGGTGGAAGTAATATAGAATATTCTCTTCTGAAGTTGTCTGAATTAAATGAAGTGTTCATCCAATCTAATCCTGTTCTCAGATTTTGTGTTCGGGAAACTGTGTCCAGCTTGGGCTAAAGGTTTTTTTCCCCAAGCTCAAGACTTCAGGTAAGATGAGAAAACTTCTCATCCTTTCCATTTTCTTTTGTTCCTTCTATGTCATTAGAAATACCTGAATATACCAACTTTATTCAGCTAAAGGTAACTGTAAGCAGGTGAGCTTTCTGTTCACCTCCAGTCCTTTAAAGCTGCAGAGTCTTCATCCATCACTGATAACATTTTTCTGCTTTTTGCATGGACAGCCTTGAGCTGGTGTGATTTGGGTTTGCAGAAAGGAAATGTAATGGCTGGGATGGCCCTTGGGCACTCCCTCAGTGCCTACACATCCCATCCCAGTGGGTGTAGTGAGCCTGGCTACTGAAATTGCTGAAATTGCTGAAATTCTCTTTTTTTTTTAATGCTTTGATGCCTTCTGGAGGCTGATCTGGAACAGAGAGCAGGCAGCAAAAGGATAAAGCAGGGATTTATTAAAATGCCTCACTGGGCACACCTGGGCAGCACCAGAGCCTGGCTGGACCACAGCCAAGATGAACCCAGAATGGGCACAAAATGGACAATTGGCCACGAGGTCACACACTTTGATAAGTTCTGTCCCACGAGCATATTAGAATCAATTGTCCAACCATACCTCAGGTTCTGAAGCTCCATCCTTTTTGTTTTTTCTTGTCACTTCACCCTTGGTTTTGTTCTTCGGCCTGAAAGTTGTCCTTGGTCCCAAACTGGAGCAGGAATTGTTTTGTCTCCCTACTCTGTGAAGAGAGCTCAGCAGCACTTAATAAGAGACCCAGAACTACCCACCAAACCAGCACAGAATCCGAAAAACACAAAAGCGAAAACTTAAGGCATCACTACGTGGCAAAACTTGATGTGAATTAACTGAGGCCCCTCTTGATCTTTCTCCTCTGTTGAATCAGCAGTGGGCTGAGCAGAAAAACAGCTCGGGGCTGTTGACTCTGTAAACCCTAAGGGCTCCTTCTGAGAGAGGCTGAGTTGGATCACAGTGAATAAATAGGTCAGCAGCTCCGCAAACGGCATCCAGGCCCTTCCAGGACTGCCTGACCCATCAGGCAGTCCATAATTTTGGCCAGATAGTGCCTTAATATGCTCTGGAAGAGCCAAGAAGAGCCTTTGTCTGGAAATAGCCCCGACAGCAGAAGTGTAATCGCCCCATTTGTGCTCCGAGGGTCGTGTTCTGTCGTGTACTGTGATAAATGCTGAACACGTTTGCTGTAATGCTGTCATTTATTCCTTGTAATAATCCGAGGAGGGGATGGTTATTATTAACTGAAAGCATAGAGTATCATGGTGCAGGATTTGCCTGACATCTTCAGAAAAAAAAAGTGCAAAAGGGAAAAAATGAAAAACAAAAATATGAAGCCGGCGTTCTTCGCGGTTGCGGTGTCAATTTTACACAGCTGGAAATTTCGAAAATTTAAAGAATGGAAATTAATTTGTCAGTGCCAAGCGAGGCACATGGCACAACACTAGAAATAAAATAGATGTCTAACCAGAAAGAAAGCAACAGGAAATGAAAGTACTGGATAAGATTCAAATATTTACATTTTGATCAATGTACCAAGCATGTGATATCCAAAAATAATGTTGACCTGGTAAAAACAAGCGAAACCACCTCTGTAATATGATATTGATCTTGTGACAACTTTTTTTATATTATTAGTGCCCTCATATATCTTTTCTTTATGAAGTTCAAGTTTATAGGCTGTGCTATAATGAAAATTTCAGGACTTTCCCCTACTTTTTTTATACTTTATTGGGAGGAGACTGCAATTATTTCCCTCTTTCAGCATGTGCTTCAGGAAAGACAGAGAGGGATGGGGATGTGGAAGTGACTTTTAGCATTGGAAAATAAAGACTATTTGGCATCACAAGCCCAACCAAAGAAGAAAATAGTGTTTGTCATGGTTCCAACATTCAGGAATAGTACATGTGCTTTGGATCTTTAGTCTGGAAGGTCAGAGAGTTTTTTTGGATGAACTCTGGTTTTTTAATGGAGCAGGTTTCATGTCCTGATGTTGGGATGCCCACAGTCACATTGGTGTAGAAAATGTTTCACAACTTGGAGGCTGCAATTCCTCTCTAATTTATGGCTTTGGGTCCTGTTCTGAATTCCCACAGTGTTTTATTGAGAAATTATGATGATGTTCATACATATGGGTGTATATATTAAGATATTTCTGCTGCAAATATTAGTGTATATGACACTCTAGCCATCATTTGTGGAATGTGAGGAAGATAAAGTATAAGCTGTCCTTCAAAAAAAGAAAACTTTTTGCTTTTCCTCACATCTCTTCCCTTTCCTCGAAGGCAGAAACCAGCGTGGGTATTGCTCCACTGATAGTGATTATATAAATGAATTATTTTTTATCTGATATATGTGATCCTACAGAGGATGCTAGTCCAAATTAAATGCAGTTTTTATTTCTGTAACCTCACCATTGTTCTTGTTCCTTTTTTCCTGGCCCAAGCCCAAATTTGAAGTAACCCAGAGTACTTATGTTTTCTGTGCCAGCACTAAGATTCAGCCTCCACACTTAACCTAAGTTGTACTCAGTTTCTCTCTAATTAGTTGCACTGTGATTTGGGGAAAAAATTCTGTTTTTCTTGAGCTTTTCCTTTCAGAGCTGCCTTACACTTCCTTACAATTTTAAATCTCTGGGGAGATTAAGTGTCAAAATTTAAAAGCATCCAAAACTTAAATTACTCAGTGTCTGAAGTATATTTTTTAGAAAGCTGAGGCTTGATTTTCCTTTTATTTCCCTTCTCTCCATGAATCCTGAGTTGCAGAGTATTTTTTATTTTAATCTCTAGTTTGAGAGTGATAGGCCAGTTGCCTGTCTAGTGATAAGCATTGCATTTTCAAGATTATGCCATGAATAATTATTTCTTAAGAGCCTTTATTTTTCCCCTTGCAAATCTCTCAGCACTATTTTCTTTCCCCCTTGCACCCTGTGCTTTAACATTTGTTCAGTGCCACTCTGCCAGCAGGACAGTGTGGGACTTTCTCCCATCCTTCAGGTGGAAATCATTCCCTTGGTGGAGTTCTGAATTGGGGTGGGCTGGGACAAAGAGAGGCAGAGGAAGGAAGAAACACGAGTTGGAAGCTGGTCTAGTGGAAGATGTCCATGGAGGGAGTGGAATGAGATGAGTTTAAGGTCCCTTCCAACTCAAATCATTCTGAAATTCTATGAATAAATAAATCCAGACCAAACTCTGTGTGCATTGCATTGGCAGTGATCGCAAGAAAAAAAGAGGTACTTTGGTACTTAGTGTGCAGTCTGAAAGGAAATATTCTGAATTTGCAGGCCAAAAAATCTGTAGCAGTGCCAGCCTGGATAGGGGGTGAGGAGGAAATGGCTCCAACCCCACTCAGGGTGGCAGGGTGGGAGCTGTAGGCACGGAGAAAGCAAAGCACCACCAGGAGAGGTGATGCCTTAAGTTTTAGCTTTTATATTTTTCAGATTTTGTGCTGGTTTAATGTGCAATTCTGAGTTTCATATTAAGTGCTGCTAAGCTCTCTTCACAGAGTCGGGAGACAAAACAATTCCTTCTCTAGCTTGGGACCAAGGACAACTTTCAGGCTGAAGAACAAAACCAACGGTGAAGTGAGAGAAAAAGCCAAGAGGATGGAGCTTCAGAACCTGAGGATATAATTAGACAATTAACTCCAATATGTTAATGGGCCAGACTTTATCAAAGTGTGAGAGCTCGTGATCCATTTTGTGCCCATTTTGGGTTCATATTGGGTGTGGTCCAGCCAGGCTCTGGCACTGCCCAGGTGTGCCCAGTGAGGCATTTTAATAAATCCCAGCTTTATCCTTTTGCTGTTCCAGGTCAGCCTCCAGAAGGCATCAGAGGAGATGAGCAGTCCATGTCCTCCTGTCCTTGCTGTCAGCACCAAAGTGCTCTCGGGGAGTCAGTGTGCTCAGGGGTCCCACGCTGAGGCAGAGGATGCTCACAGGCACTCACAGCCTCACTCATCAACTCTGTGTTCAGCCATCAGTGAGTAAGAGAGGGGAGATCTGTCCTGAAATGCCAGGAACTGGCTGGCTGGAGCCAGAAAGAGAGGGGAAAGGACCCTTTCTGTGGGCAAGCTGTGGTCCCTGGTGTGTCTCCTGGACACAGACTGGGGCAGAGGAGACCTTGGAATGGCTGCTGATGGAGCAGGTGACCTCCCAGCTGAGGGACCTCAGAGGCACGGGAACAAACTGAGCTGATACAGAACAAGAGTGATTGTTTAGAAAAAAAAAGAAAAACCTCTTTTGCTCCTGTGTTTTCCTGTGGGGAGGATGGAGAAGACAGCCCAGGAGCCAGGAGTGATCCCTCTGCCACTGCCTCCCTGACTGCTGCCTGCTCCTCCAGGGGAAGAGCCCTGGCCCCACTGCACACGCAGAAACATCCCAGTGTCCCAATTTTAAATCAATCTCAGGTTTAAGTGAAGGTGCAGCCTTTAAAAGTTATTACAGCTCCACTGTTTCCCCTGATAAATTACACGAATAACATTTGAGACAATGCATTGTTAAATATTTATGTCTAGTACTATAGAACCAGAAAAAGCACAAGAACCCCTAGAAGAATAAATATATTTACCTAAATAAATTACTAAGACAAATATACTCCTATGTGCTCTGTACCAATAAACAGTAGGTATTCACTAAATTGTGGAATATAAATGGCTCATTTCCTCTAAATGTACACTGAAAGATCTATAACATGTTACACATTTCCTGTGCTTTGCATATATATTTCAATATTCATCATGAAAAGGCTTGCTTATGTGTCAATATACATTACTTTGCATACATTAAGAAAATATTTTTTTAATTTTGCCATTACAGATGTGCCTTGCTGTGGAGGGGTGCTGGTGAAAGCAGAGGCTTTATTTCATGATTAACCCTTTGGTGGCTCGTCCTGTTTTATCAACGTGACATTTGCACAAAATGAATTGCTTGCTTAGACACAGCTAACTAAATAAAAGCAGGCCAGAGCTGATAGTATGAAAAATGGATTTTCATTACTGTTTCATTGATTCTTGTAAATAAGGGCCTGAGGCCTGCTCCAAAAAGGCTGCAAACAGTAATAATTTAATCTGAGGTGACATAGACCAAAATGTATGTGGACAAAAATCATCCTTGAATATTAAACAACAGCCTCAAGACAGAGAAAAGTGTTGCAGGCGAATTTAAATGTATGCAGATCGGTGGGTAACATATTTAAAAACAGAAATTAAAGATTCCTGTCATAAATCACATTTGCTGCCATGGATATGCCTTGTTATGGTGGCGTTTAAGGAAACCTGAAAGGTTAAGGCAGTTGGTGCATTAAATCGTACAAGGATAATTAATACTTTTCTTGTGGCTATTTATAAGAAATGGAAAATATAGTTAGATCAGCTGTGGCACTGTAGTAATTTGAGGGGGAAGAAACGAAAGTATGAGTCAATAGTTTTAACTGGACAAATGTCAAAAGCTTAATGAAGCAGTGTCCTAATTTGGAGGCCTTTTAAAAGTTACACGTGAAAAAAATGAGACAAAATAGTTTGTTCTTGTATTGCACGTATGATTTGTTTGCCTTTCAAACATTTATAACCTCTTTAATAAAAATAATTGAGAATAATTTCTCCAACTGAAGTTTACAAGGAAAAAGAAAAAAATAAAAGGAATCTGTTCCATGGAAGTAAATCAGGTCTTGATTCCAGAATCGTGAACTTTGGTTTTTCTTATACATCTTCTCATTAAAAAGACCACTGTATTTCACTATAAAATAGCCTGGAACTACGTGTAAGAACATTATTTCACTTATAGTAGTTTGACTTATTACAGTAGCACCTAATGCTCAGGATGGCTCATAGCAAGACTAATGTAGAAAATAATTTTCCCCTTCAACCTGCTGAAGCATTAATCCTTTTTTTTTTTAATTTTTTTTAACTTGGGTTTACATTCAAACAAACCCTTCCAACTACTGTAATCCCCCAGAGGAAAAAAACTCCTTCATCACTCATTGAACTCAGGTTTATGATCAGCCTATTATTTAAAATTCTTATTTTTCTTTTCTTTCATGAATAAAAACAATAAACTTTAGTGGTATCAAACATTATTAAAGGGTCTCAGAGCAACAAGACAGAAGGTTTATATGACCAAACTCTCTTAATATAAAGGAGTTGTATATTTTCAGATGTCACTGCCATTCATCTCTTCTCTCTTTCTCTCTCTCTGCCCCCCTTAAGCGAGGAATAAAGATCCTATTTAAAAAATCTCACCAGCATGCAATAACTTTTCACCTGTTTCATGAAAAGTTAAACATTTGGAATACAATTTGCCTCGCTGTTATTTTTCCTGAAAACAGGAAGTATTTCTTTCTTCAGAAGGGATTAAAAGAAAAGAAAAAGGTAAATCACCTAAGAAAGTTATTTTCAATCTAAAGATGACTTGCTGGCAGGAGGAAAGTATTTCTCAAACCTCATTGAATTTCTGATCTGTTTGGAGAACATATCATTGTACCAAAAAAAAAAATTAGATTTTTGAAACTTTAATCTGGTTTTGATTTGCAAATATTCATAAAAATTGCCACGGCTTCATGCAGATCTTTGGAAACAAAATATTAGTGATTTTTTTTTTTTTTTTTTCACAGCTCTAGCTAGAACACGCTGTCTTTGGCAAGTTTCTGTTTGCAACAAACAAAATGTGATACTTTATAGGTTATAATATTCATCATTACCCTGATGTGTCATTGGTATGTGGTGTCACGCCCTGCTACTTTCTGGACAGTTTTTCCTGATTTGATTATGACAAACCTTTCCTTAAAAACTGCATTTAAAAAAAAAAAAAAATTAGTAGGGATTCCACTGATTTAAAATAAAGATAAAATCCTGTTTCCCTTTGGAGGGTTGTATTACAAATGAAAGATGGGATGTGAAGTGCATTCAGCATGCTGACTTTCCAAGAATTAGCTGGAAAATAGTCCAAGTTCAAAGACACAAAAAAAAAAAAAGGTGTGAAATCAGAAAATTCAAGATCCAACCCCCCAGCTTTATAAGGCTTCTGTTAAAATGGAGAGGTGGAAAAGTATTTCTTTGTAGTATTCCTCAGATAAAAAAATATGGTTTTGGTAAATGTGGTTCTGATGATAGCAATGTTTTGTTGTTTTGATATGTGATATTTTCCTTCTGCAATGATATAAATCATATCAATCTGCATATCAGACGCTGAGCTGGTTATGGACTTTTCTGGTTAGTACATATTGAAAAAAAAAAGGCATAATATAATTATCTGTTAAATAAAACCACTTATATTTAGTCACACCCTCCTAATTCATGAACCATATCTTCATAGCTGAACCAACACTACAAGCAATCAACAATTGGTTCTGGAGGTCGGAGCCTTGCAGATATTTAATTTCTTTTTTTTTTTCCCCTAAATAAAAGAAAATTGTTTCACAGCCACTCTATCAATAAAAGCAGTCTAACTTTTTATCTCTGGTACAAAGCACGCTTTCCATACAATAACTATAAACTGTGGGCAAAGTTCTTCTGACAGTGGTATGTTCAACAGAAGGAAAATGTCTCAAACATTATATTTTGATCTGGATAAACAGGCAAACTGCAAAGAAAGATGTAAGGCTCACGTTCGCAGAGCAAACAAATTTTTTTTCCCTCTTTTAAGATTTTTAAACTCATAAACAAACAGCATAGAGTCACAGGATCCAAAAAGCCTGTAAATCTCAGTCTAGAATTTTAAAAAACGGTTTGAACCCAAATGTGTTTATCTTTATTTTGCCTAGACATCTGCCAGTACTTTTTAGGCTGCTGCTGCTCGTTAGGCCTGAGCAAATAACTTGTAATTATTAATGTTTTCCTTGAATTTATACTACGTTTTCTGTGTATGAAATATGTGAAGAAGATCATGACATTTTCAAATGTCTTTGTTATTGGAAGTTATTTATGAATTTTTCCACGGCATATTTTTCCCTGTGGGTGGTATTCACTCTTGTGCATGCACAAGGACTAAGCAGTACTTAGACCCCACTTAAATCTTCAAAATATGTCTTGTGCAGAGGATTGATTTTCATGCAGAGGGACTTGTATATTTGATCAGAGGGATATTCATTTTGCTATTCAAACAGATAGTTGCAGGAGATAAGCTGCGATGCTCTGGATGTGCCGTCCAGCAGCTCTGAAGGAGCCACATGTAAATCAGGCTATTTCTATAAATAATCTGCAGTTCTTAGAGGGAAAAAGTTAAAAAAATTGCATGGTGGCAAATTGTACTGGTGCTGTTCTCGTGTTAGCTCTGGGCAAACACAAAAGCTCCCCACGAGCTGCAAGATTTTCCATTAAATAGCTCCACGTTTTCTTCCCCCTTCAAGCCCAAACTGCAGTTTTTGCTGCATCATGGGTGGTTATATTAGGAAGCCTAATGCTGCAATTCATATTTCTTTTTTTTTTTTTGGTTTAAATTAATGTTCCTTTTCATCGTGTGATTGGAAGGCCTCCAAATAATTGAGAGTCTACAACTCTTGGGCTCGGAGTATAACGACCCCAAATGGTGCTTTGAACCTCTCTTGTGAGGAGGAAGAAAAGATGGGCACTGTGTGAGTGGTATGGAGGGGCCCAGAGCAGTGAAAACCAAAAGCCCTTCGTGCCATAACCCTTTCCAAAGGCAGAGGTGATGGGAAGGAAGCACAGTGTCACAGGAGAACTGGGAATTCCAAATTCCACGTGGCAAATCCCCAAATCCCACAGCAAAGGGACTGTGGCTGCTGGGGCCAGTGGGTTCACTCAGGGGTGAAGGGGGTAAAGGGATGCTCAAAGCATTAAAATTAAAAATTGCTCTTGCCCCAAAGACTTGAGGTCAGGCATGGCTTTGGCCATGCTCGTTTTGCTGCTCTCTTAGGCTAACCCAGCCTCAGATTTTCATGCCAAACACCAGGGCCTACACCTCTCCCTTTAATCCTTTTTGGCAGTTTTTTCCTCTTATGGGAGGCCTTTTTAATTGGTTTCCTCTTCCTCAAGCCAAATGTTGTGAGCTTTCTCTGCTCCCCTAAGCACCAGGGCTGTTGCTGCAGTGTCCACTCCCATTAGATGACTCCCATTACCAGTTCCACCTCAAGCATGATTCATAAAGTTTAAAGCCAAAGGGAATGATTAGATCATCCAGTCTGACCTCCTGTATACCACAGGCCATTAAATTTCACCGAATTACCTCTGGATTGATCCCAATGAGTTTTGTTTTTCTGAAGAATATCTTGGAGAAATCACCCAGTCGTTGTTTTGAGCGATGAGGGACTGGACTGTCCCTGTTTCCTCTCAGTGGATTATTTATCTGGTGGATTACAGTTGATTGCAACAAAAGGGCCCAGAAAAGCATTAAAGCAGTCTTTCTTAACTTCCAAAGATTAATTAGCATCCTCTACCTAATCTGTGGACAGTTATCTGTTATAGTTCATGTTCCACAGAAGCTCCATGGAAGTGTATGATGCACATAAAAGAGTGAGTCAGAAACAGCTCTTTTCCCCAGAGTATTTCTGAATAATTTTTCTCAAGAAACCCAGGAAAATATGTCAGTTTTATCATTATACTGCAGGTATGAGTGAGTGTACCGTTTCACTTCTGTGTAAGGTGTTGGCTCCACAAAGATCAGCCCAAAGTTGATCAACAGCCTGTCTCCAACAGGTGCTGAGGGAAAGAACGGGGCAGGAAGGGAGAGACTGCCCTTGGCACACCCTGCTGATCCTGGCAGTGAGGCAGAGGTGACAGGGCTGTGGCTGTATGGTGCTCTGTGTACTCCACTCTGTCTTCACTGCACAGATATTCTGGTAATTAATCCCCTTTCAAACTCTCATCTGCCACAGCTCCGTTGTGCACTGTGTGTCCAAAACTCTTGGTGTTGTCAGGCTGCAGCTCGGTGCCTCTTGTCTGAGTGCTGCTGACTTCTTGTTTTATTGGACACTCTAGGGTTGGGGTTTTGGTGTCTCATTGCATCCTTCACACTTTGGTGCAACTTGGTGCAACTTCTCTCAAGTGTTTCCAGTGATGACCTATTTGGATCCTTTCTTTTTGAGAAACTCTGATTTTCCTGATTGCCCTTTATTCCACGTTGGTGTCCATTATTCATTTTTCAAGGTGAGGGTGATGTGAAAACAGAGAGCTCAATATTCAAGATACGGGAACACAGCAGATTAAAAAAAATTAAAAAAAAGAGAAAGGACTTATCATAGAATTCCACAATGGTTTGGGTTGGAAGAAACTTTGAAGATCCTTCCACTATCCCGGGTTGCTCCAAGCCTTGTCCAACCTGACCCTGAACACTTCCAGGGGTTCAGGGGCAGCCACAGCTCCTCTGGCACCCTGTGCCAGGGCCTGCCCACCCTCACAGGGAAGAATTTCTTCCTAAGATCTCACCTAAACCTTCCCTCTGTAATATCTGTGCCTCTTTTAATTTTTTTCTATTAATTCCTATCCCCATTTTACCTTCAGAATGCACCTGATCACTTTGATGCCACCTATTTGCCACTCATGAGCGATTCAGTGACTCCAAAACTTCTAGTTTAAAGTCTGATATTAACTAAATGCATCTTATAATTTAGAAGAAATATTTGTATATGTTTTAAATCGTTTCACACATGAAGTAAAATAATAGCAGTTTGTTCAAATTAAGTTATCTTGAGGATGCCTTCGGCACTGCTGTGATCTGGTTGCTCACTACTCTTTTAGTTAAAAAAACATTTTCCCAGTCCTGGATTTCATCCAAAGAGGGCTGCAATAGTTGACCAAAAAATTCTCTTTAACTGTTACTCATACAACTGCCATTGTGCTTGAAATGAAGCACTTCAGTACTCTAGACACACACACACAGATTCCAAATAAACCCCCCAGAACAAAGCTAGAAAATAATTTAATTCTCACCAGTGAATGGCCCAGTTAGCTCTGAAAAGCAGAAGAATACATTT
The DNA here is from genome assembly GCA_013400255.1 of Sitta europaea. NCBI lineage: Eukaryota > Metazoa > Chordata > Aves > Passeriformes > Sittidae > Sitta > Sitta europaea. Next base: position 171,498 of record VXBS01000579.1, on the reverse strand, counting down.
GTTTTTACACAGGAAGAAGGAGCTCGTTACACGTTGGTCCCCACCCCTCGTTCTAGACCCATGTGGAAATACATGTGTTAAATAACCCACCACTTCAGCAATATGCTCTATTTATATTTTATATAAAATAATAATCTGGGCCATGGTGCTTTGAGTGGTTCACAGAAGCACAAGAAGTCATTAACCTAATCCGCAACATAACATGATGTAAATCATATAAGATGTCATGCATTTTTAGAGGAAGTATTATTTTGAGTGAATACAGACACAGCTATTTGGCATGATTTCTTGAAGGGGATGGGAGTGTTGTGACCCAGAAAATGTGCTGCATTTATTGCTTTGACTCAGGATGTCATGAAGCTTCACATAAAAATGGAAGTTTCAAAACAAAAACTTAAAAAATAAAAGCAAGTTAAATACCAGGAATGTCTTTGTCTAGCTCTAGATTTGGGTTGTGCTGAAGTGAGCATTCCAGCCTCTTGTATTCATGTCTTTACCAAGAGTGACTTCAAAGAAAACTTACAGAAACCAGAAAATTCTTCTTTATGGACGACAAAACTAAATTAATGATACTACTCCTAGTGCTTTAAAATTTGTATTTTTTTCTTAAGAATGAGAAAAGGAAAATCTGATTAATTACTTGAAGGACACTGTATGTGACTCATTTTTTGTCATCACAGCTGTCTACACAAGATCTTAAAAATCTACCTCTTCTTGTACGTGTTTGGGTAATAAAGATACAGCCCATATAAAGCCAGACCCAGAGCTTGCTGAAATCATGGGGAGGCTTTGTAAATATTCCAGTGCTTTTGGATGCAAGCTCTGCACTTAGTTCTGCAGAGCAGGATGTAGTAGGATCTTTCATATGAGTAAATCACATAATATTTTTCATAGAAAGTGGAGTATGTGCAGAGGGAAGATGCTGCATGCTTGGAGGATGAGTTCAAAGAAGTGGAGCAATCATCAACAAGTTCCTGGCTGTGTCCCATATGGAAGCAGGATACTTGCAACCTCAAAGTGATAAATTCCACTCATTGAATTTCCTTTAGAAAGAGTTACAAATGACTGCCTTTGAGCTCATCTGGGAGTGCCACAAAAGCAACTTTAGAAGATCCTTATCTTCATTGGAAAAAGTTCTGGTGGACTTCCATGAGTTTTATCACAGAATCACAGGATGGTTTGGGTTGGAAGGGACCTTGAAGATTATCCCATCCCACCCCTGCCCTGGCAGGGACACCTCCCACTGTCCCAGGGTGCTCCCAGCTCCATCCAGCCTGGCCTGGGACACTGCCAGAGACCCAGCAGCAGCCACAGCTGCTCTGGGCACCCTGTGCCAGGGCCTCCCCACCCTCATGTGGCTGTACCTTCCCCTTATTCCATGGCAGGAAATCAGTTTTTTATAGTGATAGCATGAAGAAAACAGGCTCCTTGCTCCACACTGGTGGAAACCACACTCCCCAGAGCTCTCCTCAAGCCCACAGTCACAGTTGCACTGGAAATACCTGAACTTGTAAGTACCATGCAGAGCTTTACAACAACTTTCCTGAGTTTCTTCCACTCTCCCTGAGGAGCTGTTTTGTTTTTTGCTTGGAGATAATTCTTAAAATCCTGATGTTGCTGGCCTTGTGACAGCACAAGAAAAGTTTCTGCCCCATTATTCTCACCCAAAATCAGGCAGGAGTGGCAGAGCTGTAGTTCCTGCATCAGTTTGCAGCCCACTTGTGCAGGCTTAAGTGGTTGATGCAGTTAGGGCTCTCACCCTAATGTGCCAGCACTCAGCTAAATGGAACCTATGATCTCCTCTGAGGTTCATCCATCATTATTCAGAACCTCTGCTTTGTGCCGTCATGCGGGCAAACGCTTTCATGTATTTATTCATCTCATTGTAAGAATTTCTGCAAGCATATGCAGACCACTAAGGCCAGCAGTGATTAAAGCCATGCAGCCTTGAGCAGATGTAGACACTTTAGCTCACCCTATTCATTCTGCTGAAAGAGTCTAAATCAAGTATTTTCGGCACCAGGAAGAGAGCTCATCTGTTGCTGCTCTCCCCAAATATTTTTCTTCATCGTTGTCTTGTTATAATACTTGCCTGTTCCATAAATCCTTTTGTACAGAACAGAGCAGTGAAATGGATGCTGAACTTTTCTCACATTCCCTGTGTTTGGGTGATTATAGCAAAATCTTGCTTTTAAGGAGGTAATGGGAAGGAGCTGTGAATCCTGGAAAAGGGACGGAATCGTATCGGTTTGATAATTCATTACCTTTCCAAAACAGCAGATCAGTGGAGGGAGAACGTGAGAGGATTCAGCCAAAATCATTTTAATTTTAATAGGTGATAAAATCCAGGCTGAAACTGGCCTGTGACACACAGAGATGTTATTTGCAGCAGCACACTTTTAACTGCAGCCATAAAACGTGTTTTTCGTCTAAGGAGCATTTCTCTACTTGGTTAATTTTTGTGAGCCTTTCATTTATACAGTAGGTCATCCTCCCAGACAAGCTTTCTGCTGGCCCTGGAGCTCCAAAGGAGCATTTGATTCTTTGCTTGGACCCTGTCCTCTACCTCTGTTCCTTGCCAGCCCAATTAGCCTTGCACTGCATGGCTGTCAGTAGCCTAACTACCTTGGAGCCATCAGATTAAAGTTTCCCTTTCCCAACTACTCTATTCATCAGGAATCCAGCACAGCCAAGGTTTGTATAACCTGCTATGCTGGGCCCTCCCACTCAATTGATTTCTGATCCCTAATGAACCATAGGCTGATGGACAATTACTCATCTTGCTGAGACATGTGGGGACTGTTAAAGGCAGGGTACTCGGGAGCTTGTGAAACTCTGTGCTTTCTTATTTAACATTAGCTGTAATTTCTGACACAGGAAGGGTTATAACAGGATCTGTTAAACATCAACCAGGCTACCTCGCTAATGGCTAAAATTGTTTTTTAAAAACTCTCAGTCCCTTTATTATTTACTTGCAGATAAACATGTTAACAGTGAATTTTAACAATCTGGTACATTTAGAAGAAAAGTTACAAGCCCCTGAAACACCCCACAGTGGAATATGACATTAATAGCTCAAAGCAGCTCAGCACTGCTAATGTGGACTGCTCTGTGTTGGGCTGCAACTCAGATGGATGCAATTAAAATAAGAGTGTGATTATTGCTGTTCCTGTGCTGTGTTGTGACTGCTCTGAAGTGCTGCAGCAGCCTCAGTCAGTGCTTTGGAGCAGGGCTTTGCCACACCGAGTGTGCTAAACCTTAGCCCTGATGTGTCCATGAGGATAACCATTGGAATCTTAGAAAAATCATCTATTCCTAGACTTAAGCACTTTAATAATTAGGCAGCTAAATTTGTTATACCCCGGGGTCATAAAACTCCTCAGGGAAATAGATTATTAAAATCTCCTGGTTTGTAAAGGGTAAGGTATGTGATCTGTGCTGCTTTTGAAAGAAATGGTTTCAAAAATGTCTGTCTGACTTTTGGCTCACTTGGCTTGTTCATCCTTTACAACCCATGGCATCATTAGAAAATGCTCCACTCATACCAGTGATTTCACTTCCAGTTTAAGGGACTGGCCAGTAAAAAAGTGACAGAAGGGATGAACAAATATATAACTTCAGAAGTAGTTTTGTTATAAACTGATTAAAATAACAACAAAACCAGCAAGGCAGTTTAGCAGCACACTTCTAAGTTCACCATGCAATTAGAAATATTTGCCCTCATTATCTTTTGAGAAAATCATATGATCTGATATACAAGTAATTTAGGGTAACATTATTACTCGTTTGTGTAAATAGTAGGGACAAATGGTAGAGTGATTTTTATTTCATTTTCTGGTTTCTTTCCCATTTTATCTCCCAACCATCCATCTGTAGAGTCTGAAATGGTTTGTCTCACAACCTCACTGTCCTCCCTGAAATCCCTTATGCTCTTTTTCTCATTTTCCTCTAAGAGCATTCCTGCAGACCTGAAACAGTCCAATCCTTAAAACTGGGTGCTCTGTTCTTACACAGGGGGCACGCTCTTAAAGACTCTGGATGTGTCTTCATTTGTGCTCTTAAAAAGCCATTGTGGCTGTTGCTATTTTTAATTATTTATAGGGGTCCCTATAGATGGGTACTGCAACATGTAAATAGGTAAGTTGATGACCCTTCCCCAGCAACTCTGGTTTTAAACTAAAATATGAGATAATGAGAAAGTAGCACTCATGGAAGCAAATAGGAACAGAAGTAGGGTGCAACAAAACTAATACTTTTCTTTGGGTTGGTGTCCAACATGTCTTGGAAATATGGAATCCCAGAATAGTTTGGGTGGGAAGGAACCTTAAAGTCCATCTTCTTCTACCCCCTGCCATGGGCAGGAACACCTTCCACTATCCCAGGGTGCTCCAAGCCCTGTCCAGCCTGGCCTGGGACACTGCCAGGGATTCAGGGACAGCCACAGCTCCTCCCCACCCTCCCAGTCAAGAATTTTTTCTAATCTCTAATCTAACCCTGCCCTCTGTCAGTTTAAAGCCATTGCCACTTGTCCTATCGCTACATGAAAATACTTGGAACATTTCACAGATTTGTAAATATGCATGAAAAAAATTTCTTGAGTTATTTCAACCACCTCTTCTTACCCATTTCCTCAGTCTTTTAAGAGAGCTAAACCAACTCCCTGTTGTTTCAGCCTTTTACTCTCTAGTTCCCAGCCTTGTGTCTGCTTTAAATTTGATTTCTCCATGGCAAATTATTCTTGTTCTGTTTGGTTTTGTGTTGACATCATCCTTTAGGGGATGATCCTTGTCTTTGGTGCTACATCCTCAGCATGGATCCTAGACCCCAGCACCTTTCTTTTGGAGTAAAGAGACAAAGATCTTCCCTTCTATTATTGTCTTTTGTCCATATCTGAAGTGTAGCACCCACTCTTCAAATTGAATTGATACTTTTACAGGTGTCAGAATTGTTTTTCCTGAAGGAGAACACTTTATAACTCGATTTTGTTTCATAGTCAGAAGAAACCCTCCCCTTGTCCCTCACCACCCCTCCTCCATTTCTCATCCCCCTCCCAGGCCACCCATGTGAGTGGACTGGCACAGCCCAGATGTGGTCACATCTGGACAAGAAGACAGCTGTGCTTAGGCTAAAACCAGAATTGTATAAGGAATGGGCAAACTGGATGGCACAAAAAAAAAGGCATGAGAAAATTGTGTCCAAAATGCAGATTAATTTTTTATTCATGTGGAAATTTCCTTTAACATTTATAAAGATTTTAAAGAGGGGTGTGTTTGGTTGCTTGTTTTTCCATGCTGATCTTGCTATCTAAGAAAAAAAATAATAATTTCTGCCTCTTGTTTGGGCTCTGAAATTGATGTACTTCAATGGCAGGGCTGAAAGTAAGAGGATTGTTGCTTCCAGAAAAAAGAAATTTCTGCTCAATGTCGTTGACTTGAGACCTCGGATGTTTAAAAATTGAATTTAAAACCAGACTGCTGTTTGTATGAGCTTTTTTGACTTGTCACTGATTTGTCCCTTTACACTCTGTTTTATTTTATTGGGACTGGAGGGTAAATGGCAATTACGATTCTGGTGCACTACTTAATATTCCCAGAAAACCATGTTGGATCATGAGGAATAACTGGCAGGTGTCCTGGATGATGTGGTGTCTGGCCTTTGTGTATGACAGCTTCCATCCCAGAATCCCTGCCCATGTGGGGTATAAATATGTGGTCAGCACGAACCCTCAGACTGGGATCAAGCTGTGCTGCTTGAACTCCTCACTTCTTCTTGGCTGGAATCCTTCTGATTCAGGCAATCCTGGAAACCAAAGGGCATCACAGGTGGAATGTGCTTATTTGTCATTTCAGGGGTCTTTTTGATGTTTTGAATCCAGCCAGAGGAAGTGCTAGCAGGAAGCCTGCTTGTTTTCACCTGGCTGGAAGGAATTCTAAGGCAAGCCCAGGACACTCGTGGTGATCAGCACCAGATTCAAAGCAAATATCTTGGTGCCAAAAATCATTCTTGTAAAGGTAAAGCTGCTCTGTGTCCTCAAACCCATCGAAAAGCTGGCCATAAAGCCCAGAGCAGCCCCGTGGTGACACACAGTCTGAATTCACACGTTCTATCAGAGAGAAAACACCTCTCCAGCTTGAGAACATTTCTCAACAGCGTGGTCAGCTCCCATGTTCTCCAGCTCCTTGAGTTTCCCACCTGAGCCCTCTAGCCTGGTTTTTTCCCCCAAGTTCTCAGCCTGCAGGGTGGTGGTGTTGGTGTTTTGCTGTGCCCTGGTGCTGTGGGACAGCCCCATGGTGACACACAGTCTGAATTCACACGTTCTATCAGAGAGAAAACACCTCTCCAGCTTGAGAACATTTCTCAGCAGCGTGGTCAGCTCCCATGTTCTCCAGCTCCTTGAGTCTCCCACCTGAGCTCCCCAGCCTGGCTTTTTCCCCTAAGTTCTCAGCCTGCAGGGTGGTGGTGTTGGTGTTTTGCTGTGCCCTGGTGCTGTGGGACAGCCTGTCTTGGCACCAGGCCCTGGGGGTGGAAATGGGGATGCTTCCACCACTCGGATGTTGCGCTCGGCGGCGTCACCGAGGGCTGGGTGCCTCTGGATGCTGCCAGGCTGTGTGGGGCAGGCTGGAATGGAGAGTGGAAATCTGGCCCTGGCCCTCGGGAATGTTTTGTTGCCGGCAGCAAGGCTTTGGCTCTTCCTTGGCACCAGGCTGGGGGTGGAAAGTGTGAGAAGGGAACTTGGCACCAGAGCCACCTGGCTGTGCTGCGGGGTGTCCCTGCTGGTGGGGAGCTCAAGGAGTTCTGCCCGTGGGGGAATTGGCTTGGCTGGGGGTTGTGTATTTGGGGGTGAAGTGTGAAATCTTCTCTTCAGCTGCTCAGTGTGGTCTCCTGTGCAGTCTCTAGTTTAAAAAGGGAATTTCTTCCAGAGAAATCAGGCTTTCCTAGATTGGCTCACAATACAAAATGGACATGCAGACATACTTTTGAAAATTAATCTAATAAGAACTTTTCATTTGTTTTTATTTCTTGTCTTTTCAAAGACTATATATATTCATTCTCACTTCAGGTAGTGCTGCATGTGCTGAAAATAAAATCTATGCCTAATACACAAACTTGCAAACCAAAGCAAATAATTTCATAACTATTCAAATGAGAATTACTTTTTTATACAGCAGATATGTTGAGAAGTGAGGGAAGCTAATGTTTCACTTAACATCATTAAAAATTGCTATAATTACAAGTGCATTTTGGAGCTGTTTGTTTTTGAACTTTTTTTTTTTTTTCTCCTCCTGTAAAAACAAGGAATGAACATTTCTTTGAACACTGACTTTCAAACCATCCTGGTGGGAGTTCACTATCCACGGTAAGCAGTGGGTGGAGAGCTGAGTTAAAGGTCCCAGTCAGGCAGAACTGGACTGAGCCTGTCCTGAAATGTGAGTTTTGGAGGCACTGGATGGGAAGGTTGCAGGATCAGTAAAAGGCAAACAATGGAGCTTTTCTCCTGCCTGGGGTGCAGTGAGGCTTTCAGTGATACCTGCACCCACCTGGTGGAGATGGAAGCCCTGGAACACCTGAAGGAAGAAGGATGCCTCTTCCTGGTTATTTACTAATTCAGCAGTGAAGAGTTCCACTGCACATTTCTAGATCAGCATAATTTTCCTCCTTCTCCCATCTGACACAGTCTCAACACTCACTCTCTCTCAGCTGTGTCTCCTTTCCTCTCTCATTCCTCCACCATCTGCTCCACATGCTTTCCCATAAATTCCTGACTTGGACTCGGTTCCCCGGCTCTGAGCTTATCTGTCTCAGGGTTACACACTGGAGCCATCAGAAAAGCATCCCAGAACTTTCTGAGTAAAATGAAGAGCGATGGCAAAACCTCCAGAGGACTTTGGGAGGTCTCTCGAGGGGTCAGAACTTAATTTTTTGTTTGTTTTGAGGGGTTTTTGTGGTATGGGAGGACAAGAGAGGTGTCAGGAGTTAACAGAAGTTTACATGATTAATGTTCTTGTGTTTTGAATGTTATTCCCAGAGTGGATTCAGATGGAGGAAATTAAAAACAACAATAAAAATATTACCGAGTTCTCATTCTTATTACAGATAAAAATTATCGTTTTTTTTTTTTCCCCAGCCACTTTTCTCTTTCTTTTTTCCTGTTTCCTACGAAGAAATTACCACTACCTCATGCACCCCCAAACCCCAAACAAACCCCAAAACAAAAAAGGAAAGATATTTTAATTAGAATACTTTGTTTTCAGAACTTGGATAACTCTGTTTTGGAAGATAGAGCTATCAAAATAGAGGGGAAATAAGGAAATGCATTTCAAGCAAATATAAAGGTTAATTAATTTCTGTTACTCAGCTGGCAAAGAGGACCCACATGGTGGTACTGCTAGGAATGGAGATAGTTTTAAGCACATTGTGCTTTCTTTAGAAAATTTTGAAATCCAGGGAACTACAATTCCCACCCTGTCCTGAAATCCAGGAAGTACATTTCCCAACATTTTCAAGCTCTGCCTTCAGTTATGGTTGCTCCAGGAATTGGTGACTGTGTGGTGGCAAAACTACCTCTGACTCTTGGAGTGTTGGAGGATGGATTCTTTGAATCAGAGCATGTTATGGGGGAAACCACCATTATCTGCAAGTGGCTGTTTGCTCCCAGTACTGCTGGGAATTAAAAAAAAAAACATGTCTGATTTTAGTGAAAACCAGTCACAGAGTCTTAGAATTGTTTTGGTTGGAAGGAGCCTTCAAGACTCCTCCAGCACCTCCCACGAGACCAGGTAGCCCCAAGCCCCATCCAACCTGGCCAAGATATCAAACCCAGTTTATTGTACCTCAGGATTTCTCTTTAGAAAAGATGCACTGATTTTTATTTTTTTTTTTTTTTTGTCTTTGCAGAAGTGTTAAAGCAGCAAAGGCAAAATTTAGTGTAATTGAGGCAGAAATGAATTGCACAACTCTGTGCAGCCTGGACATCCCCAGTGTCCCTCACTGCAATGGGCTACTCCAGGCATCCTGGTTGTTGTGTTGGAGCCATCCCAGCTGGAGCCAATCCCCATTGCCCAGGGGTCTGGCCGAGCTCCTGCAGCAGCTCTGCCATCCCATGGTCCTCCTGCTGAATTTTAATCCTGCCAGTGTTTAGGAAGCTGTAGGTTTCTAAGCTCCTTAGGCTGCTCTTGTGAGTGGGTTAGTTGTGGGGCAGAGGGAATCCCAGGAGGGCTCAGTGACTCATCTGGTCCCACCTCCCTGCTCCAGCAGGGCCATCCCAGAGCGTGGGCACAGCATTGTGTCCACAGGGTTCTGGAATATCCCCACTGAGGGAGACTCCACACCCTCTCTGAACAATCTGTCCAGGGCTTGGGCACCGCACAGGGAAGTTCCTCCTGTCCCGGTGGAGCTCCCTGGGCTCAGTTCCTGGTTCAGGAACTCCCTGGGCTCAGTTCCTGCTTCAGGAGCTCCCTGGGCTCAGTTCCTGCTTCAGGAGCTCCCTGGGCTCAGTTCCTGGTTCAGGAGCTCCCTGGGCTCAGTTCCTGCTTCAGGAGCTCCCTGGGCTCAGTTCCTGCTTCAGGAGCTCCCTGGGCTCAGTTCCTGGTTCAGGAACTCCCTGGGCTCAATTCCTGCTTCAGGAGCTCCCTGGGCTCAGTTCCTGCTTCAGGAACTCCCTGGGCTCTGCTGGGAGCCCTCCCTGCAGACAGGGACAGGCAGGGATGTGTCCCCCTCTCAGCTGTGTCTCCTCTCCAGGCTGAGCAGCCCCAGCTCCCTCAGCCTTTCCTCCTGCACCCAGAGACAGTGCTGGAGGTAAAATGCTCTTGCTGAGTGGAAACCAAGCTAATAAACAAGGAGTTATATCAACATTGTTTAACTTTTAAAATAATAATAGACTTGTTGGTTTCTGAGATGGAAAAATCATTTGGTGTGTGTACCTAAGAATAAGTCAACTGAAGGAATAATCAAACTCTCCCCCAATAATCTTTGTATCAAAAGCTTTGTTCTGTCCTTATTTCAGCTCCACAAACAATAGATGTGCATCACAGCATGTCCAGAAGGTCATGAAACAGGCATGTTTTGCCCAGATAAAATGAGCTATCAGATATTGGAAAAAAATTATTCTGGAATTGATCTTTTGTGGCTTCTGTGAGCAAGAAACAAGGTTATATTAATTTCAGAACCATCTGAGCTTTGGGCACTGACTTTCATTGGCTGAGATGTTAATATTTTATGTGAGCCTAAAGCATGCCCAATTAAAGTGAGATCAGAAACGTCCACAAGTATATTCAAAGAAAAGCATTAGACTTTTAGACAGCGCCATAAATCCGCGCGCCAAAAAGCTGCAGAGGGAGAACGTTAAGGGTCTGGCAAATAAAGAAATAAATAAAAGCTTGGAATGTCATCCCTGCAGCACAGGCAAGGCCCGTGGTGTGCAAGCAAAGCCTCACCAGAAATCCTTTAAAATCGTTGCCACAGGTGAGTGCAGCTGGCGGGAGCTGGGGCAGGGGTGGGTGGCACAGGCACGGTGCCACGGGACAGGCTCAGCCCTGGAAAAGTGGCTGCCAGGTGGGGAGGTTGGCCCTCAGCAGGGAAGAAGAGTCAGGGGATATCCTGAGTGGGAAGGGACCCACAGGGATCACCCAAATCCAGCTCCTGGACTCCCCAAGAACCCCTCCCTGTGCCTGAGAGCGTTGCCCAAACTCTCCTGGAGCTCTGGACTTCTCAGGATCTGCCCAGCCCCTGCCTCAGAGCTGAAGATAATCCTGACCATGGAAATTACAAGATGCTGGCCATTTTAGCAACTCTCCTAAACTAAGATTCTTGCTATTTCTAATACTTTCCACATTTCTGCAAGCTCCTCCTTGAGTTCTTGAGGTATACAAGAGTTAATCTGGATGTGCTTCAAGCTCACGGGCTGTGTTGATCTCTGAAGGGTTTTTGTGAGCCCCTGCACCACTGCTGAGCCTTTAAAGCAGCACTTTGAAAGGCTCTGGAAAAGTTTGAGCTGGGTGGAAAAGGCTGTTAAAGCTATGGCCAGTTCTTGTAATTCCTGCTAATAAATTCCCTTACTGTCTCTGCTGCCCAACATCCCTCACTCCATCTTTCTCCTCCATCCCTGCCTGGAGGTCTCACCTGGGTCCATTTACCTGTGATGCCACTCCATACTCAGGTTTCACCACCTGATTTTGGGTTCCAGACACCAACTTTCACTGAAAACCAACTTTCCCCTAGTTTTTCCCTGTTTTGTTGCTGAGCTAATTCAGGCCTGGCATTGCCCTGGTTGTGCAGACCTGCCCTGGAAAACAGGGAAGCAAGACACAGATTTTACAAGTATTAAATGCATTTTATCTAATGTCTGCATGTGCCTGTGCAACTGTGGCTCTGTTTAAAAAATTTGAAACAGTGTCTGGGCTTTCTACAGAAAACATCTTTTTATCTGTTTAACTAAAAATATATGTATTGTTTATGGTCCCTCGTGCAGTTCTATGAGCAATACAGATATTTAACAGGTTCCTGTCTGCATTCTGGTGGGCAGAATTTAATAACTCTGTGATAAAGCAGGCCCAGGGGCTGATCTGGATTTCAGGTGCCTGCTCTCCCATGCCAAGGCAGCTCTGCTCCCTCATCCCCTGAGCCTTGCTCCAGACACCACTGCTGCCCTTCACACTGCTCCCCTGCAGACCAAACTCCTAAATAATCATGTTCTTATGGAGAATCTGGGGGCTTGAGCATGGAATGAATCCACACAGGTCTCAATTTTCAGTTCTGTGCTACTTAGGTGCATAAAACAACGTAATTTGGAGGGTTTTTTTGGTTCTTTGATGGCTCTTGCTTGTTTATTCCTTGGTGTTTTGTTTTGTTATTTTTGTGTTTGTTATTTTTTGTTTATGAACATCTATTCTTGGGATGAAAACCCTTGTCTACTGAGTGTGACACAGAGCAAACTCCTGTGGATTAATCAGGGTGGATGAACCACTTTAGATAAAACAAAAAGCAGAACTGTTCTTTTGTTCTTTTTTTTTTCTTTATTTCCTTTTTTCCTGCATTCCTCAAACCAAACATAAACTTTTCTGAGGTTTCTGAAAGTTTTGAAAGCTTTCTGTGTTTGTTTTACACATTTTCACAATCCTTTATGCTTCCTGGTCATTCTCTGGGTCTACAAGGAGAAAAAATAATGTATAAAGAAATGCCTGGTATTTGTTGGTAACTCTCATGGGAATTTTTCCCTTCAAGTATTCTGCCCTTTTATCCTCCTGTTCTGTACCCATGGTCAGCTCAGCATCATGGAGCTGGTGATTATTGTTAGAGGAAGCTTGAATCCTACCTGCTCTTGGATATTTATTGGCTCATTATAAAGCTTATATGAATTATTATGGAGTTGTGGAATCTCTTAAGCCTCTTGAGAGGGAAAGTTATGCTTGTGTAAAATTATATTTACTTTTGTTACAGCAAAAATCACACTGCTTCCTAATTATCAAAGAGCCCTGGAATCAGATTTGCTGAAATTTTCTTGACACAGCCCCTTAAATCTGCTCATCTGAGGGATTTTGTAGTCAAAAACTTGTTTTTTGGGTGAGCTTGTTTTAGAGGTGTTGTAAAGAAACTTGTGAGAGAATTCTTAGCTGTATGAAAACTTTAAGGATCATTTCCACATTTGGTTCTTGATTTTGGTTTCTGAAAGTGATAAAGGTGGGGAGGTGTCCATCCACCTCTCTGCTCTGCTCTGAGCTAAACATTCACTGGGAGAGCGAGAATATTTTATGTATTTTGTGCAGCCAAACAAACAAACTCAGTCACTAACAACCTGAGTCAATTCTGAGTAATTGATTTAGGGCTGGAAGGCTTGTGTCCTATCACCAATCCCTTGAGCTATGCAGTCCCCAGAGAGGAGAATTGTGTTTTTCCATCCCCTGTCTGCTCACATGAGCAGACAGAGCAGGGCAGAGGAACGATGTGACACACACGTCTGTTCTCATGCATCAAAGCAAAGCTGTGAGGTCCAGTTTTAATCTGTTTTTTATCTCTAACCATGCCACAGGGCCCTCAATAAACAAGAAATACAATTTGCAATTGTTTGGAGCACAAAAAAGTCTTGAGTAGGTCGCTTCACTCTTCAGGTATTGGGACTTTCTTTATGTTTTTGCTCACCTGCAGCATCCTTGAGCCTCAAATAAGGTTTAATCCTGGCCTGGATTTCTCTCAACATCCACACCAGTGGTTTGTGCTTTGCCTGGGTGGTTTAGCACATGGACTTTGCTCTCCTTGAGTTCTTCAGGACTCATCAGATGCTGGATCTTGCCTTTCCCAAGCACAGGAGGAGCACGGGGGTCTGTCCTGATGTGTTCATAAGCAAAGGAAAAGATTCAAAGCAAACCTATGAAAACACCCATTTCTTGCCTCCTTGCAAATGTCTATCATGGTTTAAACCACCACTTCAGCTCCTTTGGTCTCACAGGTTATAATTTCCTGTTATCAGGGTAAGGATGTTTCAAACAGCTTTTTGCAGATGATTAGGTATTTGCTGATCATTCAGGACAATTTACAAAGATAAATATATGTTAAATGGGTTTCTTGTTAAAACCAATGTACAAGTAACCCCTCGAGGCCAGACAGTAATTACTCCTAATAACAAATTAAAGCATTACCTACTTCTTTTCCGTTTTTCATTTTGAAGAGGAAATTACCTTACAGAACTGAATGGATTCAAAACTACAGGTTCACATTAAAAAAAAAAAAAAAGAAAAAAGAAAAAAAAAGAAAGTAAAAAATAAAGAAAGGGCTAACACTCCTAGGGAAAGGAATGGTCTTGACCACATCTATTTTTGCAGTGATCCTGTGCAGATTTTGAAGATGCCATCGTGGGCTGGGTCTGGCTGTGCCTCTTCTCACTCTCAAAGCAAAATTGTGGCTCCATCCAGGGCTGGTCTGGGGGTCATTGCTCACAGCATCCACCACTGTCCCATCCACCAGCCGTACCCTTGGGGCCCAGGGAAATCTCTTTAAAAGCCCTTTTCTTGTTCAAATCAGACAGAGAATCAGTTGTGAATGGCTCAGCCATTGGGTGTTAATGTCCCCCAAAACACTTTCTGTGTGGTGCTGTCACATCCTGGTTGTATTACTTATGGTCTCTCCTTAAATTTACCATGTAGGTTCAGATTGTGAATATCATGAGTATGAAAGGAAAGTTCTGTATTAATAAATGTTTTCAGAAAGCTGCAGATTTCAGGGAGCCTCTCTGGGGTTCTCTGTCCATGGTTCAGTTGTTGACCTGGGAGTTTCTGGGGTACAAGGATGCTGTGCTCCTCCATCAGTCAGTACACAGTCCATGGAAAGGGACTTCCCAAACCTTCAGAGTTTTGATGGAATAACTATCTGGGATGCAGTGGCTCTCACAGCTTTCCTATTGTTCTAATTTCTGCTGAAATTCAGGGCAGTGCACACTCCTGCTGCATCAGAGCACAGTGCTGGATTCCCTTCCTCCTGAGTCAGGCTGACTTTGGCTCATCCCCTCCATTTATGTATCACAACTACTTCAGATGTTTTTGAGGACTCTAAAGAATTCGTTATGAGCAAGGCTTTTTTTTTTTTTTCCATGAGTTTCTGACTTTTCAGTTTAAAAAGCATTTTCTATCTGGGTCTTGCCATCTGTTTGCAGAGCTGTCTTGCTAGACACACACACTTTAGGCAATTCCCTGTGGCTTCTGAACCCAATTGCATCTTCCCAGCTCTGTCCCAAAGGTTGGGTGAAGCTTCTGTGTACCTGGAGATCTTGGATAAATAATTCATCCCCATGTACTCACTAAGGTGGCTTGTGTGATAAGAGGCTTGGCTTGGAATACACAAATGTTGTTAAATTCAGTTTTCCAGCTGTGGGGTTTCTTAAATAGCCATTTCCCCCCCTGCTTAGCTGAAGTTTTAAAAGGACTGAGGTCTTCCCAAGACTTGGTTCTCATGGTCTCCATGTGGATGCAGCACTGAAGGCACCTGGCAGTGAAATAACAGTTCCTTGCAAGTTTTATTTGGTGACAGAAGAACAGTGGCAATACATTTGTTTGCATAGTGCAAGGTGCTGTCCGTCAGAAAAATACTATATAACAACTCTCCAGCATCCACTTTTTAATATCACATCTTATTTCCAAGTGTGGAGCTAAAGAAAATGATTTAAAAGTTTGCTCCAGAGTAGGAAATTCAGGTTTCCATCTCATAAAGGCTTGATTTTGAACTGTAGGATCCTCAGAACTAATTTGTCCCTCTCTGAAATTTGAGTGTTTTAAAGGCTGTTTGAGAAAGCATTTAGAAATATGTCTGTGTATCTGGTCAGTTCTTCCCAGGAAAACTGGGAATTAACCTGCATTAATGAATTACAGTGTTGTGATCAAAAAGTCCAGATGAATCTGTGTCACACGTAACACAATTAGTTATTTTCTCAGTTTGTCTTCAAATGTACCATTTTGTTTGGGAATATTGCAGATATATGTCACTCATTATTGATAGATTTGTCTGACTTCCTGTCAAATCTATGTACATTGACAAAAATCTATTTTGTTGTTTTTGTCACAGAAATCTATATTGGCATTTTTCCCCATGGAGATTTGGCTAGTCATTGTCAGCATGAGGTGCCAGCTAGAGCTTTTACTGTTTTTATTGTGCCAGCTGCTTTCTTGGCTCCAAATCTTTTGGTTCAGATTGTAAATGGGGGCGAGACATCCGTATCTAGCCAGCGTGCTCGATGGAATATGACAGGGACTTGATTTTTCATTTCTTGCTGCCTTTCTTAGCATTAGCAGAAGATGACAAGGATGGCTTTATCTTCTGACCAGCAGAGACTGTGGAGGAATGGAGCCTTACATGTGCAAGGGCCATGGGAAATGTTAAAATACACTTTTTTTTTTTTTTTTTTTTGTATTTTACTGCTCATTCGTACTGTGGGTTTCTTGGTTGTTTGAGTCTTTTATTTTTTTTTTTTCCTCGTGAGAATCTCTGAAGACATCTTGGAGTTCAGAAAAATAAAATAATTTCCAAGCCTTTTGGCTAATGTTAAGTCAGGATCGTTGCATTCTTTTCATAATTGTTTTGGCCCAAATTGTTACAAATGAGCACACGCCCTCTGAGAAATCAGGTCTTTCTGAGGTGTCTCTAGTTTGTTTAGAGGCATCCAGGATCACCAGCAAACTTGACAGGGTAGGGTTTAGCTAACAAATAGCTCCCATTTTAAGCCAAATTAGGACTTTTTTTTTAGAGCATTGGCACCTTCTGCAATTGTAGCACAAATCTTTTGATATTTGCTATTGTCCCTAGAGCCCCAATGGCTGCAGTAAGGCTGTTAATCTGAACATGCAGCCCTTTATAAAGCATTTTTCCAGCCCACGTGTTTCATAAGAAAAAAACTTTAAAAAAATATTTAAAATCTAAGAGCTAGAGCCGAGTGATGAAACCCAACACGGTTCTTGCCTCTTGAAGCACACTTGTTTTAAAGCCAGCCTGGACTTTCTGGAGCCTGCCTGGTGATGTTTAGATGCCGAGAGCTGGTCCCCAGTTTGCAGAGGGCTGTCCCAGCCTCAGGACACGGACTGTGCTTGTTCCAGAGCCAGGAGGGCAGGATGGCAGCACATCCCTGTGCATGTGGATATCCAGTTGGTTCAGCGCTTTGTCCCCTAGTGGTCTCTCCCTGTTAAATCCCCCAGTGGGCTCGGTTTGTCCCTGGCTGGCCACTCCCTGTCCCACTGTACCTGTCCCCCATGGGAACACCCCCAGCAGGACTCAGGTTTAAACCTTGGGCTTTGGGGTCCTGCTGCCTCTTTTGCACCCCCCTGAGAAGAATAAACATCTTTACAGATGTGCCTTTTCAGCCCTTTCCTTCAAACCACGATGCTGAGGGGTCAGGAGCCTAGAGAGCAGAGAGCCTCTCTGCTTTCCACCATTCGAGGGCTGTTTGCAGCCTGGGAAGGGCAGTGCCTGACCACGCAGACCCCTGATGTCCCCATGTGTCCCCTCTGTGGTGAGGCTGGAGGCTGCAGCAAGCCTGATCTCCTCTCCACAAGCCACGGGGCCACTGCAGGACGTGCAAACCCCACCCAGATCATCTTCCAGGTGTGCCAGGTGTGCCACACCAGCTCAGCCTTGGGGTCTGCCTGAGAAGCCCCCGGGGTCCCCAGCAGGCTGAAGCCGCTGCTGCCACGGCTCCTCTGCTGCTGGTACCCAAGGTAGCTTGATTAAACTTGGATGTGTAGCTGCATGCTGTAATCATTCCCTCAATGACTGCAAATTTGGCCTTGTTGATCTTTTAAATCCTCGCATTTTCAGCGTGCCAGTTCGCTGTAAATCACAGACATTCTCCATTTTCTTTATTTGAGTCCAGAAAACTGTCTCTGTGCTGAAAACAAGTCTTTGAAAAATGCTCGTGTATCCTGCTGTCCTCTTCTACTTGGGGTGATTGCATAATTAACCTGGCCAAGTATCAACCATACAAGAGTTGAATGCATCCCAAGTTCAGTTGGGGAGGTTTTTACCATAAGAATGTGCCTGTCCTGAGACTAAAACACAGGTTAGATTTCCAAGTTTCTGAATATTGCTCAATGAAAGAATATGTTGCCCATGAGAGAGAGGGAAAAAAAAAAAAATCAAATGGTGGTGTAATCTATAATCAAAAGCCCTAATGGGCACAAAGCATTTTAGAACAAAGGTTTGCTGAATCTGCAAGGATAATAAAAGTGTTAAAGTCTGAGCAGAGAAACATTCTTATTTACTAACGCAGAAGAAGGTTACTAAAGCACAGATAAAAAGCTCACAGGGCAGACAAAGCTCTCTGAATCCTTTTTCTTTTCCTGCAGTCAGATATGAACATATGATACATGAATATTTATCAGAACAGCAGATAACTAGTAGCTGCAGTTGGATTTAAACTCAGCAAACCATGGCTTGCAGTTTCTGCTCACAGGGGCTTCGTGCAAGCGTATTTTATTCCTTTTTTTTTTTTTTTTTATACTCTGTATATGCAGTCTTGTCTCCCCTAAGCTGTCTTTTGATTCTAACTGAATGAACCTAAAAATACAGCGAGGATCTTCAATACAAAACCTCCAGTGCATATCAACTAAAGGCTGACAAGGTTTTCCACGCTCAGGCTTGACAAGGCTGACTTTCAAGCTGTACGTAGTCAAATCCAGAAATCTCCAGATTTAGACCCAGCTTCCTCGTAACTCTCTTCAGGTTATGTTGAAACATTTATGAACCTCCCAGAGCCTTGTCTTGCCTCAGTTTTGTAACAGTGTCTGCAAGCTGGTGATGCAACCGCAGTTTCACACTGGTGTAGCTGCAACGCGATCATCTGCTACCCGCAATTTTGAACAGCAGAAAATTGGAGGTTCTGCAGGGAAGAGGGGGGAAGCTGGTTTATTCCCATCCCTATCCACAGGTAGAGGGAGAGATGGTAATTACAGGAAGGCAGCTGTGCACTCACTCTTTGCTCGAGTGCTTTTGTGTGCACCGGCATCACGGGCTGGCTCTGAAAAAGATGCCTTCAGATGGGAGCACGGAGGGTGTTGGATTGAAAAGATGCTTCCAGGGCAGAGAGATGGGAGAACGGAGGGTGCTGGATTCAGAAAACACCCTTGGCAGTGAGAGCAGAGAGCTGGAAACCATTTCAGTGGGGAAGGACCCTGCACTGACCAGGTTTTGCCAAGCTCAGCCCCATTTGAACCCTAAAAGCTACAAGTGCAAGGAAGGGAGACTGGGGTTGAGTTGATGGTTGTAAAACTATAGAATGGTTTGGGTTGGAAGGAGTCTAAGAGTCCATCTCACTCCATCCCCTGCCATGGCAGGGACACCTTCCACTATCCCAGGCTGCTCCAAGCCCATCCAGCCTGGTCTTGGACACTGCCACGGATCCAGGGGCAGGCACAGCTGCTCTGGGCACCTGTGCCAGGGCATCCCCACCCTCACAGGGAACAATTTTTCCCTGTCTTTAACATAACCCTGCTCTCTGGCAGTGTGAAGCCTTGTCCTGTCACTCCAGGCCCTTCTCAAATGTCCCTCTCCATCTTCCTTGCTGGCTCCCTCCAGGTGCTGGGAGGCTCCACGCAGTCATGGAGCCCATTCCCAGCCCTCATTCCTGTCAGGTGTGACCCTCTTTCACCTCCTTTCCCCCAGGAATTGCTGCTGCAGTGACTTTTCCCCGTGTTTGAGGCAGATTTGCAGAAGTGTGGCAGAGGGTGCAGGTGAGAGGGCAAAGCACCAGCCTGGGCTCCACCCTGGAGCTGCCAGGCTGCTTTTATTAAAGATAAAAGTGATCCTCAGTGCTAATGTAAGAAAGGCTGCTCTGGCCAAACCAAAATTCCCTCTAGCCTGTCTCCAGCAGTGGCCAGCTGGGGAAGCTGTGTGAGAATAAGCCTTTGGTTTGCCATCCTGGCATTTGCTAAGTTGAGTTTTAGGGACTTTCTGAGTTTGTGGCTGTTGGGGGACGGATGAATTTTTAGGCTGATTGTCCCTAAGCTTTTGTAATCCTTTCTGGAGTTCACCAGTGCTTCTTTGCCACTTTGTTTCTTAATCTTGGTTTGCTCAAGTGGAACGCAGGTTAATTGTTCTTCTGCAGGCTCCTTGTTTTGTTCAGTCTCTGAGCAAAAAAAAAAGAGGCAGAAATGTGAAACAAAAAAATATTCCCCTGTTACGGGAACATCTTTTTCAAGCTAAGCTGGGTTGGCTCTTGCTCTGGAGCCAGACCTGTAATGGCTTCTCTTTCACATAACAATACAAAATATTATTTTTCCTTTCATCTGTTGTTTTTCAGTTACTGCTTTCATCATAATATGGGCCAGGGCCTCCACAAAGGCACTACCAAGGGAATAGAAAGGTCACTAACATGGGATTTATTATTTGATCTGTTCTTTTTATCACAGGGAAAAGGGGAGAAAAACTGCAGTTTTGAACCCAAACCTTTATGAACTGTCTAGTCAGGGAAGCAAGAGCAGTTTTGCATTCCTGGTTTGGAAAGTGTTGCTGTGGTTTACATTATAAACATGATATAAAAAAATTAAGAAAGGCTCTATTTTCTGCTTTGGTTTCAGATACAGCTGAAATCTCTCAGGGGTCCAAGGTACAAATCCACTGAGGGTTTTAAAGCAAGTAAAGCAGTTTTGGCCTGGGTGGGATGTAGGTCATGTGCAACAACTCATGAGAAAGCAAAGCATGTGGCAGTGTTCTCCCTGAGCTGGAAGAGCCATAAAACCGAGGTTCAGACAGGACAAGGAAAGGAGGAAAAGGTATAAGAAAGGGGAAATTACAGAGCATAGGAGAGGATTTACCCAGAGGTTAACTCAGGAGGGGTGTATGCATGGGGAGTTTGTTCAGGGAAGGTGATAGGCAGGCTGGAAGAGCTCAGAAATGTGAGAGGGGAGGGAGATATGCTGCATAATGTAAGAGAAATTGGCCGAGGTGTAGAGGGGAGAGGTTTTTATTCACAGTCTTAAAGTAAGATAAGGGTCATCTGATTCATCATGACCTGACTAGAACCAGCTAGGAGAGCTGGACTGGCTCCATGTGAGTCATTTTCCTGCACCCTGAGCCATTATTATTCTTATTGAACCAAGAAACTACGCTGCACTCACATGATAAGATTTTGGGGGAAAAGCAACAAGAGCAGCAGGGCTCTTTGGAGTTGGAGGATTTGGTTTGCTTGCACTCAGCTGTCTCCTTGCCCAGGGTTGTGAAATGGGACCAGCCAGCACTCAGGAGCCTCCCCCTCCTGATCCTGGCATCAGGAATGGGGCAGGAGCTGCACCTTGGGGCAGGTGGGGTCAGATCAGGAAAATGCTGCTGAGCTTTGCTCTCCTCCAAAAACCTGAATGCCAAGCTGAGCTGGGAGAAGCACCCAAACATGCAGATGTTTTCCTTGGTGATTTTAGAGCTGTGAGCTTCACAGAGGCACAGAACTCGACTGGAAAAACTTTCTTGTGACTCAGCACATCGCTTGCACATGTGGACACAGAAGCATCTGAAAGTCAAAACCCATGGCAAAACACCCAAACCAGGGTTTTTCAGAACTCAGAGAGGAAAAATGTATTTTCTGATTCTGGTTCAAGTCTTTGGTTAGTTGGTTGTTTATCAAAGCTGGGTCACAAATCTGTGCACTCATCTGGATTTCTGTGGGAGTCATTTTTTGATTTTTAAAAGAAGATTTATTTTTAAATAATCTTTGAGCATGGTGGGTCCTGTTCACTGTAGAAGATATGCAATCTTTAAACACATATAATGTGGTAAAATCCAGCAACCTCAGTGTCTTGTCGTTTTTCATAGGCAAGGGGGAATGGAAAGGGGGCAAGGAAGGTCAGCAGACAATTCAGGAGAGATGAATAATCTGTCTGGAGACTGACAATTCCCAGATTAATTGCTGAGGTCACACAGGCTGGGTGTATCACCCTGCTCACCTCTGCAGGTAGAAAGCCCCCAGAAGCTGAGTTTGATTGCCTGAAGCTTTGCCCATGGGAGTGGATTGCTTGAAGAGTGGTTAGGGACACCTGGGTCTATCTGGGATGTGGGGAATATCCGGGAATGCTTCCTGGGTGCCTGAGGTTGTCACCACAGGTCCTTGTGCAGACTGGCAGCTCCTGTTTGCACAAAGAGGTTGATCAAAGTCCCAGCTCTTGTCTCTTTTCTGGCTGCTGTGTTGGACCAGAGTGTCTCTGGGGGTTTCAGGGAGGTGGGAAGGTAACAAGTTCAGATTTCCTGCCCTTACCTGGCTGAGTTTCCCCAGATCCAGCAGCTGGTGGGTTTCATCAGTTCTGCTGTGACTCAGCTCCTTCCCCCCTCGTTATCCTACCTGATGGCTCTGATTTCACGATCCTCTGTGTGCAAGAGAGGCAGAGGCACAAAGCACCCGGAGCCTGGGCAGAGCACCAGGCCAGGGCACCTCAGAGCCCATCTAAGGCACACAGACCTGAGATGGGGAGGAGTCCTTTGGACCAAACTCTGGGGGCTGAGATCCTTCCTGCTCCTCCTCTGCACAGCAGAATGGATCCAGTGCCTTTCCTTCATGCAGAAATAGCTTTACACCAGTTTCTGTGGTCAAATTCTTTCCCTCCTCTGACTCGTGTGTTGCAGTGTTGCTGTCAGTCACTGTCACCCATGGAAAAGTCTGAGTTCTCTCTGTTAAGGCAGGAATATTTTATGGGCATTTATCCACATTACCTATGTCCAGATGAAAAACAAATTTGGCTGCTGAGTCTGTGCTACAGCAAATTCCAGGCTGTGGGATCAGAGCTGCCCAGGCAGTGGTGGAGTTCCCATCCCTGGGGGATTTAAAAGCCACATGGATGTGGCACTTGGGGACATGGGGCAGTGGTGGCATTTGTAGTGCTGGGGAGTGGTTGGAGTTGATGACCTTAGAGAGTTTTTCCAAGCTAAACAACTCTGTGATCCCCTGATTTCTCTGAGCCTCCACAGCTGGAGCATCCTGTGCCCAGCTCAATTCCCAGGGTGCAGTCACACCTGGATCCCTAGGGATTTGTGCACTTACCTTTCCACCACCACATCCTGCAAAGGCACCTGTTGTAGCACCAAAAAGAAGCTGCACCACACATTTATTTAAGCTTTTAGCTGGCCAGAGTCTCGTCAGGGTTCTGTACTTTGAGGGTGGGCGTGCAGCACTGAGGGGGTCTCGGCTGTTTCTGCGTGGCTCTAGGAAAATTCCTGGACTCTTTCAGAAAGCACATCTGCCCTTCAGCCCACCTTCACTGGAGTGCTTCCACACCCATGGGAGGTGATAGGCCAAAGCACAAGCCAAGGCTGTTATCACTAATATTTCTGTACAAACATATTTTTAGTTTTTCACTCAGGGATCAGAGAAAAGGGAATATTCGGAGGGGAAATAACTGGGAAAATGAGTAAAGATCCATAGTCTGAGCTTGCACAATTCCCAGCAAGCTTTAGGTTAAAGTTTGTTATGTTAAAAAAATCCAGGATGCATCAACACAGGGGATTGTTTGGAGGATTTAACCTCACAACATTAAATCCATGTGCCAAAAAAAGAATTCTGTTTTCAAAGAGTGTGAATTCTATATCCCAACAGGAATCTTGCCAAAGGAGATTCCTGAATAGGTGGCTCTCTCTGACACTGGTGCATTTGCTGCAAGTTGAAAATTCAAATGCATAGTTGATATAACAGTTCAAAATGCACAATTGACTTTAAAAGTGTGGAGAAATGGTTTAGTTTGCAAATGAATTATGGGCATGTAATGGCACATCTGTTCAAACATGCTTTCTTGGTGCAGTCTTTTCCAAGTCCTATTTCCCCTGTGGTAATTCACTTTGGGTGAGATTCTGCCATTTTTATTCATATTGTACAGTAGCTTGTTTTATGCATAACTTTGCTGGTGTAATGAAGACAGAATGAAGCTGAAATTTGCTTGAGAAAGGACAAAAAGAAGGGCATTTCCAAGCCTTGTCAAAGATTAAACCCAAAGTTTCAGGTCACTTCCCTCCACATGAAACTGCCTATTTATATATTCAGAATAGCTGACCAGCAACATTTGGGTTTTAATTTATTTTCATATAGCATTTGCCTTTGGGGAGAGAAGAGTTTTTTAAGTTGAGTGCTCAGCCCCAGCAACGAAAGCTTTGTCTCAGTTTAAAAGTGACTTGTGAGGAACTGAGGATCCAGAACTTGGTTTTGATCTGAAACGGAGCAGGCAGTGCAAATCCCCACAATATGTCTCATCAAACCAACTTCTGGGAGAATATAAGTCACAACTGGGGGAAGGTCATGTGTGCAATGTATCTGAGATGAGGATCTCACTCTTACAATTAAAATAATTGCCCAGGGGACAAATTAATATTTTCTTTTAAGACAAATAATGAGGGAATTTGTTTAGGTTGTCCTTGGGATGTTGAAGTATTACCTGAAGACATTGTAAATTCAAGACCAGCTAAAATACTTGAGTTGCTGTGGCCTTTAACTTGCCTTCATTATTGCTTCCCTGATCTATAGATTCATTTTATGCAGACCATATGCAGTTAAAAATAACTGGAGTTGCTGTATTTTATACATGCCTTTGTAAGCATTTCCAACTGCAGAGGGATTTTTTTATTTTTTATTTTTTTTTATAAATACAGAAAACCCCAACGAGTTTTATGTTTTCATTTCACTTCTTCCCTTTTTATTTTTTATAGAAATGCTACAAAGGGGAACTTTTGATAAGTATTACCAGCAAAGGCCAGTGTTGCAACAGAGTTAAGTGCAGCAGAGTTTCTATTTAAGGTTACCTGGCACAGTCAGCTCGGCCAGATGTACTTCTGCTATTGGATAATCTCATTTGCTGACAATGTGTACTGCTTTAAAAAAAAAAATCTTAAAAAAAAAAAAAGGAAGTGCCTAGGTGACTTATATCCAAATCACACATACTCTTTTAGTTAAAATGAAACGTGAGCCTGAATTTAGCCTTTAATTACATTTCCTTCCCTACCTCCAACAAACAAATTTTTATAACCTCTCCAATGAAGAAAGTCATATTTTGTGAATTACTTGCTTGGAAGCCTACCAGGAGCAAAAGTTATTTAGGAAATTTTCTATTATTTGTATCACTCACCGATTATTCTCTAGCTTCCCAAGTATTCCATAAGATTAATTACTCTTTTCAAAGAGTTCCGTGTATGAGTTTATTTTTGTTTTAGAGCTTTTATCTGAGTTGTTATCTGGCAAATGGAAATTGTGCTTGTGAAGAAGGAAGCATAGCATGAAAATAGGATCCACCACACCGTGTTTGGGGGATATATAATAGAGCTCTTACAACATGTAAGGGACTTAAATCATCTCAAAATCTTATTTTTATAAGAATCTGTGCAAGCTGGGAGATAAATCAACAATGGGAAGGGAAGAGTTCTGTATGTATTTGGAGAAATAAAATAGTATTGCTTAAGTGAATCATTAAAAATAAGTATTACTTAAATTGCCATCCCTAATAAGATATGTCTGTCATTTTTTTCATTTCACATTGGCTCTGGGGAGGCTGCACTGTTCTGTCAGGATTAAAAGATGAAAAACCTGTCCACATTTGAGCATGTGCTTAAACAAGCAAGACTGAGTATTAAACTTGAGTGCTCTGTACCTCGAGGAGCATTTTTACAACTAGAAAGTTGTTCAGCTCAGGTAGTTCATCCATTTTCCAGAACATTTTAAACCTGAATTATATATTGAATGTCAGAACGCTATAAAACCTCTTTAACTATTGATATCTATTAGTTAATAGCAATATGAATTCAGCCATAAATTCGAAAAAAGCAAATGACTTTATCCAAACAAAGATTTGGTGCATGGTTACAGTGTTAATATTTCAGTGTTGGCTTCCCAGCTACACCCCCATGGAGGGAGTGTTTTTGTTTCACATGCTCAGGGCTTTGAAATCATTGCAATGGCAATCAATACTGGGCAATTGCAAACAGAAATTTTATGGAATGGATCCTTTGTACAAACAGCTGCAAATATAAAACTGAATATACAGAGAGAGCTGAGTGCAGGAACCCACCTGGTTGTGGGCTTGGGATATAACATCAATGTATATTAAAGGAATTTTTTTCCTCTGTCAGCTGAGGGATCTTTATTTTCTGATAAACTTGTGGTCATTTCACTCTTCCTTTTTGTCTCCCTGGCAAAAGCAGTGGCAGGAAGCTGGTTTGGAAGTTGTCAGAGCATATGAGCAAAATTTCAAGTTGTCCCTGAAATATTGATGCCACTGCTGTTTGCTGATTCTTTAAATGTGCTCAAAGTAGGGGTTTCAAACTGTTGTGTTTTATTCACACCAGGAATAAAATCAGAAACATGTAAATTATTGCAATTTTTTTAAGGGTGCACTAAATAATGACCGGTTTGGGTGAGTCTGTTCTCAGGAGGGAATATCCACCCTGTTACCAAACTCTTAACCAAGCCTTACACTTCCTACACCCCGGAAAGTCACAGATTAGACATCCCTCATGTTTCACAATCCTGTCCACCCTCTCTTACCAGGAAAGCAAGCCCTTTGGTCTTAAAATCACTTAATGTGGCAAAAGTGTATAATAAAAGAAAACAGAGGGAGGGAGGCTGGCAGGAAGCTCTTGATCCTTTTACAGAAACTGCCTGTTTGGCTGGGCAGAAGCTGCTGGAGAGCTTTAAATTTTCTTTTACATGCAAAGGCTCTTTGGCTTCTCTTTGGGGCAGACCAAAACCCTTCAGTTTCTAGCAGCTGCAGCCACATTTGCAGCATCCACGACCATTGTGCTTGGGTCAAATCCTGTTTAAACCATAAGTGTGCTCCAAAGAGCAGGATCTCTGATTCTTTTCCATTTAGGACACTGCAACCTCTTCAACCCCTGAAGAAAATGAGGCTTGAGCATCTTCATTCTTTAGAAAGGAATCATTAGGTCTTTAATTTTTTTCCCCTCTTGGCCCCACTCTGCCCACTGGCACCCCACCTACACACACTTTTTTTTTTCTTTTTTCTTTTTTTTCAGGCAACAAACAGGAAAACCACAAACTTCATCAGCAAGCTGTGCTTTCCTCTGGAAAGCCAAGGCACTGAGGCTCAGCACACAAATCACATGCTCGTGCCTTCAGTGCTCACAAAGCACCCTGCAGCTCACTTCAGAAAATTATTAAACTTAGTAGGCTAAAAATAAATGGGTTGGGGTGGTGATACCTCGGGATGCATGTTGGCGTAGCCAGGAGGAGAAAGAGTCCTGGGGTGCTGATTTAAAGTAAAGAAAGGGAGTATTTAGTGAACATTTAGAGAACATAATTATTTAGGGAATAGCATGCAACAGTTACCTCGCACACAGTTGTGCAGAGGCCTCTGAGGAGGTTTTGTTGTGAAACAGATGATATTACAAACTGGCACTGGGGAGGTTCCCCATCACCCAAATAACTGGCAGAGTGTTTCCTCCTGTCCCTGATCCTTTTGGTCACAGCAAAATCTGCTCACCACAGGTACTTGTGGCTCTGCCTGCCTGCCCTACCTGGATTCTCTGTGGGTTTATTGTCTGTGCTGCTGTAAATCAGAGGTGGGAGGAAGATGCAGTGAGGCTAAGGCCACACAACAAGCCACTTCCCTGGCCAAAAGAGTGGTGTGTGAGAGCCTGGCTTTTCTGTCCTCTGATTCTGTTTGTAAATTACTTTTGTTTTCCTTCTGCAGGCCAGGATTCATTCCTGTACACTGTGAGAACAAGCCTAACATATGTAAGGAAAGAATTAAAATGGAAATCCCATTCAAAGCCTTAGGGCTCAGGCATGGGAATGCCTGCAAGAACCTGGCATGGGAATGCAGACCCAGCTCCAGAGCCTGCTGGGAGACAAAGGGGTGCCATGGAGCTGCTTTGGTCCATCCTGCACTGGTACCCAGTGCTTGTGGCTCCTGGGGAATTTTTAGCTATTCTCCTTTCATCCAGTCAGGGAACTGAGGCACTTCCCAGGGGTGGTGGGTTGGCCCTGGTTGGGTGCTGGGTGCCCACCAAACCTGCTCAGGCACTGCCCTCCTCAGCTGGGCAGGGCAGAGGAAACACCACAAAAGGCTGGTGGGGTAAGATAAGGACAGGGAGAGATCCCTCACAGGAACTGCCATGGGTAAACCAGGCTCATCTTGGGGAAATTAGTCAATTTATCACCAATCAGACTAGTGTAGGATCATGAGAAACAAAAACTAAGTCTAAAAATGCCTCCCCCCACACCTCCCACTTCTTGGGCTTAACTCCACTTCCAGTTTTCTCTCCCTCCTCCACTCACAGTGCAGGGGGATATGGAAGGGGGGCTGTGGTCAGTCCTAAAGATGTTTCTGCTGCTCCTTCCTCCTCAGGGGCTGGTCTCCACTGCTCCAACCTGGAGTTCCCTCCACAGGAGACAGCCCTCCATGAACTTCTCCAGTATAAATCCTTCCCTTGGGTCAGTTCTTCAGGAACTTCTCCACTGTGAGTCCCTTCCATGGGCTCAGTTCATGAACTTCTCCAGTGTGGGTCCCTTCCAGGGGCTCAGTTCTTCAGGAGCTGCCCCACCGTGGGTCCTAAATGGGGTCCCAAGTCCTGCCAGCAAACCTGCTTCAGCTTCCACTTCTAGGAACTCCCCACAGAAGCCACCACTGGAGCCCTCCTGCTGCCCAAACCTGCCCTGCAATCCCAAACTCCAGGGAACAAAGGTGCCTCGGGCTGGTGCTGGGTGGCCAAGCTCACCTTGGTGTCACACAGCCCATGTTTGTCCCACCCTGTGCCCCCCAGGACTGTGCAGGGCTGCAGCTTTCCTGGCTGAGCCCAGGAGCAGCACACTCTGCTCCCCTGCACCATCCCAGCCTCTCACAAGGGCAGGCAAAGCCAGGTCTTCAGTTGGCTCTTGATTTTTTCCATATTCTGTTCCCTTCCTTCTCCTGCACTCTGGGAATGTCACTGTGCCTGGCTCCTGCTACAGGGGATGGGTAATGGAGAGGTTTCATCACCTCTCCCCAGACTGCAGGACCTATGCTCAATCTTTCTGCTGTCAACACCAAACACACACTGTTATGATTAGAGCATGAAGACAAGGATCCTGTTTTATCTCAAAGAGTGCAAAGGTTTATGAAGGGTTAAAATAATCTAACCTCACTTTTTTTTTGTTTCTTCCCCCCCCTTCCCCATTCTCCTCTTTTTTCTCCACAATGGCAAATGTTATTTATATTAAGGGGAAAACCAGCATAGCCTTGCCAGATCGAGCTCACTTCTCTTTGCCAGCTAAAACACAAAGCAGAGTTACTGCGTTTTTGGTACCTGCAAAACAATCTGAACACAGTGTTCTGTCATCCTTTGAAATGGCAAATGGAAGTCATTTAAACCAGATGAGTGACTGGATGGGGAATTACTGCACCTACAGCACAGGATATACAGTATGTGCACCTATTTCAAGGGAGCTAGAGTGGGTGGCCGGAAGAAAGGAACTTTTTTCCTCATTTAACCTGTAATTTGACAACATCTGCAAAGAATTATCCCTGGTACTGGCATTGTAATTGTTGTATCTAACATCAATCACCGGGTACGGGAGGTTGCTTTAAATAGATGTTAGTGCGTTACAGTTTCAAAACATGAAAGAAAAAAAAAAAAAAAAGAAAGGAATGAAATATGTAAATTGGTAGAGAAATTAATTACTGGAAACTTTGACACTAATTTATTGTTTAAATAAGACATGTAACTGGCCAGGGTGGATGACTGTTTGGGTTTGACCCCATATGCTTTGGCAAGTGTTAGAAAACAGAGGCCACTACATTCCAATTTATAAAAATTATAACTTCTTTTTTTTCAAGTCTCTATTAATACACAGAAGAAGAAAGGGATTAGACTGACTCATATTTTACACTGAAAGGACAGCAAGTAGGAAAACTTCCATAAAGTGTACGTCTTTAAAACCAAGTCCTTCCTCCCCAGCTCTTTCAGTGGGATTTCTGTCTTTGACTTCATCAGAAACACAATTACAGGGAACAAGCTATGCACGTTTTTGGACAGCAAAAATTGTAATTCCAAGCATGCTCCAGATTTCCACTAGCAGCTCAGCAACTACAGGAGTAAATTCATATTCACAAGTTATCAAATTTCCAGCTTGCATCCAATTTTGTATTGGGTTTTGATTCATATTTGTGGTTGGATGTGATTCAGGTCCAGTATTTGTTTCTCAGAAATGTCATGGAAAAGGAAATCATTGGGTGCAGGGGTATTCACAGCCAAACACAACGCTCAGTACCACTATCCTGCCTGGGAGCCAGATGAACCATTATGATGGCCATGGGAATTCTACTTAACCTGGGAAAATGTTTTAGAGACAGAGAGAAGAAAAATCTTGCACTGTGGTGTCTCTGGCGTCTCTAATAACCATCCATGTTATATATGTATATATATGATATGCACACATATGTGTTCAGCCTGAAATATTACACCNCTCTTTCTTTCTTTCTCTCTTTTTGTTCTTTTCTTTATTTCCCACTCTCCATTTCTCTTTTCTGGGCAAAGGCACTAATAGGTCATCCTGAATTCTCTTCCTCAAACTTTGGCTGCTCCTTTTACTCACCTGAAGCCTTGCCTGTAGGCACATTTCCCAGCTGTGTCTCACATTTTTGTGTTTACAGGATGGGGAACCTTTTGCTCAGGAGCTGTTGCTCATAAGGAACCCATCATCTCCAACAGGATATCCCCATAAAGCCATTTACATGCATATGTGGAGTAAGGTTCTCTTAACAATTCTGACTTTAACATCTCATCACATAAAGTTTAATGGATTTCACTTCTTTAAAGACAAAATGCCATTTCTATATATAGTTGCCATTACCTATGCATTCAACAATTTTGAATATTGGTTAATGGAGGTATAACATTGCATAACAAAAGTATATTATTGCTTTAAAGCCAGTCCTCCCAGATTTCATTCTTTTCATCTAAAAACTCTATAAAATCACCTCAAAAATGATCCAGCTGACGAGGTTGGAAGGGCACAGCTCTGTCCCAGCAAATGGATCCCAGAGTCATCACGCTGCATAGGTGACCTGTTGAGTGTGTTTCACTCAGATTGTGCTGTAAAAAGCTGCCATTTGTGGTGAGAAGGAACTCATAAAATGCTCCAGGGAATGTTTACCTTACTGTTCATATGGGGATTAGGGCTCTGCTGTTCAGCTTGCATGAAATCTTTAGCTAGCCCTTAAAAACACACCTTGGAGTCCTGTATCCCTTTAAACCTACTCCAGCACAAAAGTCCTTGGGCTGGGGGACAAGGGGCTCAGAGATGATGGTCAAGAGAAGTCCATGTCATGAAGGTGGCCTCCTCCTTGGCTGTAGTGTTGTCCAAGGAATGTTCCCTTGAGAGCCCCACGGCGCTGACAAAACCCTGAACCTGTGCTGGGAGTTGTTGAGAAAATGCTCTGCAAAGAGCAAAATCCAAAGGCAGATCTGGTTCCAGCTGGGAGATGGGTAGAAGTGAGTGGCCTTGAACAGATGGTGCCTGGGAGCCCTCACTCACCTGAACAGGATTTACCTGAAAAGTTAAAATTAAGCCATTTTTTGTCTAGCTGAGAACACTCTTCTGGCTGCTTGTGGGCTGTTTTTTGTAGCCCCAGGCTTTGGCAGTGTAAATTACTTTTCTAGTTAAGATTAAGCAAACATCATTAATTACTTAAAACTTTGCTTCTTATTTAATTTTCTGGTGAGGATAAGGACAGCAAGCCTCTCTACATATAATTGTCATGTATGCACAGTGGGAAGGGTTGCAATACGCTGTTCAGCAACGGGTTTGTCTATTTATTTGGAATTTTACAGGGGTTCATTAACAAGGTTTGACTCTGTTGACGTGTATGGTGACCAGTGTCAGTATTTATGTCATGTTTTTGCAGAGAAGGGACCAGCCCAGCTGTGTCTGTGGTAGTACAAGATGTGCTTTGGTGTTGGCTGCTTGAAACTTCTCAGGGTAGGTCAGGAGTGAGGTGGGAACAAATTAGAAGGGTGAAATCAATGACCAGGACATGGTTTGGACCATCTAACCTTCAGAATCATAACAAAACACAGGTACCCAGGGACCTGTGGGCATCCAGGTGTGGGCAATGGCATAGAATAGATTTTAATAGTCTTATTTATGTTCAGATCCTCATTACCTGCTCTGGGAATGTTTATGCCCTGCTGTTCTCAAAGTACCTGGAAACTCCACCACCTCCTGACACAGGAAAGTGAAAGCCATGAAAGAAAAGGAAGTTTTGTGCTAAGACCCCAGAGCTCATCCTGAATCACTGACCAGGCAGAAATCCCATCCTTGTCACCCCATGGCCACTCTCACCTGAGGGAATTCCCTTCCCTGGAGTGACAGTGCTGGCACACACACCTTTCTCACACAGACCACGGCAGGAGAATGGAACTAGGTGGTCCTTAAGGTCCTTTCCAACCCAAACCATTCCAGGATTCTGTGACTCTCTGATTCTATAAACTTTCGAAGAACACATTTCCATGTATAGCCTGACTGTAGTGCCAATAAGTCATTTATTTTCTATACTATCATCATAATTCATAAAAATTCTCTCCCTCCTGAGGGAACATTTTATCATCTGATAAGGGGCAACAGCAAGCCAAAAATATAAGGCCTTCACTAAATGATGAATACAGGATGACATAAGCTATAAAACATAAAAGAGTGAGCGTGTGTAATACATGCCAAGGATGGCTGAGGATCAATTTAAACTAAACGTTTTCTGTTAACATGAGAATTTTTGTAAACTGGAGAAAATGAGAGGCAAGAAAAGAAGGATTTATGGAGCAATGTGTGGGAGGCATGTGGTGTTAAAACAGCTATGGCTGGGGCATGTTTGTTCTACTGTCTCAGGAGTGGTTTGTCCCATCCTCACCCTTCCTGGCAAGCTTCCTGGTGCCTTTTGTCGGACACATTTGGAAGCTGAGGTTGGATGTGTCCGTGCTTCCTTGTTTGGGTGAAAACTCAGAAGTGGGAAGCGTTATTTGGTGAGTTCAGCACCCCCTGCTTAAATCTGCCGACTCACATCCCTCCCTGGGGCTCATGCTGATGCCTTGCTGGGGTTTG
Source organism: Sitta europaea (assembly GCA_013400255.1). Classification (NCBI taxonomy): domain Eukaryota; kingdom Metazoa; phylum Chordata; class Aves; order Passeriformes; family Sittidae; genus Sitta; species Sitta europaea. The sequence goes on along the minus strand of VXBS01000579.1, from coordinate 138,977 downwards.
TTTTCCATGTCCCTTCCCCGTGGGATGCTCACCTTGTGGTGCTGATGTGGCAGCCCTGCTGTCACTCACGGGGCTGAGCAAACTCTGTCAGAGGAGCCGGGTGCTGCCCATCCAGGGGAGGCACAACCTGGCCATGTAGCACTCAGGCTTTTCCAGAGAGTTCATCACCACGCTTTGAGGCTTGCAGCCCACTCCCACCTCCAAATAAAATCCATTTTCTGATCCATGACCTCATTCCACATCTAATATTTCAGCCCAGCTGCACGATTGGGTCCCGCGTTTGCAAAACTCTGATTTCCCTGCCAGCTCAGCGCCAATTCTTGCACAATTTTGGTTTATTATTTTATTATTTTTTTTTTTTTAGTTGGGCCCATCACTTCTTTGGCTACCTACATGGACACAGTGAGGCACACCAGGAAGGCACAGCCCTGGAGCCAGGAGAAGCAATCACTTGACCTCACGAGGCCAATTCCCCAAAGCTTCCCAGCGGGGAGCACAGCTCACCAGTCACTGCAGGTCTGTTTATGAGTTAGGACAGCTTTCCAACTTGGACAAACTTGCTGAGTTTATTTCAGGTATGCTCTTTTCCAGGCCTATAAACATTTAGGTTTTTAATCTGCCGCATCAGAGAAGAAAGTGAAAATAGTTGTAAACAGAGAGCAAGGCTTGAACTCCCCCCTCTCCCCTTTGGAGTGAGTGCATGGGCACATGTAGAGCCAGCAGTTCTTAGATATATAGCCCACCTAGGTAAAGCACTTTCAAATGTACTTCATTTATTTATTCTAGGCCCTTTTTTTGGCCCAAAATCATCAAAAATTGCTGTCTCTAGTTTCATTGTGCCCTTTTGAAATTGTCCAGATTTTGCACTAAGAGTCTAAAGCCACAGCAAAGGAGCAGGCCAAGAGGAAAAGCTTTTGAAGAGTTCCCACAGCTGTGAAAACACGGGCCTCAGGCTGTGTGTAGAGTTACTTCAAACAGCTGCTTCAGGTGACTAAACACCTTGAGTCTCATTCATCAAGTGTTGTTTATACTGGCTGACAGACCAGACTTGGAGAATTAACTCTGAGAAAAAAAGATGTACTACATACCAAGTATGGGAAAGGAACCCAGTTCCCTAAATAAGAAAGAAAGGAGGAGGAGGGGGGGAGAAAAGGGGGAGGGAAGAGTCCCTTTAAAATAAAACAGATGAGGGCTAATTTTATTTCATGTTAATAGGCCTTTTGATGCCCTTTGCATGTTTAAAATCAGAGGTGAAGGAGTACTGATGGTTTGCCACTTCGTAATCATGCAAATAAAAGCAATTTGAGTGATCCCTGTGCCTTCACAAGAAGCTCAGCTAACCTGGTGCAAAATCTCGATGGTTAATTAAGAGCCTTGAATAACCTATTAAAATAAGGCCCCTTTTCTCAACTATCCTCAACAGAGAATTTCAGGGAAAAAAGGAAATGCCCAGTGCTGCCACCCCCCTGCTCCCATTTAGCATCAGATCGTGCAGATTCCACCCGTAGTTTTGGTACAGGACTTATCACTCAGCTTGAGATAATATTCTTTCATCTCATATCCATATGAGAAGGTGACATGATAAGATATTTGCAATCGTGTAACTGCTTTGCATGGATCAAAAGAGGAATGAAAGAAAATGACATGAGTCAGTGTCAAGTGAAGTGCTACTAGTTAAGTAAGCTTTAAATATTGAAGGGGATTTTTAATATTTCCTTTTAATCTCGAAATCTGTCACTTGGTGATTTTTTATAACGCTGGAGTTGTTGCTAACAACATTTTCCATGGTTTCATTCAATCCAAATGCAGAAACCCACCCCATCTCAGTCATGGCAAATGTTGTCATTTCTACTGGCAATTTCTCATCCACAACCCAGGCAGATTTCAAAGAAAAGGAGATGTTTTTCAGGCGCTGGGATACTGTTGGGATCCTGATGTTTGAACACTGGCAGTAAAACACAGGCCAACAGTGAGATTTCAGTGTTTTTCTTGTTGTTTTTCCTTAACAAGCAGTCAGACTGCAAGGGTGAATATGCTCTCAGAAACAAAAATAGTGTTCAGAGGAAGAATTTGGAATCACAGAAAATTATTTTGAAAGGAGATTGTTTCGGAGGCTGTTTCCCTGACAAACTTGGTAAATAGTTTGGCAGATCCTGAAGCTGTTGGATTTGCATATGCATATAGAAGGGCTGAAGAAAAATACCAGGTGGTTTTCTTCTTAGAGCTTTGGAATAATACAAAGTTGATGGCAGTAGATTTACATCTTATTCTCTGGAAAAAAAAAAAAAAAAAGCAAAACCCAAACCAATTTCTCTGAAGAACAGGATTGAAAAGTAGCAGGTTTAAAATTGTATGTAAGGAATATTGATGAACCAGCTTCTCCCTTTATTTAGGGTGGGTTATGTCCTCCACTGAGAAGGATCTACCCACTGGTTTTTGTCTAGGCAGAGAGAGGCAATCCTAATTGGATTAAAACCCCCTAAGTAATCCAGTGCATATCCAAAATAAGAAGATCAAATGACTGAAATAATATCTTATTCTTTTCACTCCTGAAACTGTGATATCACTGGAAAAGGATTAAAAATTGTTTATGTGCCTGGCTGACATGATTTGGGACTCTTTCCCCTGTCATTTACAGCAGAGCAATACTGGCCTTGTGGCCGATATCTACATCAGGCAAAAAATTTAGGGATACTACACTTGGGAATTAAAAAAAACCTGGAAAAACTGCAAGGTGGCTTCAGTAAGCAGAGGTGTTAGGGGATGCTGCAGTGGTGATTTGGGAAGGGCATGGATTGGAAAAAGTGGTGTATTTCAAACCAGGCAGCTGGAGGTGCTCAAGGTTGGTTGGAGACCTCGATAATGAAGGAGTTGAGCCCCAAGCCTGTCCAGGCTGAGGAGGGTTTGGTGCCTCAGTGTCCCCCCCTGTCCCAGCTCTCCACCACAGTGGCACTTCATGCCTCATGTGAAGGGCTCCACGCTGGCCAAGGGCATTTAGGCACAACTACAGCTTAAATCACCCAGATTAATGTATAACTGTGGTCATACACAAAATACATCAGCTGAATATTGGTTCTCTTTGCAAGGCTCCAGGGGGGCGATAAAAAAGATTTGTAACGTTTGTTTTCAATAAATTACTATTTTGAATCCAAGCAAAATATTGTTTTACTCTGTTTTGCTCATAATCTTGGACCGAGCAGCTACTTTTAGCTTGGAAAGGGAGAATTTCAGTGGATTTGGACGTTAAAACACGATGGGCTCAAAGCTTTTAATCAAAGCAGGCGCCGGGGCAGTTTGGGGCACTGTCCCCAACCTCCTCACTGCTCTGGGGCGTTGGTGGAGCTCATGAAACCCCTCTGTGAGCTGGAGGAGCTGTGCCTGCCAGGCTGGGAAGGAGCAGGATGCCCCAGGTGTCACTGTTTTAGGAGGTGAGTGCCTCTCTCTGTCCCTCGCTGCCATCAGTGCCGCGTGCTCTGCCAGGCTTCGAGTGCCGCCACCCCGGCTCTTCATCCGCACGGGGCTGCCAGGAGCCACTTACCTTCCTGTCCCTTGCTGGGACTTGAACACTCTCCAGGTCCCTTGATTTCTACCCCCTCCTCCTCCTACTTCCAATCTGATTTTTTTTTTTTTTTTTCTGGTAATGCAAAGTTTGTTTGTTTCCATAGGAAAAAACCCACGAAATTTCCCTGAAAGAGCGGAATTGCCTACCAGGCTTGCAGATATTTTGTTGGCTCCACTTTGCTGTTGTGCCTTTTCTATGAATCTGAGCCACCACATTTACCTCAAAAAGGAGAGAATAATCTGCCCACTGGAGTGGCATTGACAGAATCTGATGATAATAAGGATTACAATTAGTCACAACAGTGTAAATGTGGTATTTTATAGAGTGTGGCTCCACGTTTTGCAGGGGAGCTGAGAAATGATCAGATCCCTCCTCTTTGGACAGCTCAGAGGACAATTAAAAGGTAGTGATTATCTGAAAGATGGTAAATGCTCACTTTGGGGGTATAAGCAATCCCTTCTCATTAATTAACATCACAAGAGTGCCAGTGTCAGCTCAGAGCGGCTCTGATCACCTTCACTGAGATGTTTGCCATCTTTCCTTAGGCTGAGCTTGGTCTACTGGTTAAACAAAGAAAACACAGTAATAAATTATCTAGAATGTACCTGTGCTCATGAGAGGCTGCTTTAAGCTTGCACAGCTTGTTATTTTTTTTTTTTTCATATAATTTCCAATTTATTTTGTACTTTAAAAGTTTGTTTTGGCTGGGATTGAAATTTAATTTGTTCTTCAAAGAAACATAACAATGGGAATGCAAAGAGGAAGCTTTTGTTCTCTCCCTAGGAGTTCTGAAAGGTAATAATTATGAAATGATAAGATTCTAAATGAAAATGTCACTTGCAAAGGTTGAGGTTGAAAACAGCACAGACCTATGTAAAGCGAGAAAAGTCACATTTGATTCATGAACATAAATACAACCAGAATGATTTAATTTTAAATCATCTGATGATTTATTGTATAAATATTTTACAATTCTGAAAGGAAATTCTTCAAAGCACGGATTTCTGCGAGAACACAATACAGCTTTGCAAAAACAGCACTCCTGTATTATTAATAATAATAGTAATAGTGGAAAGATAATAAAATATCATAAACGCAGACTAGAGGAACAGTTATTTGTATAAATTCCAACAACTGCTATTCAACAATACCCTGAATCAGATGTAGGAGTAAAGTTTTAAATTGTGTCTGCTTCGTGTTGTTACAGTGATCAGCATATCAATGGCTCCGTTTCTGCCCTACTCAACCAATGTTTAAAACAAATATATTCCTTCCAATTTAGCTTTAGGCACTGCATTTCCTTATTTATTTAACCCCTTCCACTTTCTGCTACCTGCCTGTCTTTCCTCCTGTTTATCTGTGAGCATGGATGGATCTGTAAAGGGTGAGCTGTGGATTTTTTAAAAAATTCGTGTTTATGTACACATGACCTGCCTCCTCCTGTACATCTTAACCAGGCAAACTCTGCTTGAGCAAAATATATTTTGGTGGAGTTCCCCCCTGAATTATTTATGTTGGGTTTTCCTTCTGAACTCCAGAGTTCATTTTAAAATGAAAGCATTGGTTCAGCGCTGGAGTTTGTGCCTGAGAGCTGCTGCTGCCCAAAAGAACGACCTGAAAATGCTCAGGGTGAATTTCTGCTGCTCGCAGTGACTCGGGGTGTTTAATGCACAGGTATTAAACACTGGAAAAGGTTCCAAAGAGGGGATGCTGGTGGGGGTTGTGAGGTCAGCTACAAGGGAGGGTTTGCATTTCCTTGCTGGCAGAAGCAGCTCGGCACTGGTGGCTATCTCCATCCATTTGGATTTTCCCTTTGAAGGAGATCAGACAATATTTTCAGCTCCTCCTTGGTTGTTTTGCTTCCTCTGAAGTCTGGGTACAACTGGTGGCCCAGTGTTCCTTTCTTTTGGCATTTCTTTTGTCACTTGGCGTCGTGCTGCCAGCAAGGCTGGAGGAACTTTGCTTTGCACTTAAAGTTATTTTCTTCAGTACCCAGAAGTTAGGTGATGATTTAGAGCACACAGATACAGTTTTTGTTTAAGCTTGTGCAGAATAACCTATCTAGACATAGGTCCCCATGGGTGATAATTCATTAAATCTGAACACATTTCTTGGGCTTTTAAAAATTAAATGTTGATAGAGAATTGTGAGTAAAACTGTGGTGCAACTCAAGGCAGGGATACCTGTGTGCAAGGTTCATAAATCACTTTTTCCCAGCATTTGCCCAGTGCTATATTGGTAGAGGGTACAAATATGGAAAAGTTTTGCTGCAATCCTTTTTTAATGGAATCAGACTTTATTCTATTCTTTTTTTCTTCCTTGTACTGAGGGAACACAAAGTTTCAATGAAGCTCCAAGATTTGTGTGACTGTTTTAGTTGGAAAAGAGGATTTTATCAAAACTGTCTGTAACTCTGCGTGGTGGGTGATGATTAATTTCTAATTTCAAGCGTGGCATATGGTATAATTCTTACTTGAAATGAACAAAATCACAATTACCTGAACCAGAACTGGCTCCAGTATTTTCAGGCAACTTTGCCAAAACAAAGAAAAAGGCAACACAGGTATTCATTTGAATAATCAAATAAAAAAATAAATAAAAAAAATTCTAACAGCGTTTATACTCTTTGCATTCACTTTTAAAATGTTATTAAAAAAGAAGTATCATATGATTCTGTGATTATTAAAAAAATATATATTTAAAAAGGAATGTGCTGGAAGATGCTCTCAGAAACTATTTTAAGAGTATATGCTAATTAGAAGGATAATTTTATAGAAGTTGTATCGGATACCAACATTTCAAAGCTCTTACAGTCTTCACTTACAAAATTACGAGTTTGCAAAGTACTGAAATATTTTGTTCTGTCACTGTGTGATAGCAAATCCAGTAGACCTTCTATGAACTGCCTATAAATGACTGGAGGGTGGGTGAGAAATTGGGGCGTGTAGTTAATATTCACATTTCATTTTGCTTTCTCACTCAACTTTTTAAAAACATTTATCTCATGGCTATAACGGGCTCTCTAATTTTGCTCTCATAAAATGGACAATTTTTTGTGGCATGCAGGTGGAAATTTAGCCAAAATTTAAACCTCCTGTTCCTAACGTGGATATTAGGAAGACTTTTGTTGATTAAAATGGTGCTGTTTATGGGGCATTACTCTTATTCTAAGTTTGAGTTTAAAAAAAAATCAAGAAAAAAGCTACTTAACATGTATAATTACTCTTATTTAGGTTGCATGCACTTTAGATCTTGATTAATATCAACAGCAGCTAAATGATCATTAAATTCCTCAAATCAAATTTTGTGGGACATTTGCACATCTTTCCAGACTTCTGAAATGAAGGTTGATGGTAGAGGATTATAAATACAATTTTCTCTTGCAATTTGAGATGTAGAACATTAAAAAAAAAAAAATATCTGCAAGATTTTTGATGGACCACATTCAGTCTCCCAGAAGAAAAATCACGGACATATGAAGAAAGGCCTTAGAGTAGACCAAAGTTCTTACCTGCACTTTTTACCTATTTTCTAAAAGATTATAAAAATCTAGAAGCCTGCTGTAGGTCGGTAGAAGAATTTCTTGTTGACCCCTCTGAAGGTTGTGGCAGGGGAAGTTTTTATGTGACTGTAGGAAATTCTGCTGTAAGCAAAACAATGACCTCGCATTCAGACACGGTCATGTTAAATCCCAAGTATTTGGCACGTTTCAATATTTCAATAGGCCTGTTTTTACATCTGAAGAGTAAATAAACACGAGGCAAAAATAAACTTTATTTAAAAAAAAAAAAGATGCTAAAGCAAACATATAGGTATTGCAGTTTTATGTTGGTCTTAAAACAAGCCCAAGGCATTCTCCCACACTTTTTTTTTCCCCAACATTATCTCCACCTGTAATAATAAAACATGTCTTCTGATTACTGTGCTTTCCATTATCTCATGTCTGTACTTAATTTATTTGCTATCCAGCCTTGCTTTTCCTGTGCTAAAGGAGTTTTTCTCTTTTGGTAATCCAGTATCAAGTTGTGAGAGGTGGACATGCCACTAGCCCCCCCCAAATTTTTCTTGTCTTGCAGAAAAGAAGTAGTTCCAAAATATTTCAGAGCAGGATGTGTCCTAGACTAGAAAATGAGACTACATTTAAATGATGCTGTTTTAAATTCTTATAAAGAGTAAGAAAAAGTTGCTACTTTAGAAACGTGAAATTGCAAAAATCTGAAGAAGTACAGTGAGTTTGAACGCCCTTCAAAATATAATACCCTCACAATGACTTATAAAATATTAATATATTTAGAATGCAAATGTGGTCATATTTGTGTTCTCAAAGTTCTTGGGAGTGTTTATGCTCCAACAGTTAAACTAATACACAGATGTTTAAAAACTCAGAATATTTGATCATACATTTAAGGCTATTGATTAAATCAGGAGAAACTTTCCATAATCCATTGGCCAGGTGTGAAAAATGGATAAATCCATTTTTTTATGCTTTGTGACTTTCTTACCTGTGTGTATTCATTGAATAGATTAAAAGTACACTTTCATACCTCGTTTCAGGATGGGGTTTTTTTGGGTAAAAACCTCTCTGCAGGTCTCGTTTGAAGACCTGGGTGGTGTTAGAGCCAGATGAAACACTCACCCCTTGATGTCCATGTCCACGGGAGCCTTTCCATTGTTTTCCATGGATATTGAAAGAGACCCTTATAATTCTTCTGAGGCATGGTGTGCTCTGCTGGGATCCCACACCCATGAGGTTGTCAGGACAGAGGGGACTGTGTGTGTGAGTGAGTGATTTATGCTCTGCTTCTTTCTGTCGTCCACAGAACATGGGTTGGCTACAAGATGAACTCTGATTTCAGGAAATTACCCACTTTGTCAGCAAATTTGCTTGTCCTTCTTTAGCATTATGAACAGCCCATTTTTCATGTTTCAGAAATATTTTAATGCTGGACTTTGATATATTATTACCACATGGTCGTATCACAATAAACTTTCCCCTGCACACAGACTGGCTTGAGGATTCCTAAAAAAAATAGTATCAAAGGAGCAATACCCTTGGGTCCCTGCAGAGATCCAAAGGAAAGCTCTCCCTAGAGCTGGCTCAGTTTTACTTTTCCCATAGATAATCACAGTGCACAGGAGTCAGAGGTTCCAAATTTACCCTGAGAATAAGGAATTTTGGGAAAAGTGGCATACAGGACAGGAAAAAGTGACAATAAAACTGGTAAAACAAAAAAAAACACCCAAAGGTCAAATGGAATGATGTGACTTTATCTAATAACAACAAATATTGATATCAAGGGGAATTTGGGGTGTGGGAAGGGTGTGTAAGTCCCTAATTTCTGCATGAAACTCACTGTGCTGTTTTGTGGGATATTTTATTACCTGATGGGAAATTATGAAGTGTCCTGAAGAAGGTGGCAGGGTTTTACAGTCTCCCTTCTCAAGAGGAATTGGAATTTACCTTTCCTAAAAGACTTGTTTCAGCAGACAGAAGTAGAGGAAGAACTGATTAAGATTCCCCAAGAATGGAAGAGTTAGTGCCAAGCCAAGTCTGGAGGCTGGGTGTGCAATTTGGGAAACACAACTTGTTTCTGGACGAGGTTTTTTCCTCTCAAATTCCCTATGAAGAAAAGAACAGAGAGTCTCTGGACTGATTTTCTCTACACTGAGGGCAGGGTCGAGTCCAGAGCTGAGAAAAGGGCTTTATTTTCCATTATTAGCCAGAGGAAAGGCCAGATGTCCATTTGAACTTGAGTCTCTAGCCCATCAATGTATCAGCCTGAGGACTTAAAAGCAAACAAAAAAAAAAACCCAAAAACCAAACAAACAAAAAACAAAGCAACAACAACAAAAAAAACACACACACAAAAAAAGGCCATTATTTTTTCTGAAACTTGAAATTTCTCTCTTTGAGACTGGACAAGCTCTGGAAGAGAGGTCCAGTGGGACTTTTAGGAAAGATTATCCTTGGAGGTGTTCCAAACCCAGATGAGGAGGTCCTGGGCAATATTCTCTAGCTCTAAGACTGAGTATTTTGAGTGGGTGTTGGGTCTAAATGTGCCACCCAAAATAATTTACCCTGACAAAAAGAACCAGGGCAAACCCAGACATACACAGGTGAAGTTTGTCTTCGTCTTCCACAGCGTTTATTGACTTCAGGTATGTGTTTGGGAAGGAAAGTAAGACTCAAATTAATTTTCCCTTGTAACTTGATATTTTTGATCTGTGAGACACAAGTATTCCTCATCTGTTTTTTGTAAGAGACAGGTTTAACAATTTAAAATTGTATTGGTAGAAGCATTTTAGCATTAAATATTATACTGTTATAAAGTTAAATATTAAAATCTCAGAGCACTTTGCTTTCTGCTCGGGCTCTTTAGAAACACTCTGAAATATTGAAGAGCAGCAGAGAATCAGTGAGTCAAAAGAAATCAATGCAATATATTGAAATAATGAAAATTTCACTGGAATCAAAGAGGATCTCATAGCCTGCAGTCTGGAATTTTGCAAATTCCAGCACTGGCAGCATCTTCCCCACAGCATCCAGCTCTTCCCATTTGGAATTCTGCATTTCCTTCAGTGGAAGACATTTCTTCAGAGCTCTGCATTTTTTCTTCAGTCCAGTTTCAAACATCACCAAATTCACTGCCCTGGGTTCAGTATCCAAGCAGGCAGAAAGAATCTCTTTTCTAATTTTGTAAAAGATGGAGTCTTAATCCCTTGACTTTAAGTGATGAGGTTAAAGAAGCAGCTCAGATTTTTTTTTGATGAAGTGAAGGATAAAGGGACCTTTCTTTTTATATTCCTCTAATTCTTTATAAAAGTGTGAGCTTCCACTTCCACAGTTAAGATTGCTCCTGGAAACTAATTTCAAGTTTATACTTACATGGAGAACCTGTACCTAGAATTATTTTTACCTCTTTCTTTCCCTGTAACTTCCCATGTCTCATTTTTCCATTCAGGAAAACTGAATTTTGGCAATTATTATTTCCTTCTAACAATAAAAATTCATCCACCACATTATACATCTCATGTGTAACAGGGATAAACTGAAACAAGCTCATTGCATTGATCATTTTAGTCCTGATTTGCATATATTCCTGTTTCTTTGCTGATAGAGGAAACAAACTTACTTTAAAATGACCAGTCTCACCTTTCTCTGTGTACATGATGAACAGAATAATTGTTTTGAAACCTGTGACAGATAAATCTGTATGGAATTCCAGAGTGAGTGACATTTCTGCCATAGAGCTACAACCTGGGTGAGGTCACCCTACAGCAAGTGAGGAGAAAAAGAGATATTTAAAATCATCCAACCAGAACAGATACATTCTTCTGACTTCATGTCATTTCCATTTACAAATGGAGGTTGCATCAAAGTAACAGCTCCTAAAATCATGGAATCATGGAATGGTTGGAAGGGACCTTAAAGCCCATCCCACCCCTGCCATGGACAGGACATCTCCCACTACCCCAGTGTCATGGTTTGACGCTGGCACAAAGCCAGTGCCTCCATGAAAATACACTGTCCCTGGTGTCTATTGTGGGATGTGACCAAAAACAGAACAAAGCAGGTTCTAACTTCAGAACAAAAAGAGGAGAAAAACTTTATTACATACAATATATAGGGAAAACACACAGAAGGGGATGAAAACCTTAAAAACACTCCTCCTCCCCCCACCCAAAATCTCAGCATAACACAGTAAAACAAAACTTGAATTCCCATTCATGTTACCATCTTTTAAATAATTCATCTTCAATCCATTACCACCCTTCTGATAATCAGCACTCAGTTCTTTAAGGAGAGATAGGAGTCCTTCTTGCACCATAACGTGACCTCCCCATCCATGTCCAGTGCTCTCACCACTGTCGCATGGACTAGAACTGTTTCTAGGGTTTCTTCTTTAAAGATGCTTTGGTCAGTTCCAAAATTGACAGTCTCCAATTTCGGGACACCAGTCCCCCCCAGTTTCACCCCCTGGGGCCGAGGGGCCTCGAGAACAGAGATTTTCTTCTCTATCTCTGCTCACATCACTCCACTGTCCACTCTTGGCTCTAAGCCAACGCCTCTCCCTAGATACAGTCTCTGTGTCA